>CM053759.1:45348701-45393579 GCA_028658305.1 Pachyuromys duprasi
GCTGCAATGTCCTCCCCTGGGATCTAGCCAGTCTGTCACTCCCTGGCTTGTATGGGGGAGGGTCAAAGAGTCAGCCATCAAGATCATGACTGAAACAGTCCCTGTTTCCCTCACTAGGGTCTTCAGTCCTACACCGAGCTACCTTTGGCTTTCTATAGCCTCAACTTGTCATGGGTTTGCCAGGATAGAACCCCTTCTAAGTTGAGGAGCAAATATTGATATCTTAATAAAAATAGCAAGCTTATTAATACAAATATCATTTTAATGGAAACTATCTTAATTTCCAAAGCCAAAAGAAGGCTGGATGGTGGAGAGGCATTATTCCCCATTTCTGCAGTTGTCTTTAATGTCAGGCTCAGTGGAGGACAGCTGCGTTCCCACACAGGGTTCTGTGCTCAATTTGCTGCAGTGTCACAGGTCACTCAGCCTCTGGAAAACTTCCCCGCGTGTTTACCGTAGAAAGAAAATAACAAAAGAAAAAAAAAAGCAAACGGAGTCTTAGAGTTATTGTGAAAATAGTTTTCACCTCATGATTTCCTTGTGAAGGTCCTCAGGAGCCCCAGGAGTTCCTGGGTCACATTTACTGACCCATTGAACTGGATTATCAAAAACAGGGCCATTATTACACATCTTTGTAGAATAAAAAACATTGATGGTAGTGATTATCGCAAAGTGGTATTGGAGGGTTATAATCTAGGATCTCTAAATGAATTCTGACATTCAATGGCTTTTAAAAAATGTCAGTAGAACTAAACTTTGAATACTTTTCTTATCTGAAAAGTAGATGTAAGAATGTTTATTTCATGGGGCTGATTTTTAAGTATTGTGATTGTTAGTGATGTAAGAGTGCTTACTGGTGGCTTTAGTGTTTGTTATGACTGAAGCCCCAGTAGATGACAAATATGTTGGTAAGAGCTTCTTCCCTGTCTTCCCAAGTACTTTTCCAAATATTATGATAAGTTCAGAAAACAAATGAGTATCTGAGAGGGGCTACAACATCTTTGTGTTACACTTCTGCTAACCACGAATTGTAGTTAGATTGTCATTTCTGCATCCTTCTCCTCCTGATACAGGAGCTCACTGTGTATCCCTAGATGGCCTGGAACAAGCTATGTACACCAGGCTGGACTTTAACTCATAAAGACCCACCTGCTTCCACATCTTGAGTGCTGGGATCAAAGGTTTGTGCCACCATACCTTGCTCAAGGCCAACATTCTTAACTATTTCCCTCACAACAGCCTTCTAGGAAGATATTTACTTTTAAAAAGGATTTATTATTTGATTTAGGCATATGAATGTTTTGCTGCATATATGTAAGTGTATCATGTGTCTGCCTGGTACTCTGGGAGGACAGAAGAAAGTATCAGCTCCCCTGGAACTGTAGTTACAGGTGATTGTGAGCTGCCATGTGGGTGGCAGGAACCAAATCCAGTTCCTTTGTAAGAGTAATGAGAGCTCTTATCTGCCGAGCTATCTCTTTAGCTACCACTCTAGAAAGATTGTAATTATCAAATTGCAGGTTATGGCATTTGAAGTTAGGCTTGGATTTTAATCATTTTTCTGAGTGCATTTTATTTTCCTGAAAAAAATTATTAAATTTATAGCCATTGATAGATTCTCTGTAGAATCATGGCAGCACCTCGCTCCTTCCCGGTGCCCACCAGCACTGTCTTGCTAACTTTAACTATCTTTGCTTGCCTGTGCATTTTATTAGAGTCTTCAAAATTTGTTAATAATTACATAGATGTTTTATTCCAATGTTCCTTTTCTCTGGTTTTCACAACCAATCCTGTAAGGAATAATGTTCAGCATGATTTTTTCTTTACTAGAGTAAGATGCATTTAAAATCTTTTTTAAATAAAGAGAACTTCCAGTATTCATTGGATTTCATAAGCAAAATACCTCAATGTGTTTCCTTCACCCATTTCAGGAAATTCTTAACTTCCTCAGAATATCTTAATTTTCCAGCGACATCATTCTTCAGAGTAATTGAAATCCTAACAAGAGATTTACTTTTGTTTCCTCCAAGTATTTGCTGGAAAATTTCCATTTTTATATTTATATAGCAATCATATGACTGGGCAATCCTGGGCATAACATGAAAAAATTAATCTTTAAAAATGGATTTTCTTTCTTTTTTATTATAACACAAACTTCCATGTAGAGCTGGAACGCTAATCATTGTTTTTCTTGGATGGAACTGTGAGGAATACTTTAGGTGTTACGTGCAATTTAATGTGTGTTAATAAGGGTCAGTGTCACCATCTGGACAATAAAACATGGTGATCCCTTGAGAAAGACATGTGATCAAACATCTAAACCTATTAGAAAACATGTTTTTTAAATAAGAGATACTTATTTATAATATTTAAAGGAAACTTTATCCTTTTATAATCACATTTAGAAGTATTTCCTACTTAAAGTTAACTCAAATTCTATGAAATAACAGGTTTTCAGTAGCAGGAAGAAAGCTGATTTGAGTGTGACATGTTCAAGGTGGGACATGGTTCTTCTGTTTGCTGTCTCCTATTACTTAAATTTCTGGTGCTCATGGCCAACCTATCTTTTCTAAGCCTTTTCAAATCTATAAGTCTCTCCTTTCCAGGGTTTTCCATTGATCAAAGTTATCAACATCCTTCTTTTGCTACTAATTCTTCCTGAAATACTGTCTTCTACAGGCTGAGTCTGGGCTCTTCAGATCACTCCTTGGAAGCTTCCGTTTCTCTGCATCCTTCCCTCTCCTTATAGCCCATCTCTGCTACATCCTGTAATACAGAGCAGCTGTTGCCTTGTGTTACAATATTTTATAAAATACACTAATTGTAGTTGGAAGTATTTCTTTAGCTATTTTAAAGAATAATTCTTCTGATAGCTTCTAAATTAATTATCTGACATAACATTTTATAGGCCATCCTCCATAACATGCTATAGTGATAATGGATTAGTTTTAGGGTTATTTTTCTTTTTCTTTGGTTATCTGAGACATAGTTTGTTTGTATAGCCCTAGCTGTCATGAAGCTAGCTCTGTAGACCAGGCTGGCCTAGCACTCATAGAGATCCACCTTCCTTTGTTTCTGTGTGCTGAGATTAAAGGTGTGTGCTACTATGCCTGGCTGCTAATATGTTCTTAAACAACTTTTTACAGTGCATCTGAATAGAGAAGGTTAAAATACTTAAACAAAAACAAACGCTGTCTGGAGGTTTGGTTTCCATCTAGGTGACTGGTGTGAGTTTTAATGAGGTGTTGTCTTTTCAGCTTCAGGCTATACAATAAGAAAGAAAGCTCTAGCTTTAGCAAACAGAAGCCAGCAAAGAAAAACAGTATTTTTAATGTCCTAAAAGAATCGTTCACTTCTCACCTGGGAAAATATCTAAGGATTTAAAGATCTATGTTTTGAGGAAAAGCAGGAAGAATTGGTTTTAAAAGACCTATGGTGAAGGCAGGATTTTGGGATTTATTCATTGAAATCCAGGGAAGAGAAGCACTCCAAACACAGCCCTCTAAGAACTATAGGTGTTACAAAAAAGTTTTGTTAGATCAACACACACTTTTGGGTATGGAGAAGGCAGCAGCGTCTTTAGTGATTATGATTTCAAGCCATTCATTCTGTCAAATGAATGCATTTTATCATTGTGACAGTATGTTCTATTTTTTTTTCTTTAAAGTGATTCCTAAACTTATCATGATATTCAAGAGTGGAAAGAAAACGGGACTTGTGCAAATACTGTATGGTTACAAGGGCAAATGCAGGCAGTGCTTCAGCCTAAGATCATTACAGATGTACAGCTCAATGTGTGTGGATGTTCCAAGGGGACACACCTCTGATTCAAACTATATTGAAAACATCCTAGAAAGGAGCAGTGGCTCCTGGGTAAAGAAGTAGACATTTATGACTTATTAATCAGCTATTCTTTCAATGAGCAGCTACCTAGCAATAATAAAGTAAACGTCTTTCAGCAACAGTGCCCTTAAAATGTGCCCGGAACAGGAGATTAATAATTAGTTTACTTGTTTATAAAAATAATTATTTATCAAGTAGTGTTTTATAACAAAACCACCTTGGGAAATTACATGGATATAATCTCAACAATGTAACCCTTTTATTTTTTTTTATTTAAAACAGGCATGTATATCTAGATACATATGGATATATGGTGTGTTGTGGAACTTAAGCGTGGGCGGACAAGTTCACGTGCTGTGAAAGCTTATCATGCAGGCACGAACGCGTCCTGGTTGGAGCACACAGAGGTTGGAGGCCAACCTCAGGCATTGGACTTTACCTTTCTCCTTGCTTTTTGAGTCATGGTCTTTTTTTCACTGCTTTGTAGTAGAGAATAGGTGGCCTGTGGTTTCTAGGATGTTTTTGTCTCTGCCTCTCACTTAGCTATAGGTGTGTTGGGATTACCCACATACAGGACCGCATCTAGCTTGTGTAGTTTCATGTGACTCGAGCGAGTCCTTACATTAGAAAGGCAAGTGGTTCATCTGTGGTGCCATTTTCTAGCCCTCTTTAGTTTTTAAAATATCGCAGTTTTCCTGTGGCATCTTCATATACATGTGACTGTCTCCCTGATACACTCCTGCCTTCTTGCCTCCTTAAACTCTTTTAGTGTCCCCCTTTCCTCTCATACCCTGGCGTTCCACTCCTCTTCACACTCCTTTTCCTGAAATACCCATTTTTCCAATCCATGGGTTCCTTTCCAGTTTTTTTTTGTTCTCTATGAACCTTCAGTTCCACATACAGATATGTATAAAAATTAGAAGCTAGAATCCATATATATGAGATAGCATGAAGCTTTAGTTTGCATTTTCCTGGTGGCTAAGAATGTCGAACTCTTTTTAAAATACTTTTTAAAAAGTAATAATCGGCTGTTGGTGTTTCTTCTTTTGAGAACCTTAGTCTATTTTTTATTTAGTCTTATTATTTAGTTTGCATTCTTCATGTATTTTAGAATATTTGTAATAGTCTGACAGATGGATAGCTGGTAAAGATTTTTTCCAGCCGTTCTCTAGTCTGTTTCTTTACTCAATTAACTGTTTTCTATGCTGTACAGAAGTGTTTTTATTTAATGAAGTCCCACTTGTCAATTGTTGACCTGATTTTCTAGGAAAATGGAGTCCTTGCTGAAACAGGCACAGCTTAGGGATTGATTTAATTGAGGTGATGGGAAGTGAAGAAGCAACAGATGTACACAGAAAAGCTGGGGTTGGGTGGGCCATGGGCTTCAGTGGAGACACATGACTGCCATTACAGAAACTCAGCACATTTATTTTATACATTTGAATCCAGGAGCTGGGTTCACTGTATACAGCAGAGCAAAAACGCAGGTGTAAGAGGGCCTCTGAAAGACTCTACCTAGCAGTGGATCAAAACAGATGCTGAGACTCATAACCAAGCCTTCGGCAGAGTACAGGGAATCATGAAAGAAGGGGGAGTTAGTGTGACCTGGAGAGGACAGGAGCTCCACAAGGACCAAATATATCAGGGCACAAGGGTCTTTTATGAGACTGTTTCTCCAACCAAGGACCATGTATGGATATAACCTAGAACCCCTGCTCGGATGCAGCCCATGGTAGCTCAGTATCCAAGTGGGTGCCCCAGTAAGGATAAAAGGGATTTTTTTCTGACATGAACTCAATGGCTGGCTCTTTGACCTCACCCCATCCTGGAGGGAGGAGCAGCTGTGCTAGGCCACTGAGGAGGACATTGCAGCCAGTCCTGAAGATACCTGATAAGCTAGGGTCAGATGGAAGGGGAGGAGGTCCTCCCCTATCAGTGGACTTGGAAAGAGGCAGGGAGGAGATAAGGGAGGAAGGGGGGGGGTTGGGAGGGGACCACGGCTGGGATACAAAGTAAATAACCTATGATTAATATAAAAAATAAAAATTATTAAAAAAAGAAGAAGGCAGGTGTAGATAATTTCAGTAGATCTTTGTAAGGGAGCAGTGTTAGGTTGCTGTTATCCAGGAGGAAACTGTGGTTGATAGTTTCAGCACTCACTGCTTTTAGCTAGAGGTAAACATCCATACATGGAGCAGAGGAAAGCATTGCCATTTACCTGAACCTGAACCAAGGAGTGCTTTGCCATTACCATGGGTCTGAGGCATTTGTGTCCTTGACATGGCTGTGCTCATGTCAATGACACACATTCACTCAGAACTTCATCTGCCTTTTATACATACACTCAAGGCTTCCTCTGCTACCCACGGGTGCTCTTCAGAAAGTCCTTACCTATACTTACATCGCTGACTGTTTTCCTAGCTTTTCCTCTAGCATTTTCAGTTTCAGGTCATGTGATTCATTTGGATTTGATTAGTATACAAGGTGAGAGATAAGGATAAATTGCAGTTATTTAGTTTCTCCAGCACCATGGTTAGAGTGGCCGCCTTTTTTATCCAGTGCAATCTTTGTGAAAAAGCAGGTGTATATAAATGTTTTGGTTTGTATATGGGTCTTTTATTGTCTTCTGTTAGTCATTGTGTCTGTTTTTGGTTCCAGTCTATTTGGTTTCTGTTACCGTGGCTCTACATAACTTGAAATCAGGCATGAGGATATCATCACCTTCACTTAATTCATGGGTCAATATTGCTTAAGACTGGTTTGGTGGTCTGAGTTCTTTTGTGCCTCTAAATGAGTCTTGGTTAACTTTTTTTTCTTTTTTTTAAATTAAATTTTTATTTTTATTTTTTGTTAATTACAGTTTTGTATCCCAGCTGTAGCCTCATTTCCTCCCAATCCCACCTTCCCTCCTTCATCTCCTCCCATGCCTCTCTCCAAGTCCACCTATAGGAGAGACCGTCCTCCCCTTCCACCTGACCCTAGCCTATCAGGTCTCAACAGGACTGGCTGCACTGTCCTCCTCTGTGGCCTGGCAAAGCTGCTCCTTCCTCAGGGGTGGTGGTGGTGGTAGTGGTCAAAAGCCAGCCACTGAGTTCATGTCAGAGACAGTCCCTCTTCCCCTTACTATATATATTTTTGAAGGTTGTTGTTGGAATTTTGATAAGGATTTTGTGGAATCTGAAGGTTGCTCTTGGTAAGATCTCAATTTGTACAATTTAAATTCTTCCGATTCATAAACAGGGGGAGTCTTTCCATCTTCTAGAATTTAATTTTGTTGCAATTTTGGATGGGGTTGTTGTTTTCCCAATTTCTTCCTTCCTGCAGTAAATGGGAACTAAGACAGAGACCCACAAGTGGACAATGTGCAGAGAGTGAAAGATCTGGACCATTTAGTGTTAAATGGTGGTGAATGACTCCAAATAAACAGTGTCCCCTAGATACAACAGGACTTCTGCATATACAGATTTACGGAGACTATGGCAGTATACACAGGGCCTGTGCAGGTTCAGGCCAGATGAGGTCCCAGTACTGAGAAGAGGAAGTGGACAGGGTCTCACCCCTAACCAAGGGGACATCTGCAATTGATACTTGCTTGCAAAGAAAGATCAATTTTCTTCAGTAGATTCTCACTGGGTGTACTAACTACACTTCAGGGTAGCCCCTTGCCCAGAAGTAGCTAGACAACACAAAATGAAATCAATGTTATTTTTGTAGATTTTTGGCTCATGTTGATTTGTTTGGGTATTTTTGTCTTAATTTTTAATCTATCTTTTGTTTGTATATTTTGGTTTCTGGTTTTGTGTGTGTGTGTGTGTATCTTGTCTGTTTATTTTTTTAAAGAAGACAGAAAGAAGGGTCATGGAGTTGGGTGGGTAGGGAGGTGAGGACACCTGGGAGGAGTTGGGGGAGGGAAAAGTGTGATAAGAATATATTGTATGAAAAAAATTCAATTAAAAAATCCCTGTGTGGCCTTCACAGATATTTCTGCTACTCTCCAAAGGGAGTCTTGGCTTGATTTCTAGCAGCAGAGACTATTTTGCCTGTTTTAGAACTTTATGTATATGGAATTATTATCCCTTGATGGCTCTTTCCATTAGTGTTTTATTTGAGTAATTTGTCCTGTGTATATTAACAGTCTGTTCGTTCTCATCCATTAATTAAATTCCATTGTATGTGTGTATTAATTATTGTCTAATAGATGTGCTTTTGAGTTGTTACTAGGTATTGGCTTTTACAGCTTGCATTGTTGTGAGCATTCTTTCATGAACATCTGTGTTATCTCAGTTGGGACTATAATTAAAGAGAAAATGTATAGTAATAGGAAATACATTTATTTTAGAGATAAATTTGTACGTTTTCCTTAGTTTATGGTTAGTGATATCACAATGATAACATCATAATGGTCACAAATGAATATTTATGCCATGGAAATTGACACACTACTGACTCTACTGATTATTTTAGTACCTTGAGTTATTAGTACCATCCACAGTCTATAAGAAAGTTCATGTTATACCACTCTCTTACCTGTATTTTGTGTCTTTTATTTTAGCCATTCTGGTTGATATGTGGTAGAATTTCATTTTAAATTCAATTTGTACTTGGAAAAGTTTGAGTTATGCCAAATTAATTTAACCTAGAACCACATCTGTGACTCTGTACATGACTTTTGAAGGACATATGTTTCTCAGTGAGGTAGGAGCAGCTGAAGACTTAGATAACTAATCTGTAACACATACTAGAATATAAATGATTGGGAAGCCAGAAATGCTTATGAAATAGAGATACTTTTATTTCATTTGAAGATGTTGACAGTTTATTAGAAACAAACTTCTTCAGTACTTTTAAGTGGAAATTTCTAGATTAATATTGGAATCAAGTGAAATTTCACAATGTCTACAAATAAAAAATGGCACTTGTGATGCCAATATAAAGATATCGTTTTGTTTTGTTTTGTTTTTTGCTTCTAACTTGTGTGGGGCAGGGGTGGGGGTAAGATTGCATGAGCAACAGTAACCATCAGCTCTAACTCCTCAGGCTTTGGGAGAGCGACTTTTTTTTTACCCAGAATCACTGCTCTGAGCAGCACACCAACTGTGATTTGTGGTTATGATTCTAGATATTCTCCAAGCTTTATCTAAAACACATATTCTTTGATATCAAGAGTCTGACTGGTGGTGGCAAAGCTTAAAATAATTCAGCAAATTTGGATTTGGAACGTTAAAAACTGTTGTAACAAGGCAGCATTTGGTACTATATCTGCAAATGATCTATTTACCCAGTTGGACAAGGGACAGTAATGGGCTTTATGTTACTTCCCCTATTATCTCTTTTTAAATTGGACAATGGAAAGTAAATGAGTTACTGTGTGAATATAAAAAGACGTATTTCTAAAAGAAATACATATTCCATGAAGCAGTGGGAATATTATAGCCACAAAATAACTAGAGTAACACACTGAACTGAAAAGTAGTGTCGTGAATAGAAAAGTGACTATGAAAACCCAAATAATGCAATAAAACTCCATGCACTGAGGCTGCGTCTTGCTGCCTCATAAAGCTATTTTTGAGTTTTCTTTTTTCCTAAATGATTTTGTTTATTACATGACATCTTGTAAATAAAATAGTTAAGACTGCAAAGTCAAAAAATTGGCAAGGGAACGGCACCATGAGTTTAGTTCAGATTTAGGAAAATAACGATTTACTTGGAGTTCATGGTGGTTTCAAAGCAGATAGAAGCATTGACGGTTGGAGTCTGGACAGCTCTGGGAGGTGAAAAGTGGGGGTGGAGGGTGGGAATGAAGGAGTAGCACGGGGATTAGGAGGCGAGGAGAACATGGAATGGTAGCCTGAGCCAGCACCATCTGTCTCTGCAAGTTTTCTCCGCAGAGTAAATTTCGTGAACCGCACCCCATCTATGCTTCTTTCCTCCCTGCCATTCAGTCTCATCAGAACACAGCAGTTGGCTTGTCTTTCTTGTGTTTGGAAGAGGAAACCCAAACTCTCTGAGTTTATATATTCCTTTCAGCAATTTCTCCATTGCAGCTCCCACTTTATAGAGCTGGCGGGATGACGGGTCTGTTTATTTCATTACTTTTCTCCTTGGTTACTAATTCCAGCGAGATTCCTGACATTATTCTCGCCCCAGTTCTACTACAGTTTATACCACCCGTGCCGTTGAGGCTGGCACGTGCACTGCCTCCTTTCTGACCTCTGTTTCTGTGCACTTCAGTAGCCCCACCGATCCTCATGGCGTATCAGGACTTTCTCCAGCCTCCTCCTTTGTCGTTTTCTTGGATTACTGCATTCTAGTTATATTTATTTTCTTTTTAAAATTTATTCCTTTTGCTTTTGAGATCATAGCATAATTACATTATTTCACACACACACACACACACACACACACACACACACACACACACACACACACACTCCTAAATCCATAAGTGTAACCTTCTCAGTCTTTCTAATATACATATATATGTTTTCAAGGCTGACCATTTGATGTCTGAATAACCAATTTATGTGTTCTTCTCTGGATAAGACTATTTTTTCTGCTCTTGGCATTTCTTACTTGCCTGTAGTTCTTTGTGTAGAGATGAGACCTCAGAGACTTAAGACCTTTAGTTCTATTAAGGACTTTAGTTCTATTGTCTCCTTTGATGCCTCTCATGGTACTTCTGATTCTTCTTTGTTTAGGACATGTTTTCTACCCGATACTTGCGGTTTACTTTAACACCTGTATACTTATACTAATCTCTTTTTTCCCTCTTCCTCTTCCTTGTCCTTTCACCTCTTCGTTATCTTTTCTCTCCTTTGTTCTCCTGTATGTATTTATCATCCTTATTAGAGTAAGGATGTATATTAGAGAAGACAGTAATATTACTGTGCCTTTGTTCCCTAGAATCATAGCTTTGTTACCAGAGTTGTTACTTAGAATTGTACTATATATTATCTATGAATGAATGAAAGGGATCAAATCAATTACAATTTATGTAATATATTTTCAAATATGTAATAGTTTTCATTAAAAAAATAAATCTTGCTTTGAATTCAAGTGGCCGAATGAAAGTTAACTCCTCAAGTATTTTTAAACCAAATTTTATTTTGCTCTATACTTGATACTGGTGTAAGTGAATTGCTGTTTTATAGAATTTGTCATTCAAAACTTCAGCAAATGTTTAAAAGCTTTGTGTGGACCTTATTATAACAGTCTACTTAATCAAATGCATATGTTTGTTTTCAGTTTAAATTAAGGAAATCTGAACAGCTTGGGGAATAAAAAAGAGGATACAATTCTCTACACCCTCAAATCTCTTCTGCACATTGATGCTGACTGTCAGCCTTCCTTTAAGCTTTAATGTCGTCTGATCTGGGTCACTCTCTGAAGGCTTATTAGCTTCCACTTCCAGTGTAATTGCAGCCAGAAGCATAGAGTAATTTGAATGCTTTTGACAGGGATAGCTTTGGATAATCTTTTATTTATGTAATTAGCTTGGTTTAATTAAGGGTCAAACCTGAGGGGCTTCTCCTACTATTGCTATCATATACCCTGCATTAAGTGCATTTAGTTTTATTCAGAGTAATTCTGTTCCAGGACAGATAAATCCCAGTAGGACATGCTGACCTGGTTCTGTCCCCCTGTACACACAAATATATAAGCTCAACTTCAGCTCCAAGGTCTCTGTGTTTTTGACTTACTCGACTTACTGCAGGCTGAATTGCAGACACAGCTACCATACTTTTTGCATTTTATTCCGTTTTTTAAAAATTCTAAAGTAGAAGAATAATCACTAAAAAGCTGTTAGTTATTGCTGATGTGTCTTGGAAGAGAGAAAGACCCCAACTTGGACACTGGGGTCATTCATTTCTCCTCTTCTTTAGTGCAGAAATTCTTATAAAACAATTTCTTGTCTTTAAGCAAATTTAGCAGGTCTAGAAAGTTAAAGGGCAAGAAGTGAAGAAAAGGCATTTTTCACTAATAGCAGAAGACCTTGGGCTGCTGAGTAGAGGAAGGTGGAGTGGATGACAGGCCATTCAGATGGGAGGAGGTGAGAATGAATTAACAGGAGGGCTTGGAGTTGAAAAGAAAGCTGAAAGCCCTGGTGATAAAGGTTTGGTGTGTGATAAATAATGAATCCATCATGTGCTCATACTTATGCCCTTCCTTATCCATATGTTACTCCTACTAGAAAAATGCCTATGGCTTTATGGATCTTGCTCAAATTTATGAAAGGGTGGTTTTATTCTACATAGAGGAAAAAAAGTATAGTCTTGATCCAATAGTTATCTTCCTGCCTTTACTGCCTTTAGTTCATTCTGTGCATGGCTATTCTATTACATATTTGAAAAAAGTATAGTACATGAATTGCAATAAATTTGGTCATCATCCATAGATGATATGTAGTACAGCTATAGGAAACAGAATTATGGTGCATACATGCATGCACATGCACCCCTCCCCACATGCAAACTCCCTAGAATTTTTACTCCCAACAGCTTTTCCCATTCCCCTGGTGTTGCTGATTTAAAACAGACCTTTAAGGAGCTTTGGTAGTTCCAACAGCCCCACAAACAGATGTACTGCCCCAAGGAAGAGATAGAATTACACTCAAAATTTTGACCTAAGTGCTGGCTGACAGATTCTGAGGAATATCATGAGGACCATCTTCTGTGCAATGAAGTATTATTACTATTGCATCCCATTGTCTGTCTTCAATCCACATGGCTTCCAATACTTAGTTCAGCTCTCACCGCTGTCAAGAAAAAAAAAAAAAGGCAAAAGCTGCCACTTGTCACCTGCGATGTCGGCGCTTTGTCAGCAGTTTTCTAGGTACAAGCTACGGACCTTATGTGTCTCTGACTTACATTCCGGGTGTATTAAAGGTCAAAATTCTTTATAAAAAGTTCCGAAACTTCATATTTACTATTTCTCGTTATGTCGAAACTTGAAATTATAGCGTAAAAGAATGGCGGCATGTTGGTGTGAACCAAGGCAGCAGGACCCATGGCACTGGCCGCCATTGTGTTCCTCATAGTATGAACGTGGCATTGGGAACTAATGCTAGATACAAATGCAAATGTCTTTGTGAAGCAGTGAGGATTATTAGCTGTGTTAAATTTCAACCCTTGAGGACCTGCTATCTTAATGTTCTCTGTGGCGAAGTGGGAAGCAGACGCAAAGTACTTTGGTTGCCTACTGAAGTGATCCCATTTCAGGTTGAAGAAAAGCATACGTGTATTTGAGTCTTGAGATAACCTAGCTGTTATGTCACTTTTAGTTGAATGGAACAATTGACAAGCAAACTAGGGTTTCCTACTGTGTGTGCCAGATATTTTCTTGAAATTAGAAGTAAGCTGCTCCTAAAACAACAACAACAACAACAACAACCAAAACAATTAAAAATGTTTTTGTTGCCAATGAGGAAAAAGCTGAACTTTCACATATAAATCAGGAATTTGAAAAGCTCTTACCTATCACTATGACTTGTTTTTCCAGGACCTTCTGGCTTTCCTAGATGGAAATGGTAATGGTAATGGTAATGTCACTGAATGTGTAAGGAAATTAGTGAGCATTGGTGAGCTCTGAAAAACTCAGTGGCCCAGTACTCTGCACACTGCTATGCATTATGTGATGAGTGACTTTAGTTGTCAGCCTGATTGGATTAGGAACATTTAGACAGTAGGCATAGTCTTACTTCTGGGTGTGCTTGTGGGGGTGTTTTCAGAGGAGACTGACACAGTGAGTTGGACTGAGTGAAGAAGAATCTTTTAATGTGGACTGGTATTGTCTAACCAGCTGGGGGCTTGGAGAGCAGAAGGGACAAGGAGAGGAAAAGATTTCCTCTGTCTCTCTTCATGCTGGTCCATTCTTCTCTCCTTGAACATTAGAACTTCAGGCCACCTGGCCTTTGCAATCCAGGATCCAGGCTCTCAGGACTTCAGCCTGAGAAAGAATTACACTGTTAATCTCCTAGGTGCTGAGACTTTTAAATATGGGTTTAGGCAGACTACCAGCACCCCAGGGTCCCTGGCTTCCACTTCTCTTTCTTTGGGACTTCTCAGCCTTCAAAATGACATGAGAAAATTCTCCCTAGTAAATTCCCTTTCTTATCACTCACTCTTTCTATGTATATCCTATTTTTTTTTCCTGTTTCTCCAGAGAAACTTGGCTAACTCCCATTATGTTACAGAATCACACATTGTGAACAGAATTGTCTATTCAAACTGTAAGGCAGACTAATGGCTTTTAATGGACAGGGTACAAAGACTTCATGGATATGGTTTCTAGTGTGAGATCTTGGTGTTGTATCAAAGGATAACAAACCCAATTGTGTGAAAAGGCTATTAAAATACCCCTTCTTTCAGTATGAATTATCTGTTTCAGACTACTTTTTTTCCCATAGATTTAACCAACTTACTGTCTGAGAAAAAAAAGCTAAAAATAAGCAAAAATTATAAGTAATGAACTGTCTTCAGGAAAGTCACGAGATAAAGATTTTTGCAAAAACAATGATCGATACCACCTTTTTCACTAAAACACTTAGTTTGGAAGATGCTTTGGTGGTTTGCATGAGAAATGACCTCTGTAGGCTCATGTATTTGAGCACTTGGACCCACTTGGTGGCACTGTTGGGAGAAGGTCTGGAATCTTTAGATGGTAGAGCCTTGCTGGAGAAAGTATGTCATTCGGGGTGGACTTTGAGAATTCATAGCGTTGCCCACTTTCTCTATTCTCTTTCTGTCCCCTGTGTAGATCAAATATAACCAGATAACTCCTTGCACCTTACAGTAGGCCACACTTCCCTGTCATTCTGGACTGTAGCCCTCTGGAACCATAAGTCAAAATAAAGATGATTGGTATTTTATCACAGCAACACAAAAACTAATATACCAAGGTTATTATTTAATAACAATGTTATATATGATATGACGAAGTGTTAATGTTATTTTAGAGTAAATCAATATATAGATTTTAAAGTCTTAATTTTGTTTTCTAGTATTATAGTTATAACCAAAATCCTATAGAACTTAAAAAAATTCATACTGTATTTTATTTTTTAATTTTTATTTTATTTTTATTAATTACAGTTTATTCACTTTGTATCCCAGCTGTTGCCCCCTCTCCCATCCCCTCCCAACCCCATCCTGTCTCCTTCTCCTTCTTCTACGCCCCTCCCAGAGTCTAATGATAGGGGAGGTCCTCCTCCCCTTCCATCTGACCCAGTCTATCAGGTCTCACCAGGACGGGCTGCGTTGTCCTCCTCTGTGGACTGCTAAGGCTGCTCCCCCCTCAGGGGGAGGTGATCAAAGAGCCAGTCCCTGAGTTCATGTCAGAAACAGTCCCTGTTTCTATTACTAGGAAACCCTCTTGGACACTGAGCTGCCATGGGCTACCTCTGAACAGGGGTTCTAGGTTATTTCCATGCATGGTCCTTGTTTGGAGTATCAGTCTCAGAAAAGACCGCTGTGCTCAGATTTTTTGGTTCTGTTGCTCTCCTTGTGGAGCTTCTGTCCCCTCCAGGTCTTTCTATCTCTCCCTTCTTTAACAAGAAACAGGACAGGAGCCTACCACAGAGGGCCTCTGAAAGATTCTACCCAGCAGTGTATCAAAACATATGCTGAGACTTATTTTATTTTTTTATCATTTATTACAATTTATTCAATTTATATCATGGCTATGACTCCCTCCCTTATTTCCTCCCAATCCCACCCTCCCTCTTCTCCCCCTATACCCCTCCCCTAGTCAACTGATAAGGGAGTTCCTCCTTCCCTTCTATCTGACCCTAGCCTATCAGGTCTCATCAGGATTGGTTGCATTGTCTTCCTCTGTGACCTGGTAAGGCTGCACCCTCCAGGGAGAGGTGATCAGAGAGCCAGCTACTGAGTTCATGTCAGAGAAAGCCCCTGCTCCTCTTACAAGGAACCCCACTTGGATACTGAGTCTATGGGCTACATATGAGCAGGGGTTTCAGGTGCTCTCCATGGATTGTCGTTGGTTGGAGTATCAGTCTTTGCAGGGTTCCGAGGGCTCAGTTTTTTTTTTTTTTAACTCTGTTAGTCTCCTTTTGGAGACTATCCCCCTTCTTTCATAAAATTCCATGCCATCTGCCCAAAGTTTGGCTATGAGTCTCAGCCTCTGCTTCAATACCACGATCAGGAGAGTCTTGCAGAAGCCCTCTGTGGTAGGCGCCTGTCCTCTACCCTGTCTTCTCTTGCTTTCAATGTCTGTCTCATTTGTCCTTCTAAATGACCCTAGGAAAAATTGGGCATCTTTCCTAGGGTCCTATAGACCTTTTTAGAGTATAAAATTGTCCTTAGATTTTAAAGTTTAAGAATTGATGTCCAACTTTATATTATGGACATAGAACATAAAAATGTAGCAAAATTATTTCCACTTACACTCTGCTAAAATTACAAGCAATTCTTAGTTATGTTAGGTGTCTTGTGTAGTGAATTCTATTACATAAGACACTTTCAATCATTTTAAATGTTGTATATTTTTATTCTAATATATACATATGTATGTTAAAAAATTAAGCTTCATTTTAAAAGTCCTATCCTGCCAGGAATGGAGGTTAACTTCTGCAAATCCCAGCTCTTGGTATCCTGAGGCAAGAGGATCAGGGCCAGCTTGGACTAAGTGGGACTCCCTGTCTCAACAAACAAGACCCAGATCCAATCCCAATCCTCACTGTTCCTGTTTTGTTTTCCTTTGGGAAACACCATTTAATTCTGTTAGTGGCTTTGTACTAATATTTCCCTCCTTGATAAGATCCTTGTGTGAGCTGCTTCAAAGGCAGGCAGCCTCCCTGGTCTCTGGGGAGTCTGCCTGTTTGTTTTGTTTTGTCTCCATTGTGCAGTGTTCCATAAGCGCTGTCCCCAGCTGTGATCGCATGAACTCCATGTGTGTCCTGCCTCCTATGTACACTTCTTGATTCCCTTTTGCTACAGAGGCATCACCTTGCTTGCAGATAACAGTGTCTTCTTAACTCATAAGTGTGAAGTGAATATGTGAAGGTTAGCATCTGTCTTCTTGGCATGGCTAAAGACTTGGTACTTGGTAGTCACCATTGATCAGTGCTCACCATGTGCTTCTTTCTTGGACTTTCCCCTCATTTTTATTTCTGAGAATTGAACAGCATACCAACCTTTTTGTTACATTCTATATTTTGGGGAACACAGATAAAGATTCCTTCCTTTGGAAACATGTTTAAACTCTTGATTTCTAAATTAATGACACTGATTGATTTTTTTCATGAAAAAAGATGATTTAACACCTTAACCTTTTCTAGTCACCAGTATACTTAAGCTATTCATTTTTATGAGTTTTGTTTGAATGATCAATATTTGTGTTATGACAGTTCTGTAGTTTATAAGTGATTAACACATGATAGATCAGAAAAACTTTATTTTTTTTTACTTAGTTTTATGTGCCTATCATTAATTAGCAATTTACTTTTCAAACAGGACATTAAACCTTCTTGAAAGCTATCTACCACATGTTCTAAGGAATCCGTTAGTTCAACTTGTGTTTATTCAGGCTAATCCTTTTGAAAACGTTTGATCTTCTTGTCCGAATAAGAAGATGCCTATTAAACCTTCTTCGAGGACATTAAACCTTTTTCTAGAACATTAAACATTCTCGGAATGTATCTCTCCCATGTTCCAAGGAATGTGTTAGTTCAACTTGTGTTTATTCAAGCTAATCCTTTTGAAAACGTTTGATCTTCTTGTAGGAATAAGAATGTGCTTTCTAGGCTTCCTGTACAGTGATCAGCCTGGAGTTCAGTTCATTTCACTCTTAAGCTTAAGGTTTCGCATACTGCTCTTCCTTGGCTCCCTCCTTTGTTTGCATAGAACATTTCTTTAAAAACTTCCCAAGGCAATGTTTTGGTGGTGAAGTTTTGAGACTATGCAGGTCTATAAACCCTTAATTTCTTTGAGTGTTAATCGGTTTTCTCTAGTGTCTTACTGTATTTCTCTTGAGAAACTTCATGGCATTCTAATTTCTAGTCTCTTGTTTCTCAGTTTCTGAGAACTTTTATGATGTTTTTCTTCATCTCAGATATGAAATATTATGGTCATATTTCTTAAAATGTGGCAGTTATGGGGCACAGATATTCGTTATTCTTTTTTTGTAATACGAAATTAAGGCTAGAAAAATGCTGTCTGGGGAGCTTTGCTCTCTGTCTCTCTGGGAACTGAGTGTGTTCTAGGATGACTTCTCGTCAGTAGGATGCTAGTGGAAGGGAGGAAAGCTGTTTGAGCCAACCTTTTATGAAATAGGGGTGTTTTCTCTGTGTTCTGACAAACTATAGGACAACAAGCCGTCAAGCAAGTGTTAGTGGACACCTGTACCATTATGTGGAGCAGGCCTCCTTTCCCTTCCTCAGTGTCTACATAATGAGTTAACAGTCTACCACATTTGAGGCAAGTGTGTGGGACATTTGCAAGAACTTAAAGAAATTATGGTATGTGTGTGTGTTTGCACATGTGTGTGCTATAAATAACTCAATATTCGTATTTTTGATTGGTACTTTGTTGACAATTATTATGAACATGTATCTTTTGTTTATAGAGAATTTTTCTTTTAGCGTTTAATTAGCAAATGTATTGCATGTTCTTAATTTTTTCCTACAATATCAGTTAGCAGATATGGCTCTCAACCAGTCTTCTAAATTTTTCATTTTTCCTCTGTCATCAAAATACATATGGATACTTTAAAGTTTACCATTAGCATATATAACTCATTTTAGTTATATAAAATTTTATTTCTAGCAGATAATTCTTACTTTGGATTGCAATAGCCCTTAATTATATTTGAATTTTTAAAATTGTTTTGAGATTTTCTTTAACTTTTCATATTTTTCTATGTTTTATTTTGTTCTTGTTTATTTAAATGTCTTTTTTTTAACATTTTCTGATTCTGTGTCAAAGACTGCTAATCTTTGAGTGTGTCTGTTCATACAAAGAGGGAAGCTTTTCAAGTGGTTGAAAGCTCATTATATATATGAGCAAAAGACCTTCCTTTAGATTCCCTATAGTGGGTTGAAGTGACAAGATGTCTTCTTTTGGAATAAGTTTTTGATTTGAAGATAAGGTCTGATTGCTGGATTTTTTAAAATTTTTATTCATTTTTATTTTTGCCTAGAGGCAGAATCAGGGAAAGGAACATGGCCTTATGGGCCTTGGTCGTTAGGGACTGCCATCAGTCTCCATAGACCGTGGCTGTGTTTGTATCACCCTCATTCTCTAGGGGGCAGTATTTTTTTCCAAGTTTCTGAGTCTAGTACTGAGGGGTGGGAATCACCAGCCTCATAGTCTAAGTTCAAATTTCAGTCCATCTGTGTGTGTGTGTGTTTGTCAGAGGTCAGAGGAAGGCACAGGATCCTCTGAAGCTGAAGTTAGAGGGCCCTGTGAGCCACCTAACTTGGGTGCTAAGAACTGATTCTAAGTCTTCATAAAATCAGCAAGCACCCTCAGCAGCTACAGAACCTCCTTAGTCCTTCATTGTCTAAAATTTTGTTGAACTCTTAATTATTGTCACTTCATATCCTGTTTTCTTTTTCGATGTAAAAATTTTACATTTTCTTTTTCTTTTTTTTTTTTTTTACAGTGATATAGAAGAGAGAAGACAGATGTGTTCAGCCTAAAATTTTGGTGGGGGGTGGGCTTTAAAAAAAGGAGCTTTAGAAATACGCTTTTATGAAACCAAAAGTGCAAGGAAAGCAGAGTTGAGCCAAGTGGAGGGAAGGCCCTATTAAAATCCCACCTCGTGTTTTCCTCCCTGTGTCTGAGCACCTGCCTGGCTCGTGCAATCCAAAGCTTTCCCTGTGCTGCTTGTGCTCCGTGAAATACAGAGCTTCCCTCAGTCTTCCTGAAGTAGCACTGAGCCTCAAGACAGTAAGTTCTTCACTTAGTCTGTAGAATATACTGCTCATATAAATTGTAAACGTACTGTGTTAATCAGATCTGCCACTAAGTAAATTGCCTGAGCTCTCCTGCCAGTTAGAAAACCTTGGTTTCTTGGGTCTAGTATTTCTCTTAGCTGACAATTAAGGGAGAGAAATACTTCCGGATTAGGCCCTGAAATATAACTTGAAGCCTAAACGCGGTCTGTATACTGCTTCCCAGTGTCTTTTTTCTTAATTCAACTTCAGTTGCTGCAGTGCAGAAGCAACAGCAGGCAGAGACTTTCTGCGTGCTTTCTCCTTCCTTCAGGAGATGGCAAGGTGTTTTTGTTGTCTTATCAGTATTTCAGTTTACTAACATATATGTCAAAAGTGCACCTCTATTGAAGCGGTTCTTCTGAGGAAAGTCTTGAGATTAAACGTTTACTGACATCCCAGGTGATTCTTGCTACCCTGGGGCCTGAAGTCTTCTCATTCCACAGAGCAGTAAACAGCACAGATATTACCACATCCTCACTTAGTTTAAGAAATATTATTTAATGTCATATGTTATTGAAATTAATTTACATATGCTTAGCTCTTAAAAATAAAATTGTGACAATTTTTAGTGACCCAGCTTTGCGTTAAGTTGTTTCCATTGAGGCCCATGTAATGTTCTGTGCGGGAAGAAATTTTCAAGATTGGGCAGGACAACTATAACATATGAACACCTGAACCTCAATGTTGCAGTATTGTCTGCTCTTAAATTTAAAGCATTAGTTTGAAGGAGCCTGCCTCCTGGACTCTTTCCATCATTTTGCACAGTAATGGTTCCAGTTACGTATTGTTGTGTCACAAATCACCTCAAATCTGCAGCAAAGGCAGCTCACTATGCTTCAAGATCCTGAGAGTGGGAATATGGACAAGCCAGAGTGGGGAGGCTTTTCTCTGCTCTGCAATGTCTGGAGTCTCACCTGGGAAGTTCTACAGCTGTTTTGACTAGAATCTTGAGGTGATGTTTGTTTATTTCTTTTCATGGCTGAACAAGCAGGAAGCCTGGGCTCAGATGTCACAGCTGACAGGCAGATCCCCAGGGCTCTCTAGCTGGCTGGCCTAGCCTCAATGGAAGCCACAGGTCTGGTGAGAGATCCTGTCTTTGCCTCCATATTGTTGAGATTACAGATGCCTTCTATTATGCTGCCTTAGGTAGGTGCTGGGGATGGAACCCGGTCCTCATGTTGACAAAGCAAGCATTCACAACTGCTTACATCCTCAGCTGCTGGCCCTACCTTTTTAAAGAAAATGAATATTTTTCGTCTTTCATACAATACAACCTGATTGCAACTTCCTCTCTCTCCACTCCTTCCAGTCTTCTATCACCTCCCTTTTCCCCAAGATCCATAACCCCATCTCCCCCCAGAAATGAGCAGACCTCCCAGGGTCATCAGCCAAACACAGGCCCTACCGTTTAATAGGAGAAAAATGAAAGATTTAGGGCCCATGTCTTGTTTTAAATTTAATGTATTTTTTCAAAATTTATTAATATTTACTCACTTTGTATCCCAGCTGTAGCTCCCTCCTTTGTTGCCTCCCAATCCTGTCCTCCCTCTCTCCTCTCCTCCCATGCCCCTCCACAAGTCCACTGAAAGGGCCTCTCCCCTTTCCTCTCACCCTAACCTATCAGGTCTCATCAGGACTGGATGCATTGTCTTCCTCTGTGGCCTGGTAAGGCTGCTTTCCCCTTCAGGGAGAGGTGATCAAAGAGCCAGTCACTGAGTTCATGTCAGAGACAGTAGGGCTCATGTCTTAAAGCTAACAGCTGAATTAAGAAGTGAATTAAGAAGTGTCTAGTCATTGAACCGCTGGCATCCTTTCTGAAATCTTTGATCCTTGTAGATAAGAGGCAAGTATAGCTGTACCTGCATATTTTATTTCCATATGTGATTTCACGACCACTCTGTTGCTTTAACAAATGAAGACACTGATGTGCTGGAGACAGATCAGCTTGGTTAGGGCTACACAGCAGGGAGGTCTGACTTGGGAGCTCAGACCCTGGGCTACTCTCTAATAGGTAGCACTTTCATATTTATGTGAGACCCTCCCATCGCAGTCCAGGAAGTTTACATAATCTAAACTGGTGAGGGTTGAAATAAATTTCTAATCACACTATCAAATATCTCAAGCCTTTTGAAAAGTTGCTTTTGGCTAAATGGTGCCTGGATCGTAAACCTTACCATCTAGCAAAGCACTCAGGGGCTACAAATTTTTAAGGTTTTCATTTCCTGTGGAAAAAAGAAAATGTTCTTAGTTGCGCTCGGCTGCTGAATTTGGACCGAGAAGTAAAAGATGGTTTTCTCTGTGAAAAGGGCAGGACACTTCCATTTGTTTTCCCCGGAGGGGTTGGCTATTTGGTCTAATTTTTGTGACAAGCTGACTAAGGGTCAGAGAATGTCAGGCATGCACAAGACCTTGTGCAACAGAAGTTCAGACAGGAAGAAGAAAGGCTGGTATCAGGGAGAACAGTAAACAGAAAGCAGGACCAGCAGGGGTCAGGCCAACAAACAAGGCATTACCATTTCAAATCTTTCAGAACTAGCCTCATAATCTCTACACCAGTTCAAGCCAAAACATGGTTAATGAAGGTGAACCCAACTAGAGGTGAGAAAGCTCATTTGAGGAGGCCGGGAAGTTACCTACTAACCAAAATGTGAGGCCAAGCCAGTCTGTGCTCTGTGTTTATGTAAGACTCTTTATTGCTTGGTGGAGGAAAGGAGGGTAGGCAATGGATATCCACTTTCCTTTAGGATTGCTCCTGATTCTTAGAAGTGATAGCAGCATACGTTGTTCAGAGTAAGAAAGAATGGTAAAACGCACCAGCCTTTGCTCATTTCTTCTTAGATTTCCTTGTTTTTAAAGATAGGATCATTTACCTGTGAACCCTTTTGGAGTAATAACACGGTCCTAACTCTATCCTTAAGGATCTTAGAAAGCCCTTGTTTTCTTCTTCCCTTTCTTCCTCCTTCCTCTCCCTCCCTTGCTAGCTCCTTTCCTCTTTTGTCTTTTTTATTTTTTTAATTTTTTTATTTTTCACTTTTGGCAGAGCATCATTATAGAGCCCGGCTGGTCTATAATTCTCCCACCTCTACCTCCTAAGTGCCGTGGTACAGACATTTCCCACCATGCTTTTATTTCTCTCCTCTTTTGCAATGTTGGGGATGAGATCCAGAGACCGGCATAGGCTAAGCAAATGTCCTATACTAAGCTACACACCCAGCCCAGCCTCTGTTTTATTTTTTGAGTTTTCCACTTTCTGTCCCATGAACAATGTTCTTATTTACACTATATTCAATTTTATATGTTGCTTAAATGTGTAGAATCAGTTAATAGGCAACTATTATGTAATCTTTTCCTGGATACTTTACATAAATATTACAGTGTTTCTCACCAATTTTATTAAGTAGTGATTTGGTTTTTGCCTTTCATTTTAAGTTAAATGGATGCAGATATATTGTAAACCTAGTTTTATACTCTTACTTTGGCTCATCTACATAATTGGTGATCTTCTATCAAACCTGACCTCGAATATTTCTCAACACATAATTCAGGTAACTACTCTTATGTTCTTCTTACAGTCAGTTCTTGAGGGGAAGCCTCAAGTAAAGAATCTCACTACTCAGTGGTACCAAAGAATGCAGAGAGAATGTGGTCAGAATTTACTTAGAGAAATAAAACTCTTGATTAAACATTGAAGTACAAATGGAAGTCAACGGGACCTAGGTATAACAGAGATTACTGATACCTATGGCATATCCTGTCAGCTGCCTGTATTTTTCTATGCCTGTGACATACCCTTCCACACTGGCAGGTCCCCACTGTGAGTACCTGCGTCTTTTTTCTATCTCTGCCTCAGGCTTCTCTCTAGTGTTTATAGAGCTTGGTTACCTGTAAAGGATACATCAAAAAGTTTAAAATATCTAAGCTCCCAAGACAAACCCTCAGTCAATAGCAAGGCAGTGATAGAGTAGTCTTGTTCTCCATCCTTCTAGTGGGAGGGTCCTCAGGACTGATCATCAGAGCATCTTTCCAAGTTTGGTCACTCCTGTTTTATATTGGCTCTTTCATCTTCCTGTTCTTTATGTATCTTCCTAGGTTTACCTTCTGAGTCACCTATCTTCCTCTAAGTCCTTATGTTTGGGTCTGCATTAGGGAGCTCTACACTAACAAATTATTGAAGTACATTTGTGTGTGATGAATATGTTATTGAAATCCATTGTATGTCAATATATAATTGACAGTACTGGATTATACACTTAAATCTTTTAGAGGACACATATGTTGTGCCCCTGCCATAAAACAAAAGAAGATAAAACAAGTGAACATCTATAAGGGTTGTACAAGGAAAATTTTGGTGATGATGATTATGTTAATTACTAGATTGGGTTGACAGTCTCACAAGGGTATGCAGATGATCAAATCCAATTTTTAAATAGCAAGTACATTTCCACATACCTAATTAAAATTTTATAACAACATTTTAATACCTATATTGTGTCCATTGATTTTGTTTTATAACTTTGAGTTAGAGAGATCATTGCTAGACTGCTTTATTGTTGATAATTATTGATATTGTCTCATTGTTCCTTTCAGGATGGCCATTTGACAGGTGATGGTTTTCTATGACATCTTTCTTTTGCAGGAAAGCTGTAGGCAAAGCTATTCTGTTAGATTGGAGTCTGGCATAAAGATGTAGAAATGCAACAAAACTTAGCTAAACTACAATGAACACATACATGAATAGGAAATGACCTTCTTCTTCCTATGAATTACTATGAATTTGATGTAATCTGTTATCATAAAATAACAGGGCACAATGACAAATATAGAAAATTTGAAAATAATTTAATACTGTGATTCCCAACATTTGTTAGTCATAAGATTTACATAGGAGATTTTTATTCTTATATATCTGAATCTTTAATTCTTTTTTCTGTAGTTTACAGTGGAATAAAGGAATCTGCACTTTAAAAGATCTTACTGAATAGTTGTAACGATCTCACTTTTGAAAACATCTATATTGCTTATTAAAGGTTAAAGGAGATTGGCAACTTGAAATTTCTTATCTTCCAGCTAATTTCTAAAAACCACCATTGTGACTAAGGTCAGAATTTGAATTAGTTATGAATTCTTTCTTCCCATCTTAACTGTATACCTGAATGAGGGGTAATTCAAAATTAGTATTATCCAAAGTAGTAAAGTTTAATTGTATGTCATAGAGAGGCCACCTAGGTTCAAACCTAATCAAAAGTGACAAATGTAGCATGTCTCTAAGAGCTCTGGGAGGTCACAAAGGCAGAAATCAGTGGGACTTTAATAACAGAGTCAATTTTTTTGCATAGATTCACCCAGGGCAGTAGTGTTTTCACTATTCAGATGTTATGAGTTCCCAAGGATAACTTATGGTTCAGACCAGGAGGTGAAAATATGGTAGTTCCAGGGCCATGAATGAAATTTTAGAAATTTCATAATAGAAATAAGTTTTCTATTATCCCTCCTGGCAGCCCTGTGCCATTCACTTTTCTAAGTCACTGTATGTGTTTCCGTTGTAGAAACTGCTTATTCAACTCAATTTTGACTTTCTACCTTGTATTTATTCTGAGGAAGACATCAATAAATTCTTCTGTTGCTCTGAATTCTCTCAAAGATAGTGGAGCAGAAATGCATCAACTCATTTAGGGAAGCAATCTAAGGCAGAATGTATGATTAGAAGAAAAGAATACTTTCATAACAGACCTAGGTTCTTTAGTGATCTATGCTTCTAAAGTGATTTTTGTCTGAAGTTCTTTTGAATAATTGTCATCATTGACTAAAGATCAAGGTCATTGCCAACTATGTTCATGAACTCAGAGACACTTGAGCTGCCATGAAGCGGAGGAAGACTCTCAAGCTTTACGTCCTTATTGTATTTCATCTTAGCCTACTGCACCTGGCAGCTGAACGTGTTGTGTTTCTCATACAAAGTCTGCCAAGGACTTACCCAACTTGGTCAAATTTCTTTTTCTTCAAAGGTTTTATAGTGGTACTTATTTCATGTCCATTATAATCTCATCTTGTACTTTAAAGATGTAATGATAAAAGTTTTCACTTACTAAGCATTTTCTACATGTCAAGGACTGACCGTGACTTACAGAAATCCACAAAAGTAACTAATAGTAGCTCCATTTTTTTATAAGAAGAAATAAAAGTTTATAGAGGTCCAGTCTTCATCCATGGTCATATAATAGTACATATGGATATTAAGCTTAGTACCAGGCTAAATTCTAAACTTATGCTCATTAGCACTTTTCAAGGTCTTAGGCCATTTCTTAGTAGCAATTTATCTGGCTTGCATAAAACATGTAGAGGCAAATAGTTAAATATTACTTTGTCTTCGAAGATATTTTTCCTCTTTGGGAGGAGTATGCATTTGTGTATGGTATGCATGAGAATGTGATTTCATGTGTATTTGTGGATGCACATGTGTGTGTTTGTGTGTGTGTGTCTGTGGAGGTTTATGGTTGATGGTGGGTTTCTTCTTTGATCCTGGTCCACCTTATGTATTAAGACTGGTACTCTCACTAAACCTAAAGTTTGTCACTTCAGCTACTATTGTTAGCCATTTTGCTCCAGAAATTCCCTGTCTGTGCCTGCTTTGGTGTGATTACATAAAGGCCACCATGGCTACCTGGATTTTATGTAGACTTTGGGTATGTGACCTCCAGTCCTTATGACTGCAAGGCAAACTTTTTATCTGATGAGCTGTCTCTCTGCCCCATCTGATGACATTTCTTTAAGAGGTAACACTTGAGCCACAGGAGACTGATGAAAGAAGATTGCCTTTATCAACAGAAGTAGGGGTTTCCAGTCTGTAGGAGGTAGAAGTAAATCAGGAAGTTGGAGGAAGAAAAACTGTCTTTTCTTTTCTGAACCAAGACATGCATCTTCTCCTGTCCTGTCTCTTTAGACTTGGTCTGGGAATTAATTACCCCACTGTATTTTGGTTCTCTGGAATGCAGATGGTGGATAGTGTTAGCCAATTTCAGCAGTAAGTCTTCCACATCTGTATATATCTCATTGGATCTTTTTCTTTGGAGAACCTTGATTAACATGGATTTTTGGTACTGAGACTGGTTCTAAGGGAACAGAATTTTAATAACTTTTCTGAGTCAACTCCCGAGCTTTTGAAATTAGCTTCTAATATGCAGATTATCTTTCTAGTTCTAAAGATAATTCTTGGCATGTGCTCTTTGTAGTAAATACCCAAAGCATCAGCATTATTTACCCCTAGTAAACTACTTATAAAAAGCACAGAACTAAGTGATTTGGTATACACACTTTCAATTTTTTTTCTAATGCACTGGATAAAATGCTGAAACAAATGGACCAGTAAAATGACTCAAGCTCCAATCTGAATTGACACCTAAGTGACATATAAATGACACATACATGACCCCAGAGGTTATAGGTGTTCCTAGGAGGACATTCTTGTCCATTGCAGATAAATGGCTGAAATTGGTGAAAACTAAACAGAGAACCTCAGTTTGCAACAGTGAGATTATTCCTAGCCTTGTACATGTCTGCCAGCAAACTGAGAGCACCAAAAGGGAAAATCCTTGATGAAGATGGGACATTGACCTAAATCCTCATTAGTGTCTTTGCAGTTGAAACCTTCTCATTGCCAGTGAAAGAAACTTCACTACCAGTGAAAACTGGCTTCACCCTCAGCAAAAATAACTTCCTAAATGTTTGTGGAGGAGGCCTTCCCACTTTAAGAGAAAATGGTATCTCAGTGTTGATCTCTCTTCCCACAGTGGTAGTGGCCACATTCCCTTTAATGGAGTGATCTCTGTCATTAACCAGAGGATTTATCCTGCATTGCCTGAAGAAGTTATGTAAACCCTAGTTGATGCGATAAGTCAATGCTGATTCTCATGAAGACTCACTCTAGTTGCATGTAGTCCTACCACAGGACTTAATTCTCAGAAAGCCCCCAGGATGAAGCACAAAGTATGACACATGATAAGCACATCACACTGCAAAAGAATTACATACATTTTATAATTTATGTAAGAGAAACTTACGTACGAGAAATGGACACCAGGGGCATGGAATAATGGTTGAAGAAAGAAAGTTGGAGAAGGCTTAGTGTGTTGATAGGGGTTCACTGAACAAAGATTCTGCATTAAAGTTAGGAAAATGTAGTTTGGGTATGCGATGTTCCTGCAAGTTTATGTCCTTGAGTACTTGGTCTCCAGCTGGTAGCATTGTCTTGAAAGGTTGCAGAACCTTTAGGAAATAAAAGCTCACTACAGTAAGGGGCTAGCTTGAGGCATGCCTTGGGGCATTATAGTTCAGTTCCATTTCTTATCCATTCTCTGCTCTCTGACTATAAACATAGTGTAGGCCACTGCCTCCCACTTCTGCTAACATGTCTTCCTAGCTGTGATATGAGGTATCTCTTCTCAGTCTGTGAGACAAAGCAGACAATTCTCTCCTTAAGCTACTTTTGTCAGGTATTTGTCACAGGGATGAGAAATATAGGAAGTATAGGAGGATTCTAACAGTTTGGTTGGTTGATGGAAGGAAACAGGAATCAAAAAGGAGTCGCTGTGAGATGATTGGAAAGACCTGACCACATTGGTTTGATTTAGAGCAGCAGTGCTTAACCGTGCTAATGCTGTGACCCTTTAATACAGCTTCTTATGTTGTGGTGATCCCGACCATAAAGTTATTTTCATTGCTACTTCATTAGTGTAATTTTGTTACTTTGATTAATCATAATGTAAATACCGATGTTTTCCCATGATCTTAGGTGACCTCTGTGAAAGGGTTGTTTGTCCCTCAAAGGGGTCACAAGCCACAGGTTGAAAACCACTAATGTAGAAGAAGAGATTAAAGGGCATAGGGGGATTGGAAGTTTATGGTGAATTTTTCCTTTAAGACCTATTTCCCTACTCAGCAATATCCAGAAGATACTCTGCTTACCTTGAGAATTAACTTACACAGGGGGCCTGAGTTCTTTCAGAGTTCAACAATCACTCTCCTATGTTCTTGTCCTCCAGTGGTAAACACAGCTGATCAGACGAATAGTAAAGGCAGTGTAAGTGAGCAAATCTGTGTAACAGTGGCCAAGTGGCAGCAATGCACTGAAATGTGTGAGGGGGGTAGGCATCAGCTGCAATATAGCATTCAGAACAGTCCAAGTTTTACACACTTATGGTGCTAGCTAGCTCTTCAGAACCCTATAAATGAAACAGAGAAAAAAGAGAGACCTTCATACTTGAGCTATATAAATAGAAAAGTTCCAAGGTCAACTGTAAAAAGTCTAGGTTGAAGCATAAAAATAGAAAAAGTCTTGTCTGGGTGTAGCTGATGGGCAGCTTACCTTCATGTGGGTTCCCTAGTAAAGGGATTAGGAGTTGTGTCTGGCTCTGTTGTTTGCCTTTTGATCACTTCTACCTGGTGGGGCTGCCTTGCCAGGCCACAGGAGAAGAGGACTCAGTCCTTCCTGATGAGACTTGATGAGCCGGTGGGTGGGAGGCTACCTTTTTCTGAGAAATAGGGGAGGAGGGAAGGAGAAATAGGAAGGACCAGGAGAAGAGAAGGCAGGGGCCTACAATTTGGATGTAAAGCGAATAAATAAATTAATTAATTTTTAAAAAAGAAAAAGTCCTGTCTGGTTTATGGAGCTAGGGCCTCTGTAGTGAAAAGGTTGTATCCCTTTGAGGGAGGACTCCTATAAAAAAACTGAATCTTTGTAGTGGTAGTTTTTCAGTTTTTCCAAAATGAAAGTATGTTTTTTTACCAAAGCAGTTATACATCTGAGAAAAACAAAACAAAACTGAGCAAACATTCTTAAGGACTATTAAACCATGTTTCTGAACTGATATTGATTCTAGGATTCCAGAGATGTTACAGTAGCATCTGGAGTAAGGATCTTTGAGGGTTTGGTGACAAAGAGGATTTTAGCTGATCTGTCTATGCTAGGGTCCCACCCTGTCTAGCTCCAGGATGCATAATTAAGTATTCAGCAACCAGTGGAATCTTCATATGCTTCCACTCTTAAGGACTGTTGACAAGTTCAAGATTCCATTGGAGACGGAACTGGAACAATGAAAGTTGCATTCTTCACAGTCCTACCACACTTTTTTTTTTTTTTGTAGTGTCTGCCTTGAAGATATGTAGATTCTTATCACACCAGTCTAGGACTTTTTTATTCCACTGCCTTTTGTAATGCTGCAGTGAAACTAGCATGAAGTACAAGACACGAAATTAAGCAAGTATTTCAAGACAGGAAACTACACAAGAATATACTTGGTAAAACAGCAAGTTACTTTTGAAAATATTTTATTTTTAATTTCGCGTTGTGGGTAAGTGATGTAATAGTGTGTATGTGTGTGTCTGCCATCTGTCTTCCTATAAGGTGCCTGCAGAGATCATACATTTTGGATCTCCTGAAGTTTGGATATAGGCAGTTATGAGCCACCTGAAGTGCATCCTGGGAAACAGACCTCTGCAAAGGCAGTGTGTGATCTTAACCACTGTGGCATCTGTCCAGCCCTCAAAAACTGGCATGTTTCTGAGGAAAATAGATCAAAGTTGATAAAAGACAGACACTTTAGAAAAATTCCTTGTTTTTATGAGTTTTGAGTCAGACTACAGTTTTGGAACTGTCCTGATCATTCTGTGAGGCTAATATATACTGTTTCCTGAACCCTCATATGTTTACTTTGCTTGGCATTAAACATAGATAGGTATTTCTATGTTTGTTCATCTTTTATCATTAAGCACCCAATTAACTTTACTGCCATTGATGGCTTTCAAATGCTCCAGGCCAAGGCTATTGAGTTCTAATTTTGTTTGGTCAGCATATCTCAAATGGTAGTTTTCCCATTTATGGCTGCTTCCCACCAGCCCATCTGGCATGGATGACACATTCCTGCTGTGGGTTTCTCTCTCTTTCACATATTGAACATCTCCTGTTCTCATTAGCACTGTTAAAAATTGATGAGATTAAATTTTTTTACCATGGCCATGCCATTTTTAGACACATTTACATACTATACACATATGTAATATGTATATGCATGAATAGCAGTATAATAGAATACACACTAGCTTATTCTAACTTCATAGAGAATTTTTGTAGATCCCTCTTTATTTTCCAGTTGCTAAGGAAGCTAATAACACAAATAGATGCTGTATGTAAAATTGATTAAATACTATTATAGCTCACAAGGAGGTGAAAACAGATATCAGCTCTATAATTATTTGGTTTTGTATGTCTTGTTTTCACTCAGGAGGCAAGGCCTTTGATCTTTATTCTTTCTAGAGATTAATATGAAACTAAAGGAGAATTGTTTCATAATCACCTTGCAAGGTTATGTAACATACAAGATGTTCATGCACAGATACTGACACTAAATAATTTGCTATGTACCTAACTGTCCTTTCACACATGTATAAACATCAGTAGACCAAGTAATTTAAACTGTGAATCAAGCCTATTTATATATAACTGGCTGTTTTTGATGCTTATAATAAGTTTTAAATTTTTTAAAAAATTGTTTTTATTAATATACTTTTAAACTACTTCTTAAACATTTTATTTATATATTTATTTAATTTATTCATTTTGTAGCCTCACTGCAGCCCCCTCCCTTGTTTCTTCCTGGTCCCACCCACAATCCCTCTTCTCTCTGTATGCCTTTTCTCTAGTCTCCTGAAAGGGGAGGACCTCCTCCCTCTCTATCTGACCCCAGCTTGTCAGGTCAGAAAATTAGGAATAGTGCTACCTCAAGATCCAGCTATACTACTTCTAGGCATATACCCCCAAAATGCCCCACCATTTAATAAGGACATTTGCTCAACCGAGTTCGTAGCCGCTTTATTCGTAATAGCCAGAATCTGGAAACAACCTAGAAGTCCCTCAACCAAGGAATGGATACAGAAAGTGTGGTACTTTTACACAATGGAATACTACTCAGCAATTAAAAACAAGGAAATTATGAAAATTGCAGAGAAATGGGATCTAGAAAAGATCATCCTGAGTGAGGTAACTCAGAAGCAGAAAGACAGAAATGATATAGACTCACTTATAAGTGGATATTAGCCATATAATATAGGATAAACATATTAAAATCTATAATCCTAAAGAATCTAAACAGCAAGGAGGTCCCTAGGGAAGATGCTTACTCCTTATTCAGAAGGGCAAACAGGATAAACATCAGAAGTAGGAGAAGACAAGGAACAAACAGGAGTCTACCACAGAGGGCCTCGGAAAGACTCTACCCAGCAGGGTATCAAAGCAGATGCTGAGACTCATAGCCAAACTTTGGGCAGAGTGCCAGAATCCTTATGGAAGAAGAGGGAGATAGAAAGACCTGGAGTGGATGGGAGCTCCACAAGGAGAACAACAGAGTTATACTAGTTCTTTGAGAATTTCCTACAATGTATATTGATTCTATTCAGTTCTGTCCCCAAACTCCTCATGGAGCCATTCCCCCTCTCCTGCCCATCCAAATTTATGTATTAAAAAAAAAACCCTGAAATTAACTTTGTGGTGGCTATAAACTCTCCAATGCGTGGCCTTTTATTGGAACATGGCCAACCTTCCAGAGGGCACATGCTTAAAAAAAGCTGACCCTCTTTCTCCTAGCAGCTATCAATTGACAACAGCTCCTCAGCTGGGGATGTAAATTCTTGCCCACTTCTGCCCTCCAGGCTGGGATTTTTGTCTGGCTTGAGCATGTGCAGGTCTTGTTTGTTCTGCCACAACTACTCTACATTCATATGCGAAACTGCCCTGTTGTGTGAGGAAGACACTGTTTTCTTGTAGCCATGTACCATCTCCGTCTTTCTTTTCCCTCTTCTGCATAATTCCTGAGCTTTGGGAGGAGAGATGACATACAGTGTAGGGCTTAGTATTATAAAGTCTGTTATTCTCTGCACCCTGACTAGTTGTGTGTTTCTGTGTTGATCCCTATCTACTGCAGAAAGATGATGATTATGATGATTGAGAGATACATTAATGCATGGGTATAACAATAAGTCAACAGGAGTTAGCATAATACTATGATCTGTCTAGACACAGGTTCTTGGTACTAGTAACAATGTCAGGTATGGTTTCATCTCATAGATTAGATCATAAATCCAAACGAAAAGTAGTGAGTTACTCTAATGACATTAATGTCATGAGTGAACTCATGGGCATGAATTTTTAGGCCAGTCATTACTGTAGCTCTCAGAGTTCACAACTGTGCTACACTGGTGATTATTTTTCTTCTCAAGTGGTACACACAATACCTTCAAATGCTATGAAAGCAAACCAATGGGAATGAAGCTTCTTGTTCAGTACCCACTTGATTTCTCCATGTTCTATGGCCAGCGTATGTGTGTCTACAAAAACATGGTCTTACCATCAAGTTCTGGAGGTACCCAAGAGCATTGGAAATATCATGTTTGAGGGTCTATTGGACCTCACTGGACAATAACTTTAAATTTATTCCTAGTAATGCTATTTTTTTTAATTTGTTAGATCATCTAATAGGAGGCATTGACACAGAAAAGCAAACATCATGCTTTCTTTCATATGTTGATGTATCTTTGAATCTTCAGATATGTGTGTTGGAATGTTCATAGAAGTCAAGAATTTGTAAGGAATCGTGGGAAAAATATTTCAAGGGAGGTGAGATAGAATACAGTGGTTCAAAAGGGTTAATGAGTAGTAATAGACTGGAAGATTAAATTAGGGTAAAAAATATAAGGGTAGGATAGAGTCAAGAATATGGTGAGGCAAAATAATAGTACTAAAGATTGCTTTAAAAAGTCATGGAAGGGAATTGAGCTAAGATGGCGATGAGCACACACAGTTTCTGAGGTGCAGAGTCGCTGAACTGCCTGAGTTGGAGAGTGGAAGGACTACTGAAGCCAGGGAAACGACGATGAGGCTTTCTATATGAGAGGGAACATCACACGAGGTGAGAACTTTGGTCTAGGGTCACCCATGGACTTGCTTGGGGAAGGAGAGAAACTATCCTTTGATCTCCTGGCACTTCCCTTTTTCGGGCCTCCCTCCCTCTCGGCACAGCCGGCTCACCAAGACTCTCAGCTCAGAGCTCACTGCCTGGAACTGCAGCAGCTGAGGTGGAGATATTGGACCCTCGCCGCAACTGCCAGCCACACCTTCCTTGGAGTCCCAGATCCGCGGCACCATCCTCCCAGGGTCCCAGATTTGTGAGCGGCCATCCCAACTCCACAGGGTCTCCCAGCCACTGACTGTACAGCCTGCCCAAAACCTCGGCGACAGATAATATGCTATATAGCCACCAAAGTCCAGCAGACCAGCCAGACAAACTAGGCACAACAGGTGCCCGGACTCCCAGGTCTGGAGAGCACAGTGGAGGGCCCCTAGGTCTTTCCAGAAGGCATCTGGACCAGCATCCCAGTCTCCAGCTGCAGCTGGACTTCCTAACCTGGCGGCTGCAGCAGCACTAAGTCCTCCTGCATATGACTAAGCAGGGCCAAACCAGAGAGTAGAGAGGCCAGATACCCTGATCCTTGCTGATGTAACCTGCTTGAGAGTGAGTGCGCCCTTGAGTGTCTGCAGCTCCCCAGATCCAGGGTTCTTCTAAACTAGAATCCAGGCATCGGACCCGGACCCCCTCCCACCCACATACCCACTGTGGGAAACAGAGGGTCTCTTGGGACATCAAAGCCCGTGCTCCGCGGGTCCAAAGGTGGAGTTAAGGCAGATAACTCTGGAAAGTAAACCATGACTACCACCAGCACCTGCTACATCTACAGCCCATGCAAAGTAACCCCCTAGAAGCCTGCAAGGCAGAGCCCCTTCCACATACTCAAGGGTTCAATATTCTCTATCACTCTGTCCCTCGAGGCATACTTCCACTCACATTAACACGTGCGTGTGCACACACACACACACACACACACGCACGCACGCACGCCTGCATTTGCCCTTTTGCACTTGTGGACTTTCCTCTCACAGGTACAGCTAAAGCATCAACACACATCTGAGGCCATGGGACCTCTCTCAACTTCCTGAAGAACTCTCCAGATGCTGGAGAAAGACAGTACCAGTCTGAACTGCAGAATCCAGGAACAAACAGGGAAAGTTACAGATAAGCCAATGGCCAGGGGTCAGTGAAAGAAAACATCCAACAAAAGTCAGGACATCATGGCTTCACCAGCAACCCCCAAAATTGATGGATACACCAATTCTTCGGAAGCACAGGAAAATTACTTTAAAGCTATGCTTACCCAATTATTTGAGGCTCATAAAGAGGAAACAAACAAATCTCTGAGAGCAATAGCCATACAAATACAGACAGCTAAAGATTTGGCCAACCAAGTAGAGGCAAAGAAAGAGGAAATGAACAAAATTTTCAAAGAACACACAGTCAAATATAGCCAAACAAATAGAGGCACAAGTAGAGATACAGTTAGTGGCATATAAAGAGGAAATGAACAAAAAAATAGAGACCATCATAGAGAGACAGGAATCCACATTCAAATGGATGAAGGAAATGGTGCAAAGCATGAAAAAAGAATTAGAATCAATAAAGAAAACACAAACTGAGAAACCTGGAGATGGAGAACTTAGAGAAAAGATCAGGAAACACAAAGGTAAGCATCACCAACAGAATACAAGAGATGGAAGAGAGAATCTCTGGTGCTGAAATACACTCGCAGAAATTGATACTTCTCTCAAAGAAAAAGTAAAATCAGAAAAGTCCCCAACACAAAATATCCAAGAAATCAAGGATGCCATGAAGAGACAAAAATCTAAGAATAATAGGAATTGATGAAAAAGAAGACTCCAGGCACCAAGGTCCAGAAAATATTTTCAAGAAAATCATAAAAGAAAATTTTCCCAACTTAAAGAGATGTCCATAAATATACAAGAGGCCTACAGAACACCAAATAGACTAGACCAGAAAAGAAACACAACACATCACATCATAGTCAAAACAGTAAATCTACAGAATAAAGAAAAGATATTAAAAGCAGCAATGGAAAAAGGCCAAATAACATACAAAGGTAGACCCATCAAAATCACATTGGAACTCTCATCAGAAACTATGAAAGGCAGAAGGGCCTCGGCAGGAGTCATGCAGATGTTAAGAGACCACAGGTGCCAACCCAGACTACTCTACCCAGCAAAGCAAAATATACCATGGAGAAAACAAAATATTCCATGACAAAACTAAATTTATGCACTATCTACACAGCAAACCAGCCCTACAGAAGATACTAGAAGGGAAACTCCAATCCAATGAAAACAACTTCCCCCCCTTCCCCCCCCAAAACAGCATACAAATAATATCCCAACAAAAATGAAAAGAAAACAAACAATGAAACAGTATGATTATCAACTCCACAATAAAAGGAACTAACGTTCATTGGTCATTATTATCTATCAAAATCAATGGACTCAACTCTCCAATAAAAAGACACAGACTAACACAATGGGTGTGGAAACAGGATCCAACATTCTGCTGCATCCAAGAAATACACCTCTGCAACAAAGATAAACACTACCTTAGAGTAAAGGGCTGGAAAAATGTTTTTTAAGCAAATGACCCAGAAAACAAGCTGGGCTAGCTATCTTAATATCTAATAAAATAGACTTTCAACCAAAATTAGTGGAAAAAGATGAGGAGGGACACTACATTCTCATCAAAGGAAAAATCCACCAAGAGGACATCACAATTCTGAACATCTATGCCCCAAATACAAGAGTGCCTACATTCATAAATGAAAACATTATTAAATTAAATCACACATTGATCCTAGCACCTTAATAGTGGGAGACTTCAACACCCCACTTTCACCAAGTGACAGATCATCTAGACAGAAGCCAAACAGGGAAATAAAGACACTTACAGAGGTCCTAAATCAAGTGGACCTAATAGATGTCTACAGAACTTTTCACCCAAACTCAAAAGAGTATACCTTCTTTTTAGCACCTCATAGAACCTTCTCCAAAATAGACCATATAGTTGATCACAAAGCAAGCCTCCACAGATATAAGAAGATTGAAATAATCCTATGTATCCTATCGGACCACCATGGACTAAAGCTGGACCTCAACAACAATGGAATTAGCAAAAAGCCTACACGCACATGGAAACTGAACTCATTGGTACAGGAGATAACTGTCTGAACAGAATGCCAATAGCACAGGCTCTAAGAGCAACAATCAATAAATGGGACCTCATGAAACTGAGAAGCTTCTGTAAAGCAAAAGACACTGTTGTCAGAACAAAACAACAGCCTTCAATTGGGAAAGGATATTTACCAACCTTATATCTGACAGAGGGCTGATATCCAGACTATATAAAGAACTAAAGAAGTTAAAAAACAATAAATCAAGCAATCCAATTAAAAAATGGGGTACGGAGCTAAACAGAGAACTCTCTGTAGAGGAATATAGAATGGCAGAGAAACACTGAAAAAGATGCTCAACGTCCTTAGCCATCAGGGAAATGCAAATCAAACAACCCTGAGATTTCACCTCACACCCATCAAAATGGCTAAGATCAAAAACTCAAGTGACAACACATGCTGGAGAGGTTGTAGAGAAAGGGGAACCCTCCTCCATTGCTGGTGGGAATGTAAACTGGTACAACCACTTTGTAAATCAATATGGCACTTTTCAGACAATTAGGAATAGTGCTTCCTCAAGATCCAGCTATACCACTCCAACGCATATATCCAAAAGTTGCTCAAGTACACAGCAAGGACATTTGCTCAACCATGTTTGTAGCAGCTTTATTTGTAATAGCCAGAACCTGGAAACAACCCAGATGTCCCTCAGTTGAGGAATGGATGCAGAAATTGTGGTATTTTTATACAATGGAATACTACTCAGCAATTAAAAACAAAGAAATCATGAAATTTGCAAGCAAATGGTGGGATCTAGAAAAGATCATTTTGAGTGAGGTATCCCAGAAGGAGAAAGACACACATGGTATATACTCACTTATTTAGACCTATAAGATATGATAAGCATAATGAGATCTATACACCTAAAGAAGATAAACAAGAAAGAGGACCCAGGGTAAGATGATCAATCCTCACTTAGAAAGACAAATGTGATGGGCATGGGATGTAGGAGAAAACAAGTAACAGGACAGGGTCCTATCACAGAGGGCCTCTGAAAGACTCTACCTAGCAGTGTATCAAAGCAGATACTGATACTCATAACCAAACCTTCGGCAGAGTGCAGGGAATTATATGAAAGAAGGGGGAGTAAATATGACCTGGAGAGGACAGGAGCTCCACAGGGACCAAACATATCAGGGCGCAGGGGTCTTTTATGAGACTGTTTCTCCAACCAAGGACCATGCATGGATATAACTTAGAACCTCTGCTTGGATGTAGCCCATGGTAGCTCAGTATCCAAGTGGGTACCCTTGTAAGGGGAACAGAGATTATTTCTGTCATGAACTCAATGGCAAGCTCTTTGATCTCCCCACCCTACAAGGGAGGAGCAGCCCTGCTAGGCCACAGAGGAGGACTTTGCAGCCAGTCCTGAAATGCCTGACAAACCAGGGTCAGATGAAAGAGGTCCTCCAAGGGGAGGTCCTCCCCTTGGAAAGGTGCAGGGAGTAGATGAGGAAGGGTGGGATTGGGAGGGAATGAGGGAGCAGGACATAGCTGGAATACAGAATTAATAAAATGTAACTAATAATAAAAATAAAAAATAAATGATAAAAAATCATAGAATACTAATATTGTAGAAGCACTCAAAAATACATGCATACACCTATATTAAAATAATTGAAATGGGAACAGTGGCAAACTGCACCGCATACTCTGAGCCCCATTTCATGCCCCACAACTCTGACTACTTTCCTGGGAGCCTGCGGCCACCAGAGATCCCAGACAAGCCTCTATACTCACAAGCCCCTGCATACCAATTTGCTTGAAAGCACACCCAACAATGGTAAACTGCACCCCATATCCTGTGCTCATTTCCCACCCTACCACTTTGCCTGCTTTCCTGGAGGCCTGCCAGCAACAGGGACATCCAGAAAGCACGTCCTCCCTCTGTAAGCAAAGAACTTTGTCAAAAAGACAAAAGAGCAGGCTACAGAATGGGAAGAGATCTTCACCGACTCTCTATCTGACAAAGATCCGATATCCAAAGTACATAAAGAACTCAAGCAATTAGACATCAACAAACCAAATAACCCAATTAAAAATGGGATACAGGTCTAAATAGGGAATTCTCAACAGAGAAATCTCTAATGGTTGAGAAGCACTTATGGAAATGTTCAAAATCCTTAGCCATCAGGGAAATTCAAATTAAAATAACTATGAGATTTCATCTTATACCCTTCAGAATGGATAAGATGAAAAACTCAAGCGACAGCACATGCTGGTGAAGATGTGGAACAAGGGAACCCTCCTCCACTGCTGGTGGGAATGCAAACTGTTCATCCACTTTACAAATCAATCTGGTGGTTTCTCAGAAAATGGAGAATAGTTCTACTTCAAGACTTAGCTATACCACTCTTGGGAATATATCCAAAAGATGCTCTATCATACCATAAGGACATTTGCTCAAGTAAGTTCATAGCAACTTTATTGGTAACAGCCAGAAACTGGAAACAACCTAGGTGCCCCCTCAACTGGAGAATGGATGAAGAAAATGTGGTACATTTATACATGGAATATTACTCCGCTATTAGAAACAATGACACTATAAAATTTGCAAGCAAATGGATGGAACTAAAAAAGATCATCCTTAGTGAGGTAACAAAGACCTAGAAAGATATACGTGGTATGTTCTCACTAACTAGATAGCCAGAAAGTGCAGGGTAACCACGCTACAAAACATGGGCCCAAAGAACTAAGTAACAAGGAGGGTCCAAGTGGGAGACCCTTGAATCTCAGTAAGAAAGGGAAATAGAATATACCATGGGGGGAGTAGATGAAGGGAGGGATCTAGGTGGAGGAAGGTGGGCAGGGGAGCAGGAGGCAACAAACGTGGGGAGGAAGGAGGAAGAGGAACTGGAATTGGTGAGGAGGGGTTATCTCTGGGATGAGCTAGAAACCTAGGATAATGGAAACTCCTAGTAATTTATGAGGGTAACCTAAGACTCCTATCAACTGGGTATATGGAGCCTGAAAAAGCCATCTTCTGTAACCGAAAAAGGCTTCCAATGGAAGGACTGGAACATCAATCCAGCCACAAAACCTTTGACTCACAATTTCTCCTGCCAAAACGACATTCAGGATTAAAGATGGAGCAGAAATTGAGGGAATGGCCAACCATTGACTGGCCCCACTTGAGTTCCATGCCATGATAGGAAGCTCTCCCCTGATATTAATGATATTCTCCTATACTTCTAGACAGGTACCTAGCATAACTGTCATCTGAGAGACTTCTCCCAGCAATTGATGGAAACAGATGCAGAGACTTACAGTCAAACATAAGGTGGAGCTTGGAGAATTGTATGGAAGAGGGAAAGAAGGATTGAAGGAGCCAAAGAGGTCACAGAATCCCCAAAGAAAACATAGAGCCAAGTAATCTAGGCAGATAGGGGCCCACAGAGACTGAACCAATGAACAGAGCATACGTGGGATGTACCTAGGCCCTCAGCACATATGTAGCAGGAGCAGGAGCTGTATCTGACTCTGTAGCCTGCCTTTGGATCCTTTCCCCCTAGCTGCGCTGCCTTGTCTAGACACAATCGGAGAAGATTCGCCTAGTTCTACTACAACTAGTTATGCCTGGGTGGGTTGATATCCATGGGAGGTCTCCGTTTTTCTGAGCCTCTTCAGAGGAGAAATGGGTAACAAAAAGATGGCAGGGGTTGGGTGGAGTGGAGATGAGATAAGAGGATAGGTCTGGGAGGAGAGGAGGGAAGGGGAGCTGTGATCGGGATGCGAAATTAATCAATTAATAAAAATATCAACTTCAAAAATATAATTGAAGTGGAATTACCCCATAATGGGATAATAAGGTCCCTACTAAGCTTTATTATTTTAAATTATGTGTGGATGTGTATGTCTGTGTTGAGGTACATGCACATGGGTGCGGTGCCTGTGGAGACTAGAAGAAAGCTTTGGATCTCTTGGAGCTGATTACAGGTGGTTGTCAACTATCCAACATGAGTCCTGGGAAATGAACTCAGATTGTCTGCAACAGTGGTATGCACTCTTAAACCTGAACCATCGGTCCAGACCCCAGTAAGATATGCTTTGAATATGTTTTATTACCTCTTCCTAGGCTTTGTGGAGTAATTAACTCACCCCACTACCTGGAACTTAGCAAGCTGTTTTGCTTACTTCTCAGGAAAGCTGTCTTTGCACCTCTGTTCTTCACAAGGTTTCTCCGAGCCCTTTTGGTATTGGGATTCATTACTTTAGTGATGTTCCATGTCTGTGCCATGTTTTCCTTAAGATTCTTGGAGAGCCTTTTCAGGAAGGAGGGAAGGTAGCACATCAGCAATTCCTCCACTTCTATGATGTTTTAAATCCTTTCGAGGCGCTGCTCAAGCCTTTCCTCCTCTAGAAAGACCCCATGGCTACCCTTTTTTCTTTGCTGTGATGTGTTCTAACAGCACGTCATTCATGCCGCCATCATAAGACAGTCCCTACACTGGAAAACATGTCTTAGTTGTCTCTATATCATAGAAGATGTCTTCATTTCTATATGTCCAGAACCTGGCACTGTGTCCAATATAGTCAAAATTGTGATCCAACGGTGCTAAAACACCATTGTGAGGTAGCAAGTTGTTAAAAGTCATGATTAACCCATGTCCAAAGAGAATTCTAGGACTCCAATGGAGAAGCTATGCGTGAGCTAGTGTCAAGATGGAAGAAGGAAGTTGAACAGATTTTTCAGTGAACTATAGGCAACAAAGTGGTAGAATCCTCCTAATATTACAGAAATACATACATGGCTAAACCCAAAAAAGCAAAAGCTGTTGCTAGAATAGATGAGCCTAATTTCGTAGTTGGAGGATATCCTGGTGTAAAAGGAACTAGACCAATAGGAGTGGGAGGGCAATAAGACAGGGCAACTGGAAGGTGAATAAAATAAAAAATATTATGTTTAGGTATGAACATGTCCTAATGAAACTCCATTGTTTGGTATAATTTGCATATGCAAATAAAGGATTAAAAATATCTCAGTGAGGGCAATAGATATTGCCTGACAATACAGCTATTATAAGTGTTTCAGTCAGTGAGCTTGGTATGACCATGTGACTATGGTCACTTAGTGAGGTTGTAGCCATATTAGTGTGTGTATGTTCATATATGATGGTCACACAATAACAATATCACCTAATGTCACACTTCTCCAAATGTATCCCTTTGTTAAACAATGCCTGGCAATGTTTCAGCAAATCTTCTATTCACAATATATAAATTCTAATTAGCCACTACATGGGCAGAGAATGAAAAAATATTTTTTTCCTTAGTTTTGGAGGGTGTGAAGGCAGAAAAGTTTTCTTTTTTTTTTTTCTTGAAAATCTGGCAGAGAAAAAGGACATCTTGAATCTTAGGCTTATTTAGGGGCCCTTTTTTGAGGTTTACTTTACGGAATAAAAACTGGGATTTGCTCTTAAGATGTTATAGCAATCTTTAGCCTTTAAAAAAGATTATTAAATGAGTGTAAATGACTAGATAATGATGTATCAGGAACTGGTATGATAATAGGGTACAGAAAGCAGCCTGCACATATTAGAGATTTACCAGGAGCCACCATCTGTGACTGTCCCTGTCCTCTAACAAGCAGTGCCAGCCTTTCCTTTAAATTCTCCCATCACATTCCTTATCTGAGTCCACCTTAAGTCTATATTTGGATCAGATCATTTAGAAGATCAACACCTTTGGCATCTTTCCTCTCCTGTTTTGGCTACCTCTAAACAGGGGTTCTTTATTCTTGGAATCTTGGGAAATTTGTGGATGTAGCTGGGATAAAGATAGGAATATTTCAGATAATATTGTTTACAACCTGGCAACAAAAAGAGATCATTAAAACCAAATTTAATATGGCAGTTTTTTGAGAGGAAGGCATATGCTTCTCTTCACTTTAGATAGGCATATACCTAGGCCAGGTGTCTCCTCTATCTCCTTGCCTCAGGCAAATTCCTTGATTCAATTTTATCTTTCAGAAAAAATGGTGTGTCTGCAGAAAAGGGTGAGAGTTGGGATCCCAAACAACACATGGTGATATTGGAATGTTAAAAATACATACCTCAGACAGCAGTTTGACATTTGAAGAGACTTTTTAAAATGATTGAGAAAGTGGTAGAAATCAATTTAGCAATCTTTTATCTGCTCTGCAGTAAAAAAAAAAAGCTCATAATATTTCAAAAAATATTTTGAAAGAAGTTTGTTATTAGCGCTAAAATGTATCATTAATTCATGAAAATAAGCAAGAACAAAACAAAAAACCACCTAATACCCCCAATTAACACACACACACACACACACACACACACACACACACACACACACAACTCTAAGTAACATAGACACTGAGGTACTTGTGCTTTGTGTTTAAAGCATATATGTATCTATAAAGAATATAGATATATTTGGATATATATATATATATTCTTACAGATCTTGCCAATTTTAGTGTGTTTTTTTTCTTTTCTCGGTCTCATGTAGATTTCATGAACACTGGTAGATAAACTGCTGAAAGAGTTCTGCACAGTATAATATTCTAGTTGTATATGAGCCAGGTCAGTACTTTCCAGATCATATACCCACAAAACTGTCTCCATTTGAGTGTTCACAGAAACAAGCTTGAATACAGCTGTCTGTGCAATGAAATTTATTTGAGGAATGCAGGAAGTACCAGTGAGGGTATATAGAGAAGTGAGACAGAGAAAGGAAGGCAGCTAGTAGAAACTAACAAGACAGTTATTACTAATAATTATTGACATGTAATCCCAGAGGTAAATCTCGGAAAGCTATAGAATATTTCATTTTGGAGACAAATACATTTATTTGTACATATTTATGTATTCTATTTATCATCTATCTGTCTAACTTAGCTACTTATCTATTATCTATCTGTTATCTATCTATCTGTCTGTCTATCTATCTACCCACCTACCTGCCATTTACTGATGTACTGTGTCTGTAAGTGTTAGTCCCTTACTATATTGGTCTTTGCTAGAGAAATGCACTAGAGGGTTTAGTTCTAAGAACGTGTGACCTCTGTTTTCTCAGGCAGAGCAGGCTTTCAGAAGTTTCATAGAGAAACCCTCAGGCAACTATGCCCACAGAGGCAGGAGTGGGAGGCAGAACACTAGTGAAGGCTGTCACCCCTGAGGGACTTGCTCTGTGTCCACTACAATAGACACTTGATTTCTGTGAGGACGTTTCTGTTTGAACAACTAAAAGTGTAAGATTTTAAAGTTTTACATTATATAGTACAAGTAAATTTGCAGTGTACATTTAATTCAAAAATATATCTGTAACTAGAAATATAATGTGTTTAAAATTACTTACCATTTGAAAGCCTTAACTCTTTCCCTACAGAACAAGAGTTCTTTAAGTACAAAAGAGTATCAGTGGAATTTCCTTTAAAAACAAGCTAGAGAGGGTTTTAAATGTTATTTTATGTGGGGGCTAGTTGCAGGGAATGGGAGACCACTAAGGGGCATGAAATAAGGAAGGAGAAAATAGGATGCTGTCTTAGTCTGCTACTCCTGTGTGTCAATTGATACTTAGCTACACAATGGCTTCTGTATTCTCCACTCATCAAATATATTTTCAAAACCATACAATAGGAGACAAGGAACTGGAAGCATTTGTTCTTTATCTCTTCCACAGGGATTGGTGGTAGCACCAGGTTCAGTGCTGTGTTCTAAGACAGTGTCTGTATGATGATGATCAGGTTCAGAAAAGCCTGGATTAGAGCGATGGGCAAGGACAGGCTAAGCTGGGGCCCTGTCCACATTGCATTTGGGGAAGTTGGCAGAAGCTTCATAGGACGGGTGGTTGAAGTGTGGTGCAAGCTGTGAATAGCCATGAAAGAGCTGCTTCAGGACAGAGAGTGGCAAGCCCTACAGTGATGTGAAGAGTAATTTGCACCCCATTTTTTTTTTT
>CM053759.1:45394079-45433028 GCA_028658305.1 Pachyuromys duprasi
GGTTCCAGGCCATCTCCATTCATGGTCCTTGGCTGGAGTATCAGTCTCAGAAAAGACCCCTGGGCCCAGACTTTTTGGATCTGTTGCTCTCCTTGTGGAGCTCCTGTCCTCTCCAGGTCTTACAATCTCCCACTTCTTTCATAAGATTCCCTGCACTCTGCCCAAAGTTTGGCTATGAGTCTCAGCATCTGCCTCAATACCCTGCAGGGTAGAGCCTTTCAGAGGCCCTCTGTGGTAGGCTTCTATCCTGTTCCCTGTTTTCTCCCTCTTCTGATGTCTGTCCTCTTTTCCTTTCCAAAAGACACTCAAGTATACAACAAGGACATTTGCTCAACCATGTTTGTAGCATTTTTATTTGTAATAGTCAAAAGCTGGAAACAGCCCAGATGCCCCTCATTTGAAGAATGGATACAGAAATTGTGGTACATCTACACAATGGAATATTACTTAACAGTAAAAAAAAAAAAAGGAAATCATGAAATTTGCAGGTAAATGGTGGAATTGGAAAAGATCATCCTGAGTGAGGTATCCCAGAAACAGAAAGATACACAGGGTATATATACTCACTCATAAGTGGATATTAGACATATAATATAGGATAAAAATACTAAAATCTGTACACCTAAGGAAGTTAATCAAGAAGGAGGACTCTGGTTAAGATGCTCAATCACCATTCAGAAAGGCAAAGAGGATGGACATTGGAGGAGGGAATGAAAGATTTTAAAACATGCCTTTCCTTTTCTTTCCTTTCCTTTCCTTTCCTTTCCCATTCAGTTAGTAATTTTTATTTTATTATGTAAATGTAAGTTATTTTTTATGAGAAGTGTGTTAATTGGGACCATCTGAGATCTGCTAATTATAATTCAAAATATAAAAAGTATTTTTTCTTTCAAAATGGAAAAAAATCATTAACACTATGGAAACACACATTTTATAAGACCAAACAGAAAGAATAATTACTCCTAAGTAGTGCAACCTTCACTTTAAGTCAGCCTTCAGCGGAGCGCACATTCTGTCTCCCACATCGAGCCTGGAGCCCTGTTTCATCGGCATCCACATGAAGAGCCGGGATGATGACATGTGCTCAGTCCCAGCCGTGCAGGCAGCTGATGTTCCCACCAGTCCCACAGATCTGGGATTCTGGAGAATGTTTGTGTTTGTTGGTTTGTTTGAGACATGGTTTCTCTGTGTAGCCTTGGCTGTTCTGGAGTCACTCTGTAGACCAGACTGTCTTCGAATTCACAGAGATCCACCTGACTCTGCCGTCCTGAGTGTTGGGATTAAAGAGTGCATAACCATACTTGGCTTAGAGGATGATGTTTTATGATTATATTTGAGGGCACTGACATAAATCAGTCAATAGACCATCATCTACTACTGTCTGTCCCAGCAGCCTTGTGGGCAGAATGGGTTAGCATAGCATCAGGCTCAGGGAAAAATCTGGAAAGCTGCTAAAAGGGTACTTCATATTATTATACAGAGGAGAAGAAAGGGCATCTACATCTGGGGTTCTCAACCTTCCTAATGCTGCAACCTCATGCTATGGTGACCCCAATCATGAAATTATTTTTGTTGCTACTTCATAACTGTAATCTTGCTACAGTTATAAATCATAATATAAATATCTGATATGCAGATGGTCTTAGACAAGCCCTGTGAAGGGGCTGTTTGAATCCCAAAGGGGTCATGACCCCTTTTTTATTTTATTGTTTTATTATTTAGATCAGGTTGGGAACTACTGATCTAAATAAACCTGAATATATTTTATTTAAATCATTTAGTTTATTGGTTTAAATATAGTAAGTTTCTCATCATGTCAATGACAGTAGCTTTTTTCAAATCAAGATTCAAGAAAGCCTTTTAACTTTTTTGATTTGGAAGACGATGCTGTTGCTGTTTTATTAGTCACTCAACACAGTTATTACCATGCATCTTAATGAAGAGAATCACAGAATGTTTCCTGACAGTGACTGCTTCAAGTCAGGAGACATAGAGGATACTGTCATTCACAATGTAGGTAGAATAACATTGCCAGTAGTTTAGTACACACAATGAGATCTGAGCAGTAGCTGGACATGGGAAACTCTTCACAAATGTATATTGTCAGTGTATTCGTGTGTGTGTTTGTGTTGTATGTACATTACATAATGTGAATGTGCCAGTGCCCATGCTTCTGTGTGTATACAGAGGACAGCAGGACTCTGAATATGTTCCTCTATCTCTTTATCGTTTCTTCTTTGAGACACTCATTGAAGGGGTATGAAGCTCACCATTTTATTTTTCAGATAGGAGTTCTGGGCACACACAACTATGGCAGAATTTTTAATGTGGATGCAGGGGTTTCAAACTCAGGTCCTTATGCTTGTAGAGCAAGTCCTCTTAGGTGTTGAGCCATATCCCCAGACCTAGTTGTGCTTATGTGCCATAACCTGCTTGGGTTTATCAAATGTTTATCTAAATATATGAGGTAAAGCCAGCCAAACATTTATACAGGTCAACTAAAGATGATATTGGCAGCAATGTAGTATTTTTTTAAACTTTCATTTATGCATTCAGTGTGTGTGTGTGTGTGTGTTTGTCTTTCTGAGAGATTTTACTCTTCTTGGAATTCATGGTGACTTAAGAGGAAACATTAAGGGCCATAGCTTAGCTTTTTGCCTTTAGCTGAAGGACAGAACCAAAACAAAGCCAGAGATGCCAGGCTTTCAACTGATTTTAGTTTCCCTACAGGTCCAAGTGAAGAGTCCATGTTTTTCAAAATAAACAGTTTCCATGTCTGTGGACAAAGAGCAGCAAATGCAAAGGCCAAGAGGTAGTGTTGCAGGAATATGGGGATGTCTTTGTGAATAACAGTGTCTTTCTCTGTGAGCTAGAACACTGAATACTTGATGGCTGCCAACTCTGTCCTAAGCCTGGTTAGGACAGAGTTCTAGTCTTGCCTATTGAAGAATGAAATCCATGCACTACCAAAGAATAAAGGAAGTTTATTAGTGAGTCATAGGTGAGAACTTAGGGATATCTATCTATCTATCTATCTATCTATCTATCTATCTATCTATCTATCTATCTATCTATCTATCTCAAAAACATCCAATAGGAAATGAGGAACTAGAAAGATTTATCTATCATCTATTCCTCAGGGGTCAATGTTAGCACCAGGGGCAGTGTTTTGTTCTCCTAATATGGTGTTTGTGTGATGATGATCAGGTTCGGAAAAGCCTGGATTAGAGTGACGGGCAAGTTTATAGATGGCTAAACTGGGACACTGTCAACATTGCATTTGGGGAGGCTGGCAGAAGCTTCACTGTGCTGTCGTTGAAGTGTGGTACAAGTTGTGAATAGCTGTATACACACACACACACATACACACACACACACAGAGAGAGAGAGAAAAAGAGAGAGAGAGAGAGAGAGAGAGAGAGAGAGAGAGAGAGAGAGAGAGAGAGAGAAGAGACAAAGGGAATGAATGAGAATGAGCAGATCTTATGTAAAGCAGAAGAGGTCCCAGGAAATAGGGAAACATGAACGAGTTAGCCTGGGGACTTATGGCAGACAAAGAGTGAGGTGGTGTGGGTAGGAAGCTAAGCTTCTTAGTACAGTTGGCTCAACCAGGTGTCCAGATGCCTACTCTTAGTTTAGTCCTGTAGGAACATAGAGTACTTAGGCATAGGTACCCATTTAAGAGATAACAGAGAAACAGCAAACAAAACTCTCTTCTAGCATTTCTTGGCTTCAAATAAGGATATTTTTGGGACTGCTACTCTGAGGTCTTTTCACTGTCCAGACTAGTTTCTACCCCTGTTCTCATTACTAAGAAAGTTTTGGTGTATACAGATGAGGCACAGAAAGGCTTGCCATGCCATGGACCATTGTAAATGGGAGAAAATTGGCTGAGAATTGTAACAAAATAAGATTGAAGGACACCGACGCATGTTTAGGAACCTGGATTTATTTCTGCAGAAATCAGACAAGATCAAAGGGTTTCAAGCAAGGAGTCATACAATCTGAGTTACATTTAAACATAACTGTTCCTTTAAAAACTTATAAAATATTTATTTATGTGTGCATGCGTGTGTACATATGTACATACTATGGCATATGTGTGGAGGTCAGAAGATAATTTATAGGAGTTTGTGCTCTCCTTTGATCATGTGCATCCTGGGGATGGGTCTTAGGCCATCAAGAGTGGTGACTAATGCCTTTTCTCAGTGAACCATCTCATTGGCCCTGATCTGGCTTTTTATGTGGTATGAATAATTGGTATTGTGAGAGTTATATTAACAGAAAAATGATTCAAAGGCTTTGGGTTCAGCGCTGGTGGAAGCATTTTGCCCTGGGAGCTGGTAGTTGTACAACAGAGGGCAGGGAATGGACTGGAGTTATATTTTAGAGACAGAATCAACAGGACTTGCTGACGGATTAGAAAGTATAGGGAAAAGAAAGATTCATTGATTTTAACTTGAATGACTCAGTAGCTGGTTGTTCTGTTTCCTGATTTGAAAATTACCTAGAGGAAGAGCTATACTTTTGTCTTATAAGATGCCCATTACAAATTCAAAAAACAGTTTTAAAGTAAAAAGTGCTGGGCTGGGCTTATATGAAGTTATAAATCAGAAACATCATCACAGATGACTTTTAAAAGTGTAAGACTACCAGTGATGGTTCAAAGATGCAACTGGAGAATTCCAATAAGACAGGAAAACAAGCATATACTTTACAACCAAAGGTTATTGGTGACCTTAATAGATTTGAATGCTTGACAGGTAAAAAGAAAAGAAATGAGAGCTAGCTTGTATAGACAAGGAATTTTGTTAAGGAAATGAGAAAAAGAAAATGTTTGTTAGCTTTGGGGTGATATGAACTGAAGAGAGTGCATGTGTTTGCTTGTAAGGGCTGCCCACTTGGGTTAAAATGAGACTTAGAAAATTATTGGCAGCCTGGTGGAAATGAGGTAGCAGAGACAGATGGTGGATAGCAGGAGGAGATTACTGAAGCTGAAAAGCCCCTGAGAAGGTGACAGACCTGTTGCAAAAGCATGCAAGGAGACAGTCGCTCGTGACGGTGTGAAGACACAGATAAGACTGCAAACAGGGAACATCTGTAGAGTGGTGGTACAGCTATGATGGGATTCTAATCTAGTTGATTTGAATTTTCTCTCCTGACAACTTTGAAGCAAGATCTGCCTCTAGGAGGACAGGTCGGTTTGAGGAGAAAAAAGAAGGTCATTTTGGAAAGTGTCGGAAATAAAGTTGCTTTGGAAAAGTTTAATACTGCTGGGAGCCAGTGACCAATTGTTTTCAGTTTGTTATGAAATTAAGGTGTGCTCATTAACTACAGTGTGGTAGTTATAGCAATATCCAGTTTTTAAATGAAAAGCAGAGACAGAGACACACAGATAGACAGACAGAGACAGAGGGAGGGAGGAAAGGGAGAGAAATAAAAGAGAGTTCTATGTGTTAAGTATAGTGGAGCAAGACAGGGTAAGGAGGTTCAAAGACTTTGCAGATACTTCGTTATAGCCCCTGACTGCAGGCTATGGATGACATGGAGAAGAAGAACAGACAGGAGAGATGTGAAGACATAATGAGGCCATAGGTTGATATCATATTGGAATAGAAGAACAAACTGAACAGGACAATCTAGAACAGCAGTTCTCAACCTGGGGGTCATAGCCCCTTTGGAGGTATTGAATGATCCTTTCACAGGGGTCACTTAAGACCATTGGAAAACACAGATATTAACATTGCAATTCATAACAGTAGCAAAATTACGGTTATGAAGTAGCAACAAAAAATTGCTTGGTTAAGAGTCACCACAATATGAAGGACTGTATGAAAGGGTCACAGCTTTAGGAAGGATGACAACCAGTGATCTAGGTGGTTCTGATCAGATATATACTCTGGTTTGGGTATCCTAATTAAAACTAATTAGAAATTAAACTCTGTCATAAAGTATTAAGAGGTGGGACCCTTAAAGGCAACTACAAAGTCTATCTTCAGGAGTGGATTAATTCACTCATGGGTTAATGGATTATCATTGGGTGAGTCATAAAAAAGCAGTTTGTCTCTGTCTCTGCCATCTCCATTTCTTTCAACATAAAGTACCCTGAACTGCCTTAGAACTCTGCAGAGTCCTTACCAATGGGAAAACCCTCACTACATGTGGCCCATCCATGTTGGTCCTCCCCATTCCTCCTAGAACCACCACCTGACTAAACTTCACTCTTTACAAATTACACAGTCAGTAGTTTTCTGTTATGCAACAGACAACAGACTAAGGAAGTGTCTTCTGTGATAATAAGAAGGTCTTGCAGATAAGAGCAGAAATGGTGTCTAAGATTACTCAATTCCTGTTGAGTAATCTATTACTGTGCATATATTAACATGATCAGAAACACAATTTAAAACACACACACACACACACACACACACACACACACACACACACACACACACACACACACACACACAAGGAAGCAAGAGGTTCTGGCACAGAATCCCTTCAGTAAGAATTAACAAAACCCTGGATTCTCAAGTGGTAAACCAAGGTCAGCAGGAGGCATCCACAAGGCTGCCAAAGTACTGAAGGGTGAGGAAGGATGTTGGGGTGTGAGGAATGCAGGGGTCAGAAGATGTCTTCAGGTAGTGGGAGGTCCCATTTAATAGGGTCAAGAGGAGAGGTGGGTGGCATAGTAAGTTGGCATAGTCTCAGAAGCTGTGGATTTCAAAGCTTTTAGAGAAACGAAAGGTTTAGAAGTAGCACTATAGATCAGAGAACAGTTTCCATCTCAAAGACAGCTGCATGGGAACAATTTGATATAATTTTAGCCCAAGCTAAGGGAAATTTGAGGCAAAAGTGCTAACAGGAGTGGGTTTCTGGGTCACAGCTCTGAAGCTGCAGAAGGCACAGTGAGTAGGAAAGTGGGGGAGAAGGAACAGCTAAGAAATGTACAAAAGATGTCCATGCTGCCTGCACCAAATGTCTAGCATTTTTCAGAATGATTGTTTTGTCCAGAGAGTGGAGGTGTTAATGCACACAGATGTGGCAGAGAAGCCTCGAGATAAAGAATGCAAGTACTGTGCTGTGGCAGATTTACTGAAGTCTGAAATGTGGTCTACATCTTAGGATTCTTCCATGATTGAGCCTTACATTGTAGAAGTTGGTTGACTCACAAGACTACCGCTTCTGCCTTGGGGAAGATTGTGTGTGGGGCGAGGGTGGGTGGGTAGGGGTTGCGTGTGTGTGTGTGTGTGTATGAATCAGGAATGGAAGCTCAGTTTTGAGATTAGGCTATGTGTCAAATTTTCTCTTCTTGCCAACAGGAATTGAGTGAAATTCTCTAGAATAAAAATTTCATGCTAGGAAGAAAAATACATTCTAGAACTTGTCACAGCTCCTTTTGTTTTTTTGGGTTTGGTTTTTTTTGTTTGTTTGTTTGTTTTGTTTTTTGTTTTGGATTATAAAGAGTAGAGGGCAAAGAATCTCTTTATTAGACCTGGAAAGAAGATGCTGTTGTGGATTTGAATTCTGAATGATTGTTGACATGGAGCCTGTGTTCATGCTGTCATACAGAAGCTACCATAACAACATGCTAGCATTGAAAACGACAGTATGGACCAGGGAAAACAGACTCTAATGAAGTAAAGAAAAATGGTGAGAAGCCAGGGTTTTGTTAATTCTTACTGAAGGGATTCTGTGCCAGAACCTCTTGTTTCCTTGTGTGTATGTGTTTTAAATTGTGTGTGATCATGTTAATATATACACAGTAATTTTTTCAAATTTAATCTTACGTCAGTCACTACTCTTAACCATTACATTTTCCTCCTGAAATCCTGAGAGAAAGAGTGCATTCTGGGGCTGTGAAGACGGCTCCACTGGTAAAGAGCTATTGCAGAGGGCCTGAGTTTGGCTCCTAGACCCATCTCCAGTGGCTCACAACTACCTGATCTTCCACCTCCAGTGAATTCACCTTCTGACTTTTTTTGGATACCTGCACACACACACAGACACACACAGACACAGACACACACACACACACACACACACACACACACACACACACACATGCACAGACGCACGCACGCACACACAAACAAGTAAAAACAAGTCTTTAAAAATGAGTATCTTCTGATGTTTTTAAATATGGACATCTGTACTGAATTTAACTTGGATGACAATTTCAGTCAAGATTCTGGAACTCAGAATGGACAAACCAGATAAGCCCTGCCATGTTTAGAACGCTGTTTTAATAAGGTTTATTCCTGTCTGGGTTGGCTGCATTTTACATATCGAGTCCTCGGAGGATTACTGTCATGACAACCAGGACTGACTGACTTGCCTTTTAGAAACAGTGTCGATTCATCATGTTCATAGACACCTGTATGTCTCGATGACTTTCTAGGAGGGTGTAGTATTTTGGCAAATGTTCTAAGTGGTGTGGATAGATGATGAGAAAAAGTGTGAGCTAAGTTTTAGCTGTGTCTTTTCTTGAGTGAAAAGCACATCTTTAAGCAACTTTTAACCTATTGGAGTCTAGTTGTCTCCATCCATTCAGTAGCAAGTTATTGCTCAAGTATATCATCTTTAATTTACTTTTAACTGTAATTTTCTGAGTCCAAATAGTTTTACATATTTATGGACATGTTGATAATGATAGTCTATATACTCATAGCATATTCCTGTCAACACTTCAATATTTGCTAATTTTTATCGTATCTTCAGAACTCATTCAAATCACAAAATAAGCTTTTTCTGAATTTTATGAATTTTTCTCTAGTTTATTTTCCAGTTTGTAAAATAAAAACAAAACAAAACAGAACAAAAATCCCCAAAGAACTTAAAATCCCAACACGTTAAAAGTTAGCATAGAGAAAGATGACTCATAATAGGATTTGAGCAATTATAACTTTATTGAGCTGTGAAGATAACAGATCTGAGTGTCCAGCTAATTTGACGCACTTAATTTATTATTAATGTCAGAGACATATGTCAGCAGCTGATGACCTTGATTATTGTACATAATAGAAATGTGAGGTAAGTCTGTATCCTGAATCTATTCTCTTTTCCCTGGCTCTGTGTAGTGGCTGATAGTCTGTTTGAGCATCATTTATGTAATAACTAACTCCTGAATTTGGTACAGTATAAAGCAGTGTTTCATAATGGAACATTTTGTCTGCTCATGGCCAAATACCTTATATCTCCTATCATCAGAAAAGGCAGTTATGATTTAGTATGGTTTCAATTGTCACACATCCTCTTTATTCTAAATAGAAGATTGACCCACATTTAGATGTTTTCCTACTCAAAGCGTTTTGAAAGAACCTTTATATAACACATTGCTCTTTTGCTCCCTCATGCCCCACTTTTAATTAGGCTCCTAGGGTAACTGGATGGTAAATGGAATGGTTGCTGCCTGTATATGAAAGCTATGTATTTTCAGACACTGGGACTCAAATATGCCCATGATTCTTTTGTCCAACTTTATTTTTAAGAGTCATCTTTTATTAGCACATAAGAGTTGTATGAAATGGATTTATAGTTATATATTCTTATTTGCATATTGTTTATCTTTCTATGGTGCATTTGACAGGCAGAGTTGAATTAGATTTATGTTTACAGGTCCTTTTGTCTGTACACTTTTCAACTTGGTTTCTCTTAAGATATCCCTGTCCCCTGGAATTGAAGTTAGGGTCTCACATGCACTAGGCAAGGAATCTACCTCTGAGCTATTTTTCAGCCTTAATCTATTCCCTTTTAGTAAGTTCCTTCACTGTTTCCCTTTCATTAGATGCTTCTTGACTTGCATATAAACACACATATTCATTTGTATCTGTCCTCATTTTGCTTATTAGGCCATGTCCTCATGAGAAGGGTAGTAATGGACATGGCACATGTACACTTTGCCTCAAACATTAGGCAGCTATCCATGAACATAGATTCTCCCTTCTACTTAGGTAAGTGCTTTTGGTTCAATGATTATAATCATTCTTCATCTTTCTTTGCTTCTTATCTTCTTGAGGTACATAATTTTGATAACTATTTAATGATCTCAAATTTAACTCTGTTTATTTCTTCCTCCAAAAAAAGTTAGCTTTAAGAGAAAAATGTATATGGGCAACTTAAAAAGACATTATTTTTATTTTATTTTATGTGTATGATGAGTATTTGCATTTTATGTATGTATGTGCACCATGTGCATGCCTGATGTTGGCAGAGGCCCAAAGAATGAATCAGATTCCCTGGGATTTGGAGTTATAGGTAGTTGTGAGCCACAATGTGGGTGCTTAGAACCAAACCCTAGGTCCTCTACAAGAGCACACGTACTCTTAACTGCTTAGTCATCTCTCCAGCCCCTATTGCTAGCTTTTTATGAGCTACTTACTTTCTAAGTAAGAGAGAAAGGGTTTGAGAACCAATGAAGACAATTCACACAGTGTATATGCATTTTGAGAGCACCATATGGCCTTCACCATTGGGAGTTTATCCTTTTATTTTTGTTTGCTCAGGTTAATTGGTTTGCACTCCCTGAATACACAATCGTTGGTGGATGGGAGTGCCTGCTGAAGAGCAGAGTTAGCTAATGAAGGTTAAATATTTCTGCTACAAAGGAGATGGATTGTGTGTCATTCTTGTTTTTAGATATGAGTCAATTGTATGATTTTTTTGTTTTATTTCTTTATTTTGGCAGTTTTACTTGAGTGGATTAGTGGGATATAAAGACTTTTTGAATAATATTTACATACCTTTTCATTTTTGGTTTTCAGAAACCAAACACCCTGTTTATCTAGTGCAGACCAAATCATTTTATCTTGTGATACTGTCTGACAAGAAGTATACCAATAGTAATAAAATCTGTACCCTGAACTTTTATCCTGTTGGCCAGGTATAAACTCTGATTGAAATGTTATTTTAACAAACACTTGTATATCCCCTATTGGATGGTAGGCAGTGCTCTAGGTACTTTAAAGATTGATATCTACTGAAACTGGTGACAGAAGCCTGGACTCTGAGCTCCTTTGGAGGTCAAAGCAGGAAGATTGGGAGGTTAAGGCTAGACTTAGACCGTATCTGGAAAAACAAAACCAAACCAAATAAACAAAAAACAACAACAAAGCCAATGTTTAATTTTATAATATAGTTACTATTACTTATCTTCATTCTATAGTTGAAGAAAATGAGACCCATATTAGGCATCTAACTTTTCCAAAGACACAGCCATTCATTGCTAAGGTGGGAGCTCTGAAGGCAGTGCTGGGCTTTGTGGCTGCTCCCATCTGTGATCTGTTTAGACTTGCATAACTGATGAACCCTAGTTTTCACACATTAAAGGTCTTCTTAAAAGCAAAACCTTTGAACCTCTTTCCAGTTCGAAGCATGTAACAATGTAAGTGAATATGTAGACAACAAGCTTTGGTGTTAGAACCACACGTGACAGAGATGTGCTCTCCAATCTTACTGAGATGAACACTTGACAGTACATTGCCAGAACCTGATGCTAAAGATGCTTCATTCGCTGTCACATCCCTTCTGAAAACTTGTGATCACAGCTGGCAACATTGCTGACATCTTTTATCTGCTGCCATGGCTTTTTCTTTTGGCTAGACATTACAGTGAGCAGAGTTCCATGGCCAATCAATGTGCTGCATCGGGATCAATAGCAGTCTGCGAGCATCCCTTAGGCCCAAACCCTTTCCATTTCTCACTTCTGTCTGGGCTCTGCACAGTCGTTCATGAAAAAAGAGAATTTGGGGATTATTTTCACTACCTGGAGCTTCTCATGGACAAATGAATCTCTGATTATTGTGGAAATCTAGTCAATAAAGCTGTCAGAACTCTTAAAACATTGACAGTGGAGCCAAGTTCAGTGTGCTTAACCTCTAGCTACTTCAGAGCAGGAAATATGAGAGAAGGACATGATATTTATACAAAAGAACCTTTAAGGGGAAAAGAATTGAAAGTTAGATGACAGAAAAGCATCATGTTTTTCAAGTTAGGACAACAATCCAAGGCTTCATTTAAGAAGTCAGAGCAGTTAATAAAGGCCTTGATAAATGAATGACTTTTCTTGATAATTGCAATTGTCCTTAATGGCCCCAGATGCCCAACATTCAACTTTAAGGAATTTCATTCCCCTGTCCTCTTCCAGCCCCTGAACACACACAGAAGATGCAGAGTGGCATGAGATGTGCCATGGGACTCTTCGTGTAGACGCTATTTTTCCTTTTCCTAGTTCCTAGGCCCGTCTTTTTACTTTCTCTGTCTCCTCTTTCCATGAAGAGCAAGCCAGGCTTCATACACACATTATGCTCCTATGCTGGAACCTAGGGGAATTTTCTCTGGTTTATTTCTTCAGAACTCGGGTCCATAGGTTTGGATGGGGTAGCTTTGCTTCCATTTGTCTTAGCTTTCCCCCTTAGAAGCCTAGAAATTATGCCAGCTCAGCAGTTGATACCTGGTTTAGATGAGACTAGCAATCATAATAAATGAATGACCAGCCTCAGGCAGCTGACACAAATTGGAAATTCCATCAAAACTTCTTAATTTTTATTCATGTATTGACTTTTGAGACAGGATATCCCAAGATGACTTTGAACTGGCTATTCCTCCTGCCTAAGTTTCTTGAGAATTGCGATTACTGACAAGCCTGCCACAGCCACCACTTACTGGGCATTCTCGACCAACTAATGGCTTTTCTTCAAGCGGTCCTTCAGGGGCCCAGACCTTTGCATAGAAACCTACATTGCCATCTGCATACTTTTAGCGTTCTCTGTGCTTACTTGCTTCATGATAGCAGAAGTGGAGTTTCATGAGACTTGTGCAGTGGACGCTTCTACAAGTCCTTTGGGAACTTGTAGTTCCCAAACAGCAGTTTTCTTACATTCCTTTGGCTACTTCGAAGGTAGTGGGGAAATGGATAGCCCTCTCTGAAGAAAAGGAAACTCGCGAATAGTCAGTCTTTCAGTCTTCAAAGTCTAGAGAGCTACAGAATTGTGTGACACGGTCTTGTGATTCCTGGGGCATTCTGATCTTTATTTGAAGGAGAGAAGAGCAATTGATGGAGGGACACTGGCTTGGGAGAGGTGAGGTGTCCCGAGTCACCATCTGGCCTCTATTAAGTCACATGACCCTGCAGTAGCAGCATCTCTCTGACCGTTGCTTACTTCCTGTCTAAAATGGCATAACAATATCACCCTCTCCTGAAGCATTGCCAAATAAGGTAAGTATGGAGTGGAACAAGCACTTTCAGATCAAACACTAGGATTCATTTTTGGACAAGAACTGACTTTCATTCTATAAAATATATCGCTAATTTTCTTATAGGTGGCCAGGTGTGGTGCTTCATGTCTTTAATCATAGCACTTTGGAGGCAGAGGAAAGTGGATCTCTGTCTAACCTGGTCTATATAGAAAGTTCTAGGCCAGGGCTACACAGTGAGAGTCTGTCTCAAAAATAAATAACTAAATTATTTTCTTACAGGTGGGAAGGGGATCTTTTGGTATAAGTCTATAGGGAGAAGGTAAAATCACTTTGCAGAAAAAAAAATTATGAGAGCAGGACAGAAAAGCACCCAGGAAAGAAGGAAAGAAACTCAGTAGAGAAGCGCTGCTGTTGGCCAATGCTGTTTTATACACAAGGATACCTACCATTCACTTTCCTGTTTATTTATTCAAAGGATGCAAAGCTTTTGTTATCCCTAAACTTTCAGTACAATTAATAATTTTTGTGATAGAAATGAATGAGTTGAAAGTGAATTATATGTTGGTTTCAGTACAGAACTGAATAGGAGGATAAGTGGAACAAGGAAGCCAAGAGTTGGGAAGAAGCAGGAGATCAGCATCAAGCTTATTGTGGAAACATGCGCCCAGAAAATGATACGCAAGTCAAGAATTCATGGAGTCGGTAGGGCTATAGTTGAGCGGTAGAGCGCTTGCTTCTCAAGACCTTGTGTTTTATCCTGAACAACAACAACACCCCACCTCCCCCCACACACTCATACACAGACAGACACACAGACACACACAGGCAGATAGAAGGAAGATACCCATACTCACTCCCGCCCCCCCAGAAGGCCTTCCACATATGCCGTAAATATATGATGAGTTATTCCTCTATGTACCAAATGTCATCTAAAATTATAAAACATACAGTGCTTCTGTTTAAATAAAAATTTCAATATCTTATTCATGTTTTATACTATTATAATTTTATGGACACCTTCATTGGCCTTTACATTTTATTCTTTTGCTTTAACTCTGGGTATAAGTGCATTTTCAAAAAAAATAAACAAAACCCTACAAAATTATCCAAACAGAACAGATTGAATTCTGTTAGGAAGGTTTTCTAATCATAATTTATTGTCCAAAACAATAGGATAAAGTGAGGTGGTAGCAGTACAAGTTCCCCGCCTCAGGCTGGTTGCCAAATTCTCTCCCCAAATGGGGGAAGGAAATTCTGACTCTAGTTAGAAACACTCAGGAGACATTACTGCATTTAAATATAGAATGGTATACTGCATGTATCAGATATGTTTCAGTGAACTAGCTTAATTTGTGGAGATTTCATTCCATGTATTATTATGCTCTTTTTCCCTAAAGTTAGGAGGACTTGCCTCTGTCTTAATTTCTAAGAGTATTGTAACACCTTTATTATTATGGTGTCATTTATGAAAGAGTTATTTTCCTCCAAGACTCTGCTACAAAAAAAAAAAACCCCCTTTTTTTTTTTTTTTTTTTTTTTTAGTATCTGCAAAGCTGTGCAAACTATGAACACATTCACAATGTGTAGAAGAATCTTTCTTTCGGGCTCTTCCTGGGGTAGTGATTAGTAGTGTCTTCGCTGCATATTTAAGTTCTCAGAATTGCTTATCTGTGCTGTGGATCAGTGAAGAATCTGGGTGAGCTGTCGCTACTTTACATAATTAAGTTCTTCTTGCCAGAAAAAGAAAGAAGCAAATTATGGAGTGAAAGAAGCCTAAGGTTGGGCTTTTAAAATACTTTCTCCTCCTGTTATTTTCCCATTTAGAATCTGAAACAAAAGCAAAATAGATGAGATCAAGGATCAGTCTGGCTGACAGCTCACATTTTCTCGAAAAATTCTTAGCAACTTTCCTCCGCAGACCCCTCCGCAGTCCGTAATAAATAGTAAATGGCATTAAGAAAACAACTTCTCATTGTTCAAAAACTGACTCATATGTGGTGAGGCCAAGGTGAGGGTAGGGAGAGATTTTGTACATAGAGAAATTGGGTCAAGTGGGCACTCACATTCGGAGAAGACTGACAATAGAAGCTTCACATAGCCTTTGGAGTAGCACAGACTCACCACACAGCACTGTTTGACTCAGCCATCTGTGTAAAGCACAGGCCTCAGCTCAGTTTGAAATAAACTCTACATGCCTGTGTAGGATGTCCACTTATTCTCCAGGCATGTGTGGATGAAACCACACTGCTTGCTTCATTGTTCTGAACCCTGTATTTCTCTTTCTTTGGGATGGCTAGTGTCCCGAGTGGAATTCTTTCCCTTGTATTTATAGAGCTCTCTAAGATGTGGTGGTGTCTCTCTCTGGTTAGTGTAATAGGGAAACATTGCATTTGCTTATCTATTACAAATGGAAATCACTGGGGAATATAAAGAGCACTTTCAATTCCACTACCGTTATTTCAGAAGCAATCAAATGCAGAGGAATGAAAGTCAAACACAGAGAAAAATGCTGATAGATTGGGCAATCTTCATGGCTCTCTGGGACCATCATTATTTCAGTGTTCTAGAGGAAAATGCAGATTTGAAAGATGGCAAACCCCAACCTGTGCAATCAATCATTCATCTCCTGTAGCAATAATAATTGCTCGGGAGGTGCTCCTCAGACATTAGCTATATAGTCTTCCCTGTTTGTTCCGAGGCATACTAAATCTTATGTAAGATTACACGAACGCCCCTGCCAGATTAGTATATGGCTCCAGGATATTTTCAGAGACAGCAGCTCAGTCCCGCTCACCTGTGAATGATGAGGTCAAAGTTAGCACTGCAGCTGTAAAGAGCAAGAGCCTTGACGTTATCTTTCCTCTAGAGCACTCTGTCCTTTTAGTCCAGATTTTAAAAATAGGTATCTGTCTGCCTTTTATGCATTGTTCTACCTTCATAATCAGAAGGTGATATTATTAATACAATAAATCATATTTGACTGATACTTAAGAAGATGCCTTTTCTGGATAAACTAAAAATCCTGGGCATAACTTTTCCTCATGTTCTTAAATATTTTATTAGCAGAGTGTCCTTGCCACCCTTCCTGTTCACAATCTCTTTCAGTTTAATGATATAAAACAGGTGGTAGAATTGTCAAAAATGGATTTCCATTAGAGACAATCTTTGAAAATGTGCTGTGTTTTCTTCCTTATTTTTCTCTTTATTACATGTTTCAGGCTCAAAAGGGCCAGATGGCAGTTTGGAGAAGGACATATCCTGTTTGTAACCCAAGATCTGAGGTTTGAGAGCCATGAAATTAAATATCATGCTTTTTACACTTTTTAAATAAAGCTGTGGTTTCTTCTTTCACTGTCAAGCTATAAGAGGAGCCTGGAAAACCTCCTCCTTTCTATCCTGTTCTAGTGATGTTGCCCAGAGTGGCAGTCAGGGAAAGTTTGCACACAGTTGGGAAAGCTCTGGCTCTGTTTTGATGTTCAGGGAGAAAAATTCATTGCCAGCTTTCTTCATTGTGGGTGGTTCAGATAATATTGTTAAATTTTATTTCTAATAATCTCCCCCAAAGAAAATGGAGGCTGAATATTTAAAGCATTATTAAATATAGAGAACTACATATAGCTTCTTTGCCCTTTATCTTTTTGAAAATTCCTTCTTTACAGGCATGGAAAGGGAGAAGAGAACAGCAGGAGAAGTGTCACAGGATGTACACTCTTACAGCATTCTCTGTCTAGGAGGACTCTTGCTAAAATGCCCAACCCCTATCCAGAAGGGCAAAGGGGATGGACATCAGAAGAAAGAGAGGGAAGGGAACAGGTCAGGAGCCTGCCACGGAGGGCCTCGGAAGGGCTTTGCCCTGCAGACTATCGAAGCAGATGTTGAGACTTATGGCCAACAGTTGACCAGAGTGCAGGGAATCTTATGAGGGGAGTCAGAAATAGTGGGATCTGGAGAGGACAGGAACTCCACAAGGAGAGCAACAGTGTTAGTATTTTGAAGCAGAACCTGCTTCTGGGTTACCTAGCAACTTGTGACCTCATCTTGTGTTGCCCAGCCAGGTAGCCACAGCTGGGAGGCATGGTTACCTGACCTCTTAAAGGTACAACCCCACAAGTGGTCTTTCTCTCTCACTTCTCTCATCTCTCTCTCGCTTCTCTTATCCTCTCTCACCTCTCTCTTGCATCTCTTTCTCTATTGGGGTGCCCCCTCCTCCTCTCTCTCTCTTTCCTCCATCATGTCCTGCTCTCCCTAATAACCCTCTCTTCATATCCACCTAATAAACCTCTTGTTTATTATTATTATATTATTATTATTATAGACCTGTTGTAAGCCTCATTTATTCATAAATTAGTCCTTACAAACAGAACCAAGTGGTCTGAGCACAGGGGTCTTTCCTGAGACTGATGGTCCAACCGGGTACCATGCATGGAGGTAGCCTAAGACCCCTGCACAGGTGTGGCCCATGGCAGTTCAGTGTCCAAGTGGGTTCCATAGTAATGGGAACAGGGACTGTTTCTGACATGAACTGATTGGCCAGCTTTTTGATCACCTCCCTCTGAGGGGGAAGCAGCCTCGCTGGGCCACAGAGGAAGATGATGCAGCCACTCCTGATGAGAACTGATGGACTGGGATAGGAGGGAAGGAAAGGAGGACCTCCCCTATCCATGGTCTTGGGGAGGGACACGGGTGTGGGGGTAGATGAGGAAGGGAGGGATTGGGATGGGAGGAGGGAGGGAACTACAAGGGTATATAAGGTGAATAAATTGTAATTAATAAAGAATTTAATAAAAAAAGAAAAAAATCATGCAAAAATTGGCACATGGCAGAGTTAGGAATTTGATGCATTGTCACAAATTACCATGCCACAGAATTGACACTCAGGACAAAAAACAATAACAAAAAATAAAACAAAACAAAAGAAAAAAAACTCAAAACACAGTTAACAGCACCAAGTGTGTGTGTGTGTGTGTGTGTGTGTGTGGTGAGTGAGTAAGAGAGAAAAATGAGAGAGAAGGAAGTAGGGAAGGAAAAGAGGGAGATAGGATGGAGGGAGGGAGGGATCGAGGGAGGGTGAGGGAGAGGGAGTCAGCCATCAACCTTGGGTAATGTTCTTCAGATGCTGTTTGTCTTGTTCTTTGAGACAGGTCCTCTTATTAACTTGCATTTCACTGACTCTGCACTGAAATACTCACCCCTTCAACCCTATGCTCCTCTTCTACTTCTTCCTCTTCCTCTTCTTCTTTTTCTCCTTCTGATGCTGGGATTGAGCTCAAGTCCTCGGACTTTCATGGTAAACACTTTACTCAGGGAACTATCCTCCCCTCTCCATTTTGTCTTTCTTTTCAGGTGTTATCTCTCATTCTCAAAGGACCGAGTTCTAGCTGCACAGATATACTTTCTTCCTTTTTGAAGTTGACAATTAAAGGAAATCATACTCTATATGAGCATTTTATACAGAGTACATGTACTATACAACACAGTAAGAGTATTTGTTCAATGTATATCGGAATGTATTATACTATAACATAGTCCTATACTTGTCACTAGAAATAAAATAATACAATAATATATTTGGTCTGGGTCTTTTTTTCAATGTAGAGTCTGTTTAAACAACTGAAGATTTGTTCACACTGTTGTATGCAGCGTTATATTGGTCAGGTATCCACTTCATTTAACTATGCTAATTTGACATTATATACTTATGAATAGACACTTTCTCTTCTTAGTGAGATGAGAGTGTTTAAAGGCATAAAATGAGGAACTCAAACATCTTTGTTGAAAGTCCAGTTCATATATGTATGTGTGTGTATGTGTGTGTACGTGCACACATGCGTGTGTGTGTACAATTGGCCAAGCCACTTCCATTGCTTAAACCTTTACTGATAAAGTGGAGATAGCAGTACCTTCCTTGTAGGCCATATCCTTATGGAGGTACTTATTAAATTTTATTGAGGAACTTGTTAACTTTTATTGACACACAAAAAACATTTAAAAAGTACCCAGAACCTTGCAAGTGCAAATGATGACTGGCTCCCTAATTCGAAATGATTTCTTTCCTTTTATTGAAAATAGATTTTTTCCCCTTACATAATATATCCTGATTACAGATTTCCCCTCCCTCAAATCCTTCCTGTTCCTTTCCATGTCTTCTCTCATCTGGATCTAATCTCTCATTAACCAAAAATCCTTCTAAGGGATAATAATAAATAAAATATAATAAGATAAAACAAAAACTAACACATTAGAGTTGATCAAGACAAACAAACAAAAGGAAGAAAGCCCAGCAGAAGGCACAAGAATCAAATACCTTCTTGTCCACTTGTTCTATAGAGTTCCCTGAGCCCTGAAGGGGGAGATTTGATCGAAACATCCATTAATGGCTGAGAGTTCTGAGGTCTCTCACTCTGCATAATATCTGACTGTGGGCCTTTGTATTTGTTCCCATTTGCTGCAGGAGAAATCTTCTCTGATGATGCTTGAGCAAGTCACTGAACTATGAGTACAGCAGAATATTATTATTTTTTTAATTTTTAAAATTTTCTTCTTCACAATTTATTCATTATATATTCCAATTGAAGCCCCCTTCCCCTCTCTCCCCAGCCTCACCCTCCTTCCCTCTTCCTCCCATTCCCATCCCTTAGTCTACCTAATGGGGGAGTTCTCCACTATTGCCATCTTCCTTTAGCTTGTTAAATCGATGAAGCCTTGCCAGGCCATGGAGGAAGAGGATCCAAGCATGCACAATCTTCTGTCACCTTGTGTGGTGGTTTGAATAGGTATGACCCTATAGACCGATGTGTTTAAATGTTTGGCCTATAGGGAGTGGCACTATTAAAGGTGTGGCCTTGTTGGAATAGGTATGCCCTTGTTGAAGAAAAGGTGTCACTGTGGGGGTGAGCTTAGCAGTCTCCAATGCTCAAGCTAGGCCCAGTGTGGTACACAGTCTACAGCAGAGTATTATTAAAAGTTACTTTATTACTACTTTTTAAAAATGTAGACTACTAGTTTCTAGTTTTACCCTAGGTTCCCAGGCTATGTAGTTTTTGGTTCTTGATCATCTAGTGTTAGGTATGGGTTCCCTCTTCTGGACTGGTCCTTAAGTCAAATCAGGGATTGGATGGTTACTCCCACAAGCTTTGTGCCACCATTGCCCTAGCATATTTTGGAGGTGGGACAGCATTAGAGATCAAGGTGGCTGAGTTGGTGTTTATGTTTCTCTTTTGGTAGCCTGTAGAATAGTCTCCTGTACCAAAACAGTGGAATGAAGGGGATGGCTCTAAGTAGACACCAGCTTGACTTTTCCATGTTCAATGAGTTGTGCAGGCATTGTCCTCAGCAATGAGTCCTTGTAATAGGTTGGTGGAGAACATACTATAATCTTGGAAACAACATGGTTTTGGGGCGATTCCTGTAGGACCCCCTCGGTCAAGAATTCAAGCAAGAAGGAGGTCCCTGGGCAAGATGATCAATCCTCACTCAGAAAGAAAAACAGGATGGACACTGGAAGAAGGAGAAAACAGGAAACAGGACAGGAGCCTACCACAGAGGACCTCTGAAAGGCTCTACCTCGCAGTGCATCAAAGTAGATGCTTAACCAAACTTTGGGCAGAGTTCAGGGAATCTTATGAAAGAAGGGGGAGATAATAAGATATGGAGAGGACAGGAGCTCCACAAGGAGAGCAACAAAACCAAAATATTGGAAACAGGGTTCTTTTCTGAGACTGATACTCCAACCAAGGACCATTCATGGATATAACCTATAACGCCTGTCAGATATAGTCCATGGCAGCTCAGTCTCCAAGTGGGTATCCTAGTAAGGGGTACAGGGACAGTCTCTGACATGAACTCAGTGGTGGGCTCTTTGACTCTCTACAATCCCCAAGGGGGAAGCAGCCTTGCCAGGCCACAGAGAAGGACAATGTAGCCAGTCCTGGTGAGACCTGATAAGCTAGGGTCAGATGGAAGTGGAGGAGGACCTCCCCATCAGTGGACTTGGAGGGGGGAATGGGAGGAGGTGAGGGAAGAAGGGTGGGTTTGGGAGGGAATGAGAGAGGGGACTACAGCTGGGATACAAAGTGAATAAACTGTAATTAATATAAAAAATAAAAATTTAATTTAAAATAGATATAACAGAATCCTGGTCCTGGAAGCTTTATGTGGTGACAGGAGATGAGCAATCGGGACTCTCTCTCCCTGATGGAACTGAATTTTCTTCTGTTCTCATTGCTTTAAATTCTGAGAACAGAACAGGGAACAGTGCACACTACTTATTAAGTAAAGAAAATTTGCCTTTGGAAGAAATAAAAGAGGTTCTTGACATCATTTATCCTTTGCCCCCTCTTCATTAATTTTAGAGGCTAGTATTTACATTTAATTTTCAGAAGTTTATTGTTTAATTAAGAAACGTAATTACTAGCTGGACATCTAAAAATAATAATGCAGTTTATAATGAAGAAAATTTAGTTTTACCTTAACTGCATTTTCACAAAGTGAGACAGAAATTCTAGCAATACAAAAGTTAAACTTTTGCTTTAATCTACTTTCCAGGCTCTTTATTCATTGTTAATATTGACAGCAGAGGATAAAAAAATAAACAAACAAAAGGAATAGATAGAGCCTTTGCAGTGCTTGTAGTCAAAGGTATTGTATGGGGCTAGAGGAGGAGGGTGGCTTGTGTTTGAGGAAAAAGAGGAAGCACAATGTGATTGAGAAAAATGACTCCAAACTTCTTTTCCACCTGTTTTTCAGATCCTCTCTGCCACTGAGCTTCCTTTCATCCTTTTCCGGCTCTTTTCCAGCCACATTCCAGAAGAATGTGAACCATTCTGCAATATTGTTATGAACAATGATATACTGACAAATGTTACATCTTTTTCTTTCCTATCTCAGTATCTCTCCTACTAGTGATAGAGTCCCACATGCCTGGAAAGGCTTGGGGAACATGTGATCTTTTAAAAATACATTAGAATAGGTACAGATATTATGTTATACAGTTTGTGATTTTTCTTCCCGGCAATTTCAGTCTATAAAAACCTTAAGTTCGCTATCTCTTTAGATACTTCCCCTCTGAAAAAGTGGTTCAAGAAAGTTTGACAAAAAAAAATTGTATTGCTATTGCCTATTGCTTTAGTCTAGAAGTCTCTGATTTTCATTGGTATACAGTTTGTGAAAAGAGAATTTCTAGAAAGCAAAAGACACAGAACCTAGGTTACCCCAAAGCTGTATATGTAGCTCTCTTTCATAGAGAGAGCCTTGACTAGATTCTCATGTATGAAATTGCCAAAAGACCTGTGCTGGCTGATTCTGATTCACATGAACCAGGCAAGGTAGGGAACATTGGAGAAATGAAAATCAAAATGACCCTGAGATTCCACCTCACACCCATCAGACTGGCTAAGATTAAAAAAAAAAACACCTCAAGAGACAACACATGCTGGAGAGGATGTGGGTTAAGGGGAACCCTCCTCCATTGCTGGTGGCAATGTAACTTTGTACAACCACTCTGGAAATCAATATGGCACTTTCTCAGACAATTAGGAATAATGCTACCTCCAGATCCAGCTATACCACTCCTAGGCATATATCCAAAATATGCTCAAGTATACAACAAAGACATCTGAAAACAACCCAGATGCCCCTCAGTTGAGGAATGGATACAGAATTTGTGATAACATTTATACAATGGAATCCTACTCAGCAATTAAAAACAAGGAAATCATGAAACTTGTAGGCAAATGGTGGGAACTAGAAAAGATCATCCTGAGTGAGGTCTTCCAGAATCAGAAAGACACCACAGGGTATATACTCATTTATAAGTAGATTTTAGACATATCATATAGGATAAACACACTCAAATCTGTACACCTAAGGAAGCAAATCAAGAAGGAGGACTCTGGAAAAGATACTCAATCCTCATTCAGAAAGGCAAAGAGGATGGACATCAGAAGAGGGGGAAAACAGGAAACAGGACAGGAGCCTACCACAGAGGGCCTCTGAAAGACTCTACCCACCAGTGTGTTTGAGCAGAGTCCAGGAAACCTTATGAAAGAAGAGGAAGATAGAAAAACCTGGAGGGGACAGGCACTCTACCAGTAGACCATCAGAGCAAAAAACCTAGGCCCAGCAGGGCCTGCAGATATCAATACTCCAATGAATTACCATGCATGGAGATAACCTAGAACCGCTGCTCAGAGGAAGCCCATAGGCTTCTCAGGTTCCAAGTGGGTTCCCTAGTAAGAGGTACAGGGGCTATCTCTGACATGAACTCAATGGCTGGCTCTCTGATCACCTCCCTATGTGGCCTTGCAAGGCCACAGAGGAAGATGATGCAGCCAGCCCTGATGAGCCCTGATATCTAAGGTCAGATAGAAGGGGGGGGGTGAGGTCCTACCTTATCAGTGGGCTCAGGGAGGGGCATAGGGCGAGAAGGAGGAGGGTGGATGAGACTGGGAGGACATGAGGGAGGGGGCTGGATCAGGGATACAAAGTGAATAAATTGTAAGAAAGAAAGAAAGAAAGAAAGAAAGAAAGAAAGAAAGAAAGAAAGAAAGACAGACAGACAATTAAAAAAGAAGATTCAATTCGCAAAAGAAATTACCAACAGGGCTTCAATTTGATAGTTTATCTTCAAACACAAATAAGTGTTCATCTGTGAAGTAAACTCTAAGCCTCATTTGTGCCTCATCTATGAGGAAGCAAATATGCACAGAGACAGGATGCTAGTGAACGCAGTCTTGAGTAGCTTTATAGAATACAAATGTTAAATATTTGAATAAGTCAACCAAAGTGGTGAGAGGGAACATCACTGCTCCCTGTAATGAACAGAAGCCTCTTAATAAGATAAAATTTGATTAGGGATATAAAAAACATAGTTATGCTATTGCCCATCCTTTTCAACATAGTCAGGTTTATTAATGTTGTGATGAAATGCCATGACCAAAGCAACTTGGGGAAGAAAGTGTTTATTTGACTTATTCTTCCACATCACAGTTCCTCATCAAAAGAAGTCAGGACAGGATCTCTAACAGGGTAGGAACCTGGAGCCAGGACCTGATGCAGAGGCTCTGGAGGGTGCTGCCTTGCTCCCTTTGGTCTTCTCAGCTTGCTCTCTTTTCATCTGAGGACCATCAGTCCAGGTGTAGCACCATCCACAATGGAGTGGGCCATTCTTCTTCAATCACTAATTTAAAAAAATGGCCAACGGTCTTGGCTGCAGCGCAAACTTACAAAAGTTCCCCCCTCTCAGTTGACACTAGCTTGTCTCAAGTTGTTAAAAGTCTAGCCAGCATGGCACGTATGTGAGTTATTGTGGATAAAGCAATGTATAGTGTTCCTGCATGGGAGATCTATCCTCAGGGAATATCGCTGGATTTATGTCAGAGGAATTAGAATAGGTACCTGTGGTCTGTTGTGTGTCTCTATAGTGGAATACCTGAGACTAGGTAATTGTAAAGAACAGAATTTCATTCCTTATGATCCTGAAAGCTGATAAGTCTAAAGTGAAGGCATAGTCAAATGAGGAATACTTTTCTTTATATTATTACAAGGACAGAAGAACAAAGAAAAACTACTCCTGAATGTCTTCAAAGATGTGGGGCTCTTGTGGCCTAATCAATTCACAAAGGCTGTATGTTTCAATATCACAATAGTTTTAGAAAGACATCCATACAATTGCAGTGAACCTGCTTTCTAGGGACAATTTGATTTTATTTTAAGTCCTAGGTCCTAGGAAACCCAGGAAAATATGGTGTGCCATTCTAGGAAGCACATTTACTCTGCAGATGTTTCCATCACCAGCCTCTACACAAACACATTAGACTTCTTAAGAGCTGTGTGTTAAAATGTACCAAGATCACATATTAACATCAATTGTCAGTATGTAGTTTTCAGTGAGAGTACATTATTCATTCTAGGCTTTCCCTTTAGATGTAGAGCTGAAACTGTGCTGAGGAGTAATTATTGATAACAAGGAGGAAAGAAAAAGAACATTCATTTGTAAAGCACCAAAGAGCCCATGAAGACCCTTTACAGCAACAGTTGAGAATTTTGGTATGGTGGCTCATGCCTGCTATCCCAGAACTCAGAGAGCAAGGCAGGTAGATCAGGAGTTCATGAGCTAGTAGGATTACACAAGGAACATTGTAAAAGAACAGGAAGAGAGGGAGGAAGGAGAAAAGAAATAAGGAACGTCTCAGAATGAGGCACTGGGAATTCAGCAAAGATGTTAGAAAGTGATAAATGAGTAGGGCCTTTGAGAAGTAGGAATCATCATCCCAGGTTGAGACAAGTAGAATTTTATAACTTTTTTGAATTGGACTTTGAATATTTTGGGATAGGACCTAAGTTTAAAAAGTAAATTTACTTATGTATCACAATTACTTTATAAACAGCCCAAGAGTAACTCTGACCAATATTTAAAAAATAATTTTGTACATAAAACAGAGCCCACTAGTATGGATTTTCTTTTTTAAAAATGTTTAATTTTTTTACATCAATTACTATTTTATTTGCTTTGTATCCCAGGTATAGCCCCCTCCCTCATTCCCTCCCAAACCCACCCTCTCTCCCTCATCTCCTCCCATGCTCCTCTCCAAGTCCACTGATAGGGGAAGTCCTCCTCCCCTTCCATCTGACCCTAGCTTATCAGGTCTCAGCGGGACTGGCTGCAATGTCCTCCTCTGTGGCCTGGCAAGGCTGCATCTCCCTCAAGGGAGGGGTGATGGTCAAAGAGCCAGCCACTGAGTTCATGTCAGAGACAGTCCCTGTTCCCCTTACTAGGGAACCCAATTGGACACTGAGCTGCCATGGACTATATCTGACAGGGGTTCTAGGTTATATCCATACATGGCCCTTGGTTGAAGTATCAGTCTCAGAAAAGACCCCTGAGCCCAGTAGTAGTATGGATTTTCTACCTGTGGAGGCAGGTCAATGTTTGAAGTTACAGATTTGGGGACATTTTATACTTTTTATTTTGCGGTTTTGGATGGGGGTGGTGGTGCTCCACTGTACTTATTTGAATAGAGACAATGGACTTGAGACAAACTCACATTTGCTCTTAAATTCTGAATATACATACATATACACATATATACATATGTGAGAGGCATTACTTACTTCTGACATTGCTATACATGTGTTCAGTGATACTTTGCTGGGATATCTGTGCCCTCTTGTTGGGGCCTAGTATGCTTTCTTCTTGATATATATGTAGGCTCATTGGTGCTTTTCTGGAAATCACTAGGTTTCTTGTGAAATCTGTACACATAGGCGCACAAGTAGATAAGCAGATATAAAGAGTGTTACTGAGCCTAGGTGATGATTACTCTTAATTGTAAACTCTATAGCATTTAGAATATCATTGGGGGACACACATCTTTGAGCATGTCGTAAGCACGTTTCAGAGAGGTTTAACTGAGTGAGAAAATATCTTTAAATGTGGGTTGGGTCCAGAAGAGATAAAAAGAAGAAAGTAAGGCAAGGACCAGCATTCATCTTCTGCTTCCTGCTGCAGATGCGATGCCCCTTAATGAAAGAGTGATCCTTAGTGCAGTGGGCCGGAGCAAACCCTCCTGTTCTCTCTGGAAGGCACCCTGCTGAAGCAATGCAAAAAGCAACCAACACAGGTTGCTTATGAAATAACTGGGACATCGTCTTCTGTCTGTGCTTCTCCTGAATTCTGGTTGGTTGGGGTTCATCTAGGGACAGCTCAATGCTTCTTGTTTTCATGAGATTTAACTTATCTTAAGGTGCTATGTAAGTGCAAAACAATGGAAAATGAACAACTCTTTTTGGTACTTCTGAATCTGTGCTTTAGAACAGACTGCAGGAAATTCTTCACTTCCACATAATTCTTTCTAAACATTATTTATGATAATAGAAAACATTCAGTATGACCTCTCAGTTATTCAGCAGTGAGCTGTTAGTCCAAGTTGTCCTTAGACTTCAATAGCAATATCCGAGTGATATAGTCATATCTAATTGGAATTGAAATGTAACCCTACATGTGTTCATTGATTTAAAAGGAAAAAAGTCTATTATTCTCCATTCATGTCAATTTAAACTATTCTTTTTCAGTTTTTATATAAGTCCCTGAATGAAGATGCATACAATACTTGTTGACTTTTTTAAGTCCACTTTTATTCCCCAAATATTACTTGTGAACACTTGAAGTTGGTTTTTAAGGCCTTTGTATGACTGTAAAGAGCAAATATCACAGATTGAAACACAAAGAAGAATAATTAGCCTAACCCATTTCTCTTAGACATGAAATTGCTGCCTTGAAAGAGCGCGCACACACTGGGTGTGTTGATGTTGTGTCATATTTGACTTTTAATTTTAATTAACTTTCTGAAACATTAAATTATTTTTGTAAATTTGAATTGACATTTTATACACACACAAACATAAATATACTTTATGTGTATATAAAACTAACTTAGTACACTATATATTGAAATCAAGATCTTTAACATTTGCTTAGGAGAAACTTCACAAAATATTCTGGGGGAGAGTCTAGGAAGAGAGCAAGAACTAGAAAAGTGTTTTGTTTTGTTTTTTAGAGTACCTGTGAGGTTCATTATGTTAATGGTTTTAAAATGCTAATGGGGCTGAGGTTGGCTCAGCAGTTAAGAGCACTTCTGCTCTTTCAGAGAAGCACATATTGGTTCCCAGCACCCCTGTTGGGCAGCTTACAACCACCTCTAACTCCAGCTCCAGAGATCTGATGTTCTCTTTTGGCCTTTGTGGGTACCATCAAGCACATATCACACACACATACATACACACACAAAATCTTAAAGAAAAATACAATCAATATTGTCAGAAAGAGCACAAGGAAGGTTGTTGTGTGATGCTGCCCTCTGAGAATAACAAAGATGAACATCTTTATTAGCAACTGTGACTGCTTGCAAAAGGCCCCCAGGGCTGGCATTCCTGAAGGGGTAGGGAGGATCACTGGACTCTCATCTGAGGTTTAGGCCACTCCCTTCTGTGAATCTTTGCAGCTCTGTATGATTCTGCTCCAGTTTGCTATGGCCTCTTGGGCTCCTAGGGTGCTAGAACATACATGGAGTGGAAAGTTAACGGAAGACAGACTCCTATCTGTGCACCTATAGGGAATGTGGCATCCATTCTGGCCAAGACTTTCTACGACACGACTCTTTGGCTGAAGGGGAGGGTTATACACTTCTGTAATCATGCATGCTCTATAAATTAGATCAGTAAACTCACTGGTTGACTAAGCTGGACTTGGATGTAATTGCTGCTTTCGCCTGTCCTTGGTACCCTGTGTATAGTAAAGAGATGTTTGTTCAAGTTTCCTTAGGAAAGGCTTGTGTAACAGAAGTTTTAACTGTGATTTCTTTTTTGAATTGAATCCTATGTGCTTTATAATGGCATTTTATTAAATCCTAGAAAAAAATTGAGAAATGATATATTGCTAACATAATAATGGATACATTGCTATATGTTACTAACATCAAAAATACAGAGAATAGAATATTCTTTTTTCTCTAGAAAGTAAAGAAAGAAAGTCATAGTTAACTAAGCCCTATTTATTATTTTATTTTGTAGCCCATTTACTTCAGAGTATCTCAAAGTGAGATTTCACATAAATATAATATGTACTCACCAAAATAAGCATAAATAAATCACCAACTGCAAAATTAATGTAGTGCTTGCTAAAAATGCAGCTCTAGTCTATCCTTTAAACTTTCTGAATCACGTCTCCAAGAGAAGAGACCCAAAAGTATTCTCCCCAGAAGATTCTGAAGTACAGTAACACCTAAGAACTGTGTGTAGATTTTTTACTTACTTCAATATTGTTTACTAGTTTGATATAGAAGATAAAAGACGTCTTCCACATTTCTTACTTTCTAGTCCTATTTGCACTGTGATCTCTGCAGGGGGTGAGGAGTTAGTTCAGATATGGGAAATGTTTCATGTATAGGAATCTGATGTGTCTACTAAAGCAACACCTAACAACACAGATAGCAGAATCTGTAAGGTGTGGCTCTGTTGAGTCAGTTTTTTTGTGCGCTATTTTAGGATTTAAGTGATGGATAGTGTGTCTGTTGGAGTTAGACTTAAAACTACCCTTTACTTGATGGCTATTGAAATGGTGCCAGTGAGCATGAATTGGAAATGTTTTGTTTTTCTTTTTGTAAAAAGCCAGGCATTTAATACTTTAGACTTTGTTAACTATGTAATTTGTGGAGTAATACATGCCACTGTTGTACTGGAAACAGCTAAGGAAAATACCTAAGTGAATGAACAGAACTGCCTTCCAATAAAACTTTATTTATAAAAGCTGTTTTTACATACTTTGTTTGGTCTGTGAGTTGTAGAATATTGACATCCTTCCTCATAAAAGCTCTAGCATACAATCTGATGGTTAAAAATGGTAGCATGGATATTGAATAACTAATCATAAGTTGCATTTGAATGAGAGTACTGGTGAAATATTTTGGGTTTTTTGTTTGTTTGTTTGTTGATTTGGTTTTTATAGTCTTTCGATGAGTGCTGTATTGGTCCTTTCATGACAAATCAAACAGTGGAGTAGCTTGTAAATGTAGCCACAAATTGTCCTCTCCTCACCAAGAGGCTGAGGCTATTTCCATGGTCCTTTTAAATGTGCTGTTTGTGCAACACAGTGTTGGAGATGCTCATCCTAGGCTCTCAGAGGCCCTAAACCTTCCACACTTGCTGGGCATCATGCTGCACACCAAGGCGGAAGACATTTGCTGTCACCTGACTGCTTCAGCTGAGACCCCCACATGTGAGTAAATCTGTCTGAGAACAACTTAAACCCAACAAGTCACAGAGTGGTGGTTTAATACAGCGAGTTTGTTTGTCTGTCTGTGTTTTAAGCCTCTGTGTTTTGGTGCTTTGTTATACAGAAATGGACCTCCCACTGATGTGAATAGGTGGCAAGTTCTCAAGGTCAGCATGGGAACCGGGAGGATGTGTTTAAAATTTCAGTAGAAAGCATGAAATGGTGAAGTGGGTGACGGTACATCAAAGAATGTTCTAGAATGAACTAGGGAAATAAAGGAAGGATGCTGGGCAGTACTAAAAGCTCACTTGAAGCTGGGTGCAGTGGGCAGTACTTGGGGAGACTGAGGCAGGGGGCTCATGAGTGTGAGACTAGTCTGAGCAACACAGTAAGATTTTGTCTCGCAGACCCCTTGAGCTGAGTGAACCTAACGGAGTTCATGAACTGCAGGTTAAGGCCTGGAAATGGCGTGCAGTGTTTTCGGCGGTGCTCTGCTTTGTAGGTGTAGGTGCTGAGGTGGATTTAACTGTGGGCGGTTTTATTTTCACAAGTGAGCATGATGGCGAGAAGGAGAGAGGAGTGAGTTGGGTGATTTGACAGAATCAGAGGGAGTGACTGTAAAAAAAAATGAGCATAGAGGATGCCATTGTGACCGGGAGGGACCGGTGGAAGGAACCACGGACGTTGGCTCCGCTAACCATTGCACAGAACGCTGGGGCAAGGTGCTGGAAGGGTAAGCTCTGGCTTCTAGAAAGGTCGGTCTTTAAACTCATGGAAGAGATTATACTTTTTGCTAATTTGAACCTGCTTGGCTTCGTTTCTCAGAATTCCCCTCAGCTTTAGATATTTCTGTTTAGCGAGGGCGATGAGAAGCCACGGCCACTTTGTCTTTACACCCCAAGAGTTGGGGCAGGTGCTTTGGTTGCAGAGTTTCTTGTCTAATGGTCGGCTGTAGTACAACAGAATGCCCCGTTCTCCCACCATGACATCCCTGTGTCTTCTTTAGCGTTTCCAGTGTGGTGTGTTTGCCTACATCAAAATGGGAACCGGCTCCCGGAAGACACGTCTCGCATCTACCGGTGGGAGATGTATGTGCATTTCTGCCCATTCTTATGCACTTCAACTTTAACTTTTTTATTTTTTATTTTATTCCATGCTTTCTCTTCAGATTCTGTTGGACCCCTGCCTTCCTGCTTGTGTACCAAACCCCAGCATTTGATGTGAAGACAAGTGTATAGAAAGTGAGTAACCAAGCCCAGACTCCGATTGACACTTTAAATCTTCTCCATACACACTTCTTGCTGAAAATCCACTGGAAGACTGACCTCTAGATTTAGTTCTTAAAAATGTTCCTCCTTGCCTGAAACTAGGAAGGTAATTTTTAAAGGGAAAAGACGAAATGCCATTTTTCCCCCTCATGAGTAGCATCTGGACCTAACAACAACACACACGTGTATGTTGCATGAAAGGAGAAGAGAGGCTTTTATGAGAGCAGATCCAGCAAAGGGTGGGGAAGAAGAAGGAGAGGTCATTTAGAGCAAGATACAGTGATACTTATATATAAAAATGCTATGATGACATCCATCACTTTATATACTAACTTAAAACATTAACTGCAGCTTAATTGTAGAATGTCAAATGTCATCTATAATCCAATATGCCATTTCACAGCATTAATAAGTACATTTGTTCTATCAATAAATATTTAACAAACTCATACGTTGGGTGTGCAGTAACATAGCATACTTTTCTATCCTTTTGCTGCAAGTTGGAGTGGTTAGTAAATGCATTTCTTTTTCATCTTGTAGCATGTTAAGAGATCTTTCCAACTTTTGATGATCATTTTCTCTGTCATTGCCTGTGAATAACTAATGTTGAGAGAGTTCATTTTCTGAGCCCCCCCACCCCCAAGCCTCCACAAACGGCATCTCAACTTTCATCTGACCCAATTCTCTCCTCATACAAAATTTCATTGCTTTTCTGTATTGAGTTTTTTTTTCCAAGCAACTAACTGTGTCACTGTGGTTTCAAATTGCTGGACCTAAACATAAGTAACTTGAAGGTCTCTGCTTTTATATTAATTTCTTTAATCTTTGCTCGTGTTTTCTACACCTGGCCCCTTTGCTGATTAATTCTCTGTAGGTTCCTTTTCGTTTCTCAAGTGCTGTTGATTCTATATAATCCTCTTCCCGTTTGCTCCTCAGTGGCATTCTGTTGCTGCCACCCTGCCCAGCAGCGTGTTTCTCCTCGCTGCATTTTTTCCTTCTTTTGTTTACTGGAATTATACTTCTCAAGCCTGTCTATTCTCTAGTCTGTTCTGTTCTTTACTGTTTCAGAGTGTTTGTCCTGCTACAGATCTCCTTTTTCCTTCTCCCCCGCTCCCTGCTCCCTCAACCACCTCTTTGCTCTGAGAGGCTCTGCTTTCCATTAAGGATACTTTATTGCAGAGCGGTAGAATAGCCCTGACTTTGGGTCTGAGCAGGATACACCTTTTATTCTATTTCATCCTGGGCTGACCCGAAGTGTAGAATGTCCACAGATGGTACGCGTGAGCCATAGTTCTGGATTTCCATGTTCATATTGCTGTCGGCAAACAGTGGATCCTTTTCATCTTAGACTGAGTTTGTTCTGTGGCTCAGCTTTTAAGGATGTGTATAGAGTACATGCAGCTGTGAGCACCACTGTATTTTGTGTTATTTTTGCCTCATGTTGTGTATATAATTTGTTACAAAATGAAACTATCATGATTTAAAACAGAGTGGGGCCAGTGTGGAAACAGGAGGAATAAGTCGAACCTATATTGCTTCCTTTTTCTTTGCTATGTGACATCTTAGAAGAGACAAGGATAGGAAGAAAGGGAAGAGGGCAAGTAGGAACAGGAGAGATCAGGCAGGTTTGGGAGTTTCTCAGCTTTAAGGTGAAGAAACTAAGTGGAAAATGATGAAGGGTGGCTGCAGCTTCCTTCCTGCTGTGCTGTCCCAGCCGCTTGGAGGTTCTTTGTCTTTTCATGCTGGCCACTTGTCTTGTAAGGGTTTGTTGTCCAGAAACCTGCCCCTTTGATGGAACAAACTGGGAAGTTCAGAGCTGCGTTACTAGCTATAGAGATGATAAGTGGACTCTGAAATGCCTGTCTAGTGCCAGGATTGTAGCTCAGTGACACAGTGCTTGCCTGATTTGTGAGAAATCTGGATTCAATCCCTGTAATACCTATAATAGGTTTACATGTAGAAGAGGAAAGTGTTGAGTGCCAACACACTCTTTGTGTGCAATGTATCAGTTTATGAACGATGACAAGCATTTCTTGATTCTTCGTAAAAGTGCATTTGGGTTGTAATATTTAAAAGCTGCCACTCTGGGCTATCTAGTAACAAGAGTATAAGGTGACATTTAACAGAGCAATGACAAAACAGCCTGAAGCCTTCAGCTTTAGTTTGGGAGAGGGTGGATAAGAACTACGTGATTCAGGTCTGCAGGCTGCACGGCTTGTGTTACTTCTCTTTAGGGAAATGCATTTTACAGTGCTTGGGCCCCAGTGAATAAGCTTCAGATTGCCTCATTACTATTCTGCGTGAAGCCAACAGAGGTAAAGGCAAAGTGCTTGACTTAAAACTTTAAAAGCCTTCCAGAGCTTTTTTTATGCATTGACTTCTCAAATATGTTGGAAACCACCTAAATAAATGGACTACTCTCTTCAAATTTAGAACTTCTGGGAATAACTACATGGAATAAGATGTGCTTCAAATGATATTTTGAAGAAAACATGACAACTCCCTTTCTCTGGCCCACCAGAGTACTATAGAACATTACTTTGGTATTACAGATGGCAAAAGCAATTAAGATTGTAGTTTATTTTACACAGAGCAGCATTGAAGAATAGGCCTGGTTGCAAGTTTTCTCAAGTGTTTGTATGCTTACTGGTATAATTTGTGATGGTTTACGTGTTGATAACAATGTTTAATTCTCTAGAACCCACTGACATTTAGGAAAAAATGTGAATCATAGCTTATGACACAGTAGTTAAACATTTGATTAGAATTTTATCTGTAGAGTCATGGTTTGGGGCTGTGATACAATCAAAGGAAAATAAAATTTTAATGACCCAATTGCACTTGTCAGCTGTTTAAATTATTGGTGTAGAATAATTCACAGGACTATAGTAAGTGAAACTGTTTGCTAAGAGAAAGAAGTAAAAGGGAAGTTAAAACAGAAAACATTAAGATATAAGACAGAACAAAACATATTTTCAAGTGATTCTACCAATCTCTAGGAATTCCTACTCCATTAAGGTGTTAAAAGGCAAAGTAAAATTTAGTATTTCAGGCCTGCTGTATTATGTATCATCTTAGTGATGTTTTATTCTGGTGAACAGTGATCCCACTTCTCATGTCTCTGCTATTTGTGACTCTTGTTGGATATGAATGAACGGGCAGAGTTTACCTGTGCTGTGTTTGTAGTCCTTGACCCAGGTGAAGTTTCCCTTTCAATTCCTCTTCCAGTTGGTGCCAGTGGGTGATCTTTCTTCCATGCTTTCATCCAAGGCCTTACGTGGAAGGACTAGCACCCCAAGGTACGGTTTTAATTGGGTACAGGAGAAAACTGAGGAGAGGGTCCCCTTCTTCACACAGTGAATGCTTGTGGCCTGTTGTACCCATGTTGAAGCAAAACAACATCACAGGCAGAAATACTGTAGATCAACATCAAAATCCAACCAGTAGGAATATTAGATTGACAGCCCTTTGATTTATCTGTTATGAGTTTTGGGAGAAACTGTTAGCTGATATAATTGATTGTTCAACATGACTTCAACTTCTGTAAATGAACTAGAATAAATATACTCATCTATCGATCTAAAGTTCATCTCCCAAAAGAAGAAATATTTTATTTGATAGATTCGAGGAAGAAAATGAAATTGAGCTTTCAAAAAAAAAAACACGAAGCACCTGCAAGCTAATACTACTAATTTGTGAAATAATATTTGCTATATTGTGGTGCTAGATGTGAACTGTAAAAGGGCTTTACTAAAAAATGAAAAATAAAAGGTTTTATAATTGTGCTATTTTATTGGGAAATCACAACAAATAGGTATAATTTGCATTTGATCTCAGTGTTACAAAGTTATTTACAAACAACAACAACCACAATCCCCCCAAAGCAAAAGGGACTAGAGAAAGATAGTTCAACAGTTAAGAGCTTGTACTGTGGGACCCAGGTGCCATTCCCAGCACTGTTAGAAACGGGTCTGGCATGACAAGAAAATGACCGCAGAGTTCAAAACATTTCAGCCAGGCAAAAGATTTTACTTCTCCCTGTCTCCAGGAGAATGTGTAGTTATGCGAAAAGAAGCAGACAAGCACACCGGGAGGGATCACCCGCGGGAATTTTATTCCTGATGCAAAGGAGGAACACTGTGCCTCAGTGTGTCTGGCCAAATTTTGTTCTCATGTTCTCAGGCTGTTTGCTGTTTCCAAAGGGCACAGCAGTTATCAAAGTGCAACTTCTGAGAGCAGGTTACAACCCTCGGCATACTTTGATCTTAGAAAAATGCTTAGAGGGTGGGGATTTTTTTGCCAGATGGCATCTTCATAATTTTTTTTTTTTAAAGATGGAGCATAGTTTCATTTGACTCCCTGAAAGTGTGTCTCATTGCATTTCCCACAGCAGTCATGTAAAGTGAGTCCTGTACACCGGCCACTCCAGGTGAACTTTTGCTCTTGTCTCGCCTCTGCAGGCAATTGCACTCAATGAATGTATACTTACACAGACAAATGATTAAACATCTTTTTTTTAAGGCAGGAAAGTATTTTCTCTTTAAAATAAAATTCAAAATTTTATCTGTATTATAAGCAGTTCCTAAATTTCTTACTGACCAATGAATGAAAAAAAGAAATAATTTTACTTTTTTGGGGTAAAACTTAAATATGTTAAATACCAACTTTAAAAAGTTGATATGGCACAGATAGTTTGTGCTTCTTCCCAGGTATTTGTACTTTTGTGAACCTAAGTGATACATAGAAAAACAAATAGGTCTTCTCTCTTACAATATTAAAACCAAGGCAGATTAACAAATATTCATTAAAAATGATTCAAAGATATTATACTAGACTACATTATGTGAGGGGGAAATAATGGTTGAAACATAGTGTTTGTCTTGGGAAGGTTATAGGTAAATGTGATAATATTCATTAAACAAGGTAATGTAATGTTAAAGGCCCAGAGAAGAAATACCTTTGGGCAATTGTAATTTATAACTAGTAGCCACTTGTTATTAGACATAATTTTTATGGGCAGGCAATTCAGAATTCTAGTTGTAGATGGGTGAACCTTCTGACATCCTTGTCTCATAGGGATGAGAAGGAAATATTTTTATTATTTGTAGGAAGTATCTAACAACTGAAACCAATAAATGCAGAAAAGAGAATGGTATTCACCAGTGTTGGGGGCAGGGGGAAACAAGAAGTTGTTGGGTGGGTATAAAACAGAAATCTGCTGTGTCTCACAGTTAACAATGCATTGTCTACTTAAGATTTTTCTAGGAGGCTAGAGATCTCATGGTAAGAGTTCCTGCCCTATTATTCAACCAATTACTCTCCGCCCCCAGGTCCAAAATTAAAAAAAAAAATAGAAAAGGGTGGAAAGAAGTTTTTAGACGTGATGGACTTGTGTATTACTTTGATTGCAGCTCTATCTCAGCTGTATACATATGTGTAGACTTGAGTTTGGCACATTGAGTATGAATGGGGTTTCCTATGTGAACAGCAATGAGCATGCAGATTGGTGCCTGTCAGGGGAAGTGATTGATTACAGGCATTTTGGAATGAAGAAGCTGTCCTAACACTGATTGTGGTAATAATTATGCACCTGGGTAAAATGTTCTAAAATCCACTTCATTATGTACTTTAACTGGGTTCCCCCAAACTGATATTTTCTATGTTTTTGCTGCATGGATGCATGAAGTGTTTCTTGTTTGTCTTGACAGATGGGGGAGACTGATTTCAATCAATGCAACGGTTTCTTGTCACTGTTTTGCTAAAGGCATTGTAAGGGACATCAGTGTTTTTGTTTGTTGGATGGCCTCTCTATGGCCAGCAATGCCTAAATTTCTGTTGTTGGTCCATGTTCTTTACTCAGCTAGGGTCACTTCCCACTTGAGGCTGGCTAACTTAGAGTGCTTGTTAGATTTTCATGTTAGGACAGCACAATGCCCTTTCTGTGGTGCTTATTGAAATGGTTAGTTGGAGTAGCTTTGGGTGGTCAGCAACAACTTCCTTGACCATTCTTGTTTCAAGTGGGAAATCCAACTGTGTATGTAATCAACACAGAGGAGAGGAAAGAGATGTTGTCTCCATAGAACTAAGACCCTTCTCTTCACTGCTGAGCTTGGAGCTTGCTAAATACGGTCATGTGGTACATAGTATTTTGGTCAGAACCCAGAGCCACTGGCCCAGGAATGGCACTTCCTACAGTTGCCTTAACTACCACACATTAGTAATAACTGAAAAAATCCCCTTACAGCCGTTCTTATGGTCTAATGTAATGGAGGCATTTTCTCAACTGAAGTTTGCTTGGTTCCTTCCAGGTAGTAAGAGGAAATGGGTGGAAAGAGGAAACTCAGGGTGAAGATGAGGAAGGAAGCAACTCCTCCTTAGCAGGGCATCTCTCCCCCATGAGGCATGAGGAATTTTTTCAGATTGATTTTTTTTTTCTTCAAGAGTTTGTAGGTTCACAGAGAGGCTCTGGGAGATGCAAGGATTGTGGCAGCTTGGGAAGGTGATAGAAATCTCTGTATCTCACTGCTGGTGCCTAAGCTGACTTCTGTTCCAGTGGTCTCATGTGAAACATTGTAGAGATGAGTACTGTCTAGGTACCTACTTTGTGGCTTTGAAGGACAGTCCTTAGTGTGATCTGAGGGTTTGTAACTTACTCAGACTATTAAATTACAAATTACAAATTACAGTTGAGACTGGGCCAAGTAGATGAAGCCAAAATTGTAATCAGAATGTATTTAATTTGGGCATCAAAATGTTTACTTTATCCAAATAGACAGCTTTGGGTATAACCAGTAAACTATTTACTGCTTAATGTTAGTGAAAGTGTGGTGACCATTAACTGCTAGAACAGATTAATCTTCCTATTTAACATAATTAACATTAATTTAATAAAGTAAGTCAATAATGGAAGCATAAGGTCTTACTTTTAAAATTAATGTATCCATTGCCTATGCAACTCCTACATGATAATCTGTGTATAAAATAATTCTCAAACATTCGTCCACTGATAGACATTTAAGTTTACATCTCCAATGTTGTGAGTGACACTTCAGAAAGCATGGGGGTGCAGAAAATCTCCTTCTGACAGACAAATTGTATTATCTCTGGATATGTAATAAGAAGTGGGATTGCTGGAACTTACAGAAGTTCTGTTCTTCATTTTTGATTAACTTTTGTATTCTCCTCAAAGGTTGTATTGACTTGCATTCCCATTGACAATACATCAGTATATCTTTTTTCTTCATGGCCTTTATGCTTATTATTTCTGGATTTTTAGTTACAGCCACCCTAACACATAGAACATCTAAAATTCTAGCTTCAATCATTTTTGTGATGAAGTAAGTTTTTTAAAGTTTTTGGTCTTTAATTAAAATTTTATTTTATTTTTATTTTTTTTTAATTTATTTATTTTTGTATCAACACAGGTTAGGTACTTTGCATCCCAAGCGTAGCCCCCTCCCTCATCTCTTCCCCACCCCCTCCAAGTCCACCAACAGGGGAGGACCTCCTCCCCTTCCATCCAACCCCAGCTCATCCTGTCTCCTCAGGGCTGGGATCTAGCCAGGCTGTCACTCCCCAGCATGTATGGGGGAGGGTCAAAGAGTCAGCCATCAAGTTCATGACTGAAACAGTCCCTGTTTTCCTCCTTGGCGTCTTCAGTCTGACACCAAGCTATCATGGGCCCCATCTGAGCAGGGGTTCCAGGCCACATTCACA
>CM053759.1:45433528-45463164 GCA_028658305.1 Pachyuromys duprasi
CTTTCCCAGTCTGTTGGCTGTCGTTTCATTCGGATGACAGTGTCCTTTGCTTTACAGAAGCTTTTCAGCTTCATGAGGTCCCACTTATTGATTGTTGATCTTAGAGCCTGTGCTGTTGGTGTTCTATTCAGGAAGTAGTGTCCTGTGCCAATGAGTTCTAGGGTCTTCCCTACTTTTTCTTCTAACTGGTTTAGTGTGTCTGGTTTTATGCTGAGGTCTTTGATCCACTTGGACTTTAGCTTTGTGCAAGATAAATATAGATCTATTTTCATTTTTCTGCATACAGATATCCAGTTGGACCAGGACCATTTGTTGAAGATGCTGTCTGTTTTCTATTGAATGGTTTTGGCTTCTTTGTCAAAAATCAAGTTTCCATAGGTGTGTGGGTTCATTTCTGAGTCTTCTATTCGGTTACATTGATCCACTATTCTGTTTCTATGCCAATACCATGCAGTTTTTATTACTATTCCTCTGTATTCTCCTCAAAGGCTGTATTGACTTGCATTCCCATTGACAATACATCAGTATATCTTTTTTCTTCATGGCCTCTATGCTTATTATTTTTGGATTTTTAGTTATAGCCACCCTAACACATAGAACATCTAAAATTCTAGCTTCAATCATTTTTGTGATGAAGTAAGTTTTTTAAAGTTTTTGGTTTTTAATTAAAATTTTATTTTTAATTAAAATATAATTATATCATTTCCTCTTTCCTGTCCTCCATCAAAGCCCTCCTGCATCTTTCCCTCATCCACTTCTCTCTTAAATTCATGATGTCTTCTTACTTCATTTCTGTTTTCTCTCTCTCTCTTTTACACACACACACACACACACACACACACACACACAAATACAGCCTGCTTAATTCATTTAGTTTTTACTGGGTTGTTTTTAGGATGGACTGCTAGGTATTGGCTCATCCCTGGGAAAGCCTCATTCCTCTTCTCTAAGCAGTTGTTAATTGCTTGCTTCTCTTTGCTAGGGATGGGGCACCATGAGGTTTTCCCTATGCAGTGATATGTCAACTGTTGTTGGAGTAGTTTGGGTCTTGTTCAGAAAGCCATATTGTTAATGTTTCATGGGTGTTGTTTTCTATATATAAATATAGAAGACACAATCTCAAAGCAGATTTCTTGGTTCTTTGGCTCTTCTAAGCCTTCTGCTTCTAAGCCTTCTGACAAGTTTCCTGAGGCTTAGATGTAGGGATTGTATTGTAGATTTATTAGCTGTGGCTTGGGAAATCCACAGTGAGTTATTCTTTGCATGTGGACCAGTTGTGAATTTCTGTAATGGTCTCAGTTGCCAAAGAAGATTTTATTTTATTTTATTTTTTATTTCATTTTTTATTTTATTATATTTTATTTTTTGTTTCAGTCACAGGTCATTCATTTTGTATCCCAGCTGCAGGCTCCTCCCTCATTCCCTCCCAATCCCACCTTCCCTCCCTCATCTCCTCCCTATCCCCTTCCAAGTCTACTGATAGAGGAGGTCCCCCTCCCCTTCCATCTGACCCTAGCTTATCAGGTATCCTCAGGACTGGCTGCAATGCCCTTATCTGTGGCCTAGAAAGGCTGCTCCCCCCTTAGGGGGTAGGAGAGATCAAAGAGCCAGTCATTGAGTTCATGTCAGAAATAATCTTTTTTCCCCTTACTAGGGTACCCACTTGAATACTGAGCTACCATGGGCTACATCTGAGCAGGGGTTCTAGGTTACATCCATGCATGGTCCTTGGTTGGAGAAACAGTCTCATAAAACACCCCTGTGCCCTTGTATATTTGGTCCTTGTGGAGCTCCTTTCCTCTCTAGATCATATTAACTCCCCCTTCTTTCACATGATTCCCTGCACTTTGCCGAAGGCTTGGCCATGAGTCTCAGCATCTGCTCTGATACACTGCTGGGCAGAGTCCTTCAGAGGCCCTCTGTGGTAGGCTCTTGTCCTGTTACTTGTTTTTTCTTACTTCCAATGTCGGTACCTTTTGTCTTTCTAAGTGAGGATTATTCCGGAGTCCTCTTTCTTGTTTATCTTCTTTAAGGATACAGATTTTAGTATGTTTGTCCTATCTTGCAGGTCTAGTATCCACTTATAAATAAGTATATACTGTGTGTGTCTTTCTGCTTACTTAGAATGATCTTTTCTAGATCACACCATTTGCCTGCAAATTTCGTGATTTCCTTGTTTTAATTGCTGAGTAGTATTCCATTGTGTAAATGAACCACAATTTCTGTATCCATTCCTCCGTTGATGGACATCTGGGTTGTTACCACGTTCTGGCTATTATGAATAAAGCTGCTACGAACATGGTTGAGCAAATGTCTTTGTTGTGTACTTGAGCATCTTTTGGATATATGCCTAGGAATGGTATAGCTGGATCTTGAGGTAGCACTATTCATAATTGTCTGAGAAAGCACCAGATTGATTTCCAAAGTGGTTGTACCAGTTTGCATTCCCACCAGCAATGGAGGAGGGTTCCCCTTTCTCCACAACATCTCCAGCATGTGTTGTCAGTTGAGTTTTTGATCTTAGCCATTCTGATGGGTATAAGGCAAAATCTCAGGGTCGTTTTGATTTGCATCTTCCTGATGGCTAAGGACGTTGAACATCTCTTTAAATGTTTCTCTGCCATTCTAAGTGCCTCTACAGAGAATTCTCTGTTTAGCTCCATATCCCATTTTTTAATTGGATTGCTTGATTTGTTGCCTTTTAACTTTTTTAGTTCTTTATATATTCTGGATATCAGCCCTCTGTCAGATATAGGGTTTGTGAAGATCCTTTCCCATTCTGTAGGCTGTCATTTTGTTCTGATGACAGTGTCCTTTGCTTCCAAAAGATTTTAAATGAAAGATGAGAACTGTGCCTTTATGCGGATGGACTGAGAAGGATTTAGGATGCAGTTAATAACCCTGCTCAGATGTAGCCCATAGACTCAGTATCCAAGTTGGTTCCCTAGTAATGGGAGCAGGGGCTTTCTCTGGCAACAATTAAGCCTTCCCAGGCCACAGAGGAAGACAGTACATCCAGTCCTGATGAGACATAATAGGGTAGGGTCAAATAGAAGGGGAGGAGGATCTCCCCAATCACTGGACTATGAGAGGGGCATAGGAAGGGAAGGTGGGATTGGAAGAAGATGAGGGAGGGGGTTACAGCCAGCATACAAATTGAATAAATTGTAATATATGATAATAAAAAATCTAAAAAAAGTAGAATGTAATTAGGGATTAATATTGGTATAGCCACATAGTGGTAGTAGACTGTTCTTTAAAATCTATGCCTTCATTAGTCATAGGTGGTTGTCTAAGTTTCTAGTGTCAAGTCTGAGTTTTCTCCTGTTGAGGAAGCCTGAAATTCAATTAGAAGTTGTTGATTATTCATGTTATTATATCAACTTTAGGGATATCTTGCCATGCTGGTCATTGTTACGGTTTCTAGTCATCGCCACTGGTTAAACCTCTTGATTCCTTAGGCAACATTCATAACAGCTCTGGTACTGTGAATGCCCGTCTTCGGGGATGAGGCTTTCAGGTTAGATCCAGCTCAGTCCTTCCCAGTCCTGTGTCTAAAGCAAGTTTTGTCTTCCCAAAAGGGACTTGACTTTAGTTTCTCAAAGGTAACCAAAGGCAAGGGTTATAGCCTGTAATCTTTTGAGTTTCCTGGACTCAACTGAGCAACAACTTGAAAGGAGGTCTTTTGTGCTTCTGTTTCTGGTATTTATTTATTTATTTATTTATTTATGCATTATCACCTTTCATTTTATGTTTCATTATGTTTATATGCATAACACACACATATTTACATGTCTCATGTAATTTAAAACTATATGTACACATAAAATATAATATATACTATATATATGTATATGTCAGATCCACATATCTCTCAGGATTAGTTGAGTGCATTCTCAGATACCTCTGGGCATTTTTAGTTTTCATATCACTCATGGTGATTATAGATTTAGTGCTTTCCTGCCAAAATTCCATGGCATATTTCACATAAATGGACACTAAAATTCATGGAATCACAAAGAACCTTGAATAGATAAAGAGAAATCATGACCAACCAAAAAAAGCCACATTTTCTAATTTTAAATTACAGTTTGAAGATACAGTAATCAAGATTGTATAGTGCTAGACCCAACACAGATGCATATGTGCAAGGAACAGACCACTGAGCCCAGAAGTACACACATGCAGTGTCAACTCACTTTGAGAAAGGAAAGAGGAATATATAACTGGAAATGGATAAGCCCTTCAAAAAGCAATAAGTGAAATTAGATCATTATAATAATAAGCTGACAATGAAGCAAGTCTAAAAACAAATACACAGAGGGAAACCTCGGGAAGCGGTCATACTGGCGCAGGTAGTGCTGTCTTTGTAACAACTGTAAGGACCACATTCTGCAAATGAGGCTCAGGATCTTGGCTAAGCTGGCAACACTAGTGATTGTTGGAAAGCCGTGGGATTCGGTCCTCAATATTTACTGGGACACAATGAAGGCGATACTGCCAATTTGTTTTAATGACCTCCTTACTTATGGTGAAGCATATTTAACTTACTGTTTGGAGAGTGAAATGCTCAAATACCAAAGGAAACAAAATGAAAAGACAAATTGAACGGTAGGATTAGAATCCAAAGTATACAGGAAACTCATTACATATAATAGTGCTTCATTCCCCAAAGACAACTACTTTATTTCCTCAAGAGGATATTTCTTCGTCCTCTTGACTAATATAAAGACACAAAGGCTTCTTTTACATCAGCATTTGAATTCTACAGCACTCATGGAGTTACATTGTGTTGGGAAAATCTTTCCCTGAGCTCTTGATGTTGGCTACCTTCTGATAGAGGGAACACTCAAGTATCTGACAAAAAAAAAATCATAACCATTGTTTTCAAGAATTTGTCTTAATTTTTTTATATATAGCTTAAGATCTCTACATGGGCAAGAAAGCAAAGAATCTCCATTCTGAACCATTCCCATAGGCACAATAGTGTTTATTCTCCACTCCTCAGATTGGAATCTAAGAAATGATACACATAAAATTTTAAAGTTAAAACCCTTTGCAACAGTGGCAACACTAATTATTGGTTATAGAGCATAAGATGTTGTGTTTGATAGTTATATTCTGTGACACAATTACAGTGATCTTGCCAATTTATTTATCATAAAGTCTGCCTTATTTAGAGGAAATATTAAAAAAATTATTTTTCATATATTAATTACAGTTTATTCACTTTGTTTCCCAGCTGTAACGCCCTCTCTCCTTCCTTCCCCATCCCACCATCCCTCCCTCATCTCCTCCCAAGTCCACTGATAGGAGAGGTCCTCCTCCTCTTCCATCTGACCCTATCCTCTCAGGTCTGGCTGCATTGTCTTCCTCTGTGGCCTGACAAGGTGGCTCTCCCCTCAGAGGGAGGTGATCAAAGAGCCAGCCCCTAAGTTCATGTCAGAGACAGTCCCTGTTCCCCTAACTAGGGAACCCACTTGCATACTGAGCTGCCATGGGCTACATCTTAGCAGGGGTTCTAGGTTATCTCCATGCATGGTCCTTGGTTGGAGTATCAGTCTCAGAAAAAACTCCTGTGCCCGATTTTTGGTTCTGTTGTTCTCCTTGTGGAGCTCCTGTCCTCTCCAGATGAGGAAATATTTATTTACTATCCAGAGAGTGAAATAGCCAATGTGACTGAAATGTAACATACTTTCAGTTTTTGGTTCTAATTGCTGGCTCTATACTAAGCTTAAGAAATGTTTACCTGTATGTATTGTACAAAGTCTAAGCATGAAGCTGTAAGGATTGCAGTGTTTGCCTTGGAAAAGCAGATTCTGGACCATTTTAGTCCATGTTGAATGCTGAGTTACTTCTGCCTTCTCCTTGACTGAAGGCAGGGGAGCCCAGTAAGGCAGCCAAGTAACCTATTATCTAATGGGCAGGGCTGCATCTACAACATAGGAACACATTTTTAGTATTGCCTTAATGAAAATATGCCATGAGGTCAGAACAAATCCTTACAACAAAGATTTCCTTGAGTGGTTATGCAAATTCAAACACCTCAAGCATGTCCTGAATTAGGAACACTATATGTCAGCCTTGAGCTATAACCAAAGATATTGGATCTTTAGGGTCCCAGCATTACAAAACAAATTTGAAACAGGATCAGTGTTAGAAGTAACACAAAGGGATGTCTTCCTGTGAAAACATGATAGACTGTTCTGAGTCAGTAAGCAGTAACAGTTCTCCTAGGATTTGTACATACATATATACATACATACATATATATAATACACATATTATATATATTACCAAAATGTGTAAATAATTTATGTGTTCATATGCATACATAGGCTGGACATGTGCATGCCAAGAAACTTAGGGAGTTATATTAACTAGGCCTGTTAGTTCATGCTGAGACTTCTGGCATTGCATCTTTTTATGTGTGTACTGGAGATAGGCTTTTCTTTTGGCACATCAAATATTCAGAGAGAATTGGCTTCTGATCTACCATAAGAGCCTTGAGAATTGTGATGTCTGCCTGACATATTGGGTCTTAGGTGTCTCTTCAGAGCTTTTCTGTACTGTTCACAAATCCTGCTGCATTCCGGAGATGGGATTTAGACTGAGTCATCTCTTCTGACCTCTAAATTTATCTTGACTGGGAGTTCTATATTGCTTTTATGCTACAGACTGACAAGCTATAGATTAGAATTTTAGGGGTAGAAAAGAAAAGGAAGATGGAAATAAGAAAATGCTGAGGACTTTGCCATACAGGCTAGAACAGTAAAGGGGAAGGCAAGGCCTTACAGTGTGTTGGAGGTTCATAAGGGTGGAGGTTGGGGCCCTGTGAAAGCTGATGCAATCAGTCAAGATGGGATCTGAGGCATCAAGCTGAGCTAAGAATAGCTCTTAACAGGAAAGCACCTAAGAACAGGCTCCCAGGGAAGATGCAGTCATTGGCATTGTAAAGGCTGGCACAGGCCCAGTAACTTTAGGACTATAGTTGATAGCGTCAGAGGAGTAATTGTAGTTGGGACAGCAAGAACAAAACAGCTACTGGTAAATGCCCATTGTTCCCTCTCAGCCTATCAGTATGAAGTTACTGTTTTGTTTTGTGTTTTCTTTGTAGACCCCAAACCTATGAGATGTTTGTTATGAACACCTTGGGCAAGTCACTTTGCTTCCCCCACGTTATAATTAATAAGTTGTAGTCTGGTTTTTCAGAATTCCTTAGCTCTTCTGTGACAACAGAACCGTGTTTAACAAAGTCTTCTGAGACAGGCCTAGAAACATGGGTGTGTGGGGGGGGTGCTTTATGGTAAATGGGCAAGTGGCCATAATGGTCTGTTCATAGTTTCCTTTCCTTCACACTAGTCAGTAGTTTGTCCCTCATAGCATTGTTATGAAATGCACTTAGTTAATATACGCACAGTGGTGCACCCTGAGAGATATGTACATCATCATGCATGTCAACAGTAGCCAATTTAAAGCCACCTGCTGGACTGTCCTTATTGACTAGGGAGGCAGCTTGGCTTATTGTGTTTTGTCTCCCTCCAGCTTTATAATCTGGGAATGGGGTATAGTTATTGCCCAATTAGAAACATACTTTGCTCCTCTCAGGTCAAGTTCTAAGAGCTCATGTGAGTTCATGTGTAGTACATGGTGTAGGTATGGAGAGGGATGACTGAAGGGCAGGAACTCTGTGTAGCTAATCAGACTGGAACACCTTCCTTGAAGTTGATTTATACCTGTGAGGCCGGTGTGTAAGCTCTGAGCAGGACACTGTAGCCTACTCCACTTGGCAGGCCTCTTTGCTGTGGGAGACACCCCATCCAGACCAGTGAATATCCTTTCATGGCATCTTGGCTTTGTTGTACCCACCAAACTAAAATCTTGTAGTGTTTAAAAGTAAGCTCTTCAAAAGTTGTCTTAAAAAAACTGGAAATTTTTGGTTGTGAGCCTAGCCTTTAACAGCTGAGCCATTTCTCCAGCGACAAGAAGACTAACAGAGCCAAGTAACCAGGGCTCAGAGGGCCCTGTGGAGCCCAACCAACCAAGGACCATGCGTGAACTGGATCTAGGTCCTCTCCATATATGTAGCCTATGAAGCAGTTCAGGCTTCATGTAGATCCACTAGTAAGGGGAGCAGGTGCTGTCTCTGACATTGACTCTATTGGCTGCTTTTTGATTACTTTCCTCTGACAGGATGGCTTTACTAGGCCACAGGGGAAGGGAAATTCAGTCCTTATGCCACTTGATGAGCTGGTGTGGTTGGGTACGAGGTCTCCCCTTTTCTGAGGAATAGAGGATAGGAGAGATAAGGTGGGACTGGGAGGAGAGGAATGAGGGGGCTATGAATAGAGCATAATGTAAATAAATTAATTAGGAAAACTGAAAATTTCTGCTTTCAAATACAAATGTCATTTAAATAGTCTGCCTGTTTCTGTTAGTGCCACTCGGACATGGGAAATACATGCGCCTAGGGTGATTTGTAAAGGTGTACTATCTAAGAGGAGAGCATATCTACCCTGCCAGAGGGGCAATATTTTTACTATGGGAATTGGAATTGAGAGGTTTCCAACCCACTCATATTGTGTTCTGTTGGCAAATGGCAGCTTCAAGGACCATTTAAACTGAGGGGTAGTTGTGCCAGTGTGATCAAACAAGAAACACATATTTTGTCCATGCCTCCCACAACTTGAAATAGATTTTCTAGGGCCCTTTCCATTTTGTGATCTATGGGCTGACAAGAGCATCTTGTGTTGCACGATTTTATCACAGCTTGTGCCTCCCAACATAATAGCTGCACTCTCTAGACTGATGCCAGGTATCTGGGGTCCTGAAAGCTTCAGGATCTGGTGAAAGCATAGCAGAGATCAAGGCACTATTAGAGGAGTGAAACTTTGGCCTAAAGACCTGTTTCCTGGGGCCTTTGAAAACCCTAAATGAAGGAAATGGAGATTCTTGGTGGAGATTGCAATTCCAGGGTATAGAAGGTCCTGTGTTTGAGACTTTCCTAGATCTTGTCCTGCGTTCCTCATTATCTGCCTCTTCATTGTACCCTTTGTGGTACTCTGTTTAACAATCTAGTAATAGAAAAGTTCTGTGCATTATTATAGCAAATGAACAAGAGGAAGGGATTGTAGAAAATCATGATTTGCAGCAATGTCATGTAGAAGTGTGGGTAACCTGGGACTTCATACTTGGATTGACATTTGAAGTGGGGAAGGACACTCCTGTGAGGCTGAGCACTTAATTGGGAGTGTCTGTAGGGCACCCAGTTGGTGTCTGCTGAAAATTAGAAAGTTATTTGGTGTGCCAAGCTCCACACTGACATCAGAGGAACAAATATGTTGTTATGAGAAAAACAGTTCTCCAGTAGCACACAATGGTGTTTTCCTTTACTTTTTCCTCCCTCTTCTGTGCTAACTCTGAAGAGATCAGAGGTCACATGGGTCCTGATATGGGAGGGGAGGAATTTCAAGCCCTGAAAAATAGACAGTTGTATCTCCTTTTACTTGCTTTGTCACTGTAGTTTTTTGGCTCAAAGTAGACAGAGCTACATTTTGGAAGAAGCTAACTTTTCATTAACTGCGATTTTCACTATTTTGGTGAGAATCAAAAATGTTAATGCTAAACTGATAATGTCCTTGATAGTCAAGGTAACATCTGTGAGCAGGAGTAACCAGAATAGCAAAGGACTTTCCCAGAGGTTTTGTTTGAGTTATCTGAGGAAAGGAATACAGTGTTAGTGTTTCAGAAATAGTTGTGGATCTAACTGTTGTTCAGTCCTCCTTCATTTACTGTGTTAGTTATGATCTCTTACTTTAAGAATGATTACTGTTGATATTTTGTTGCTGTTATTACTATCAATAAGTCCTGAACGTGAGCTTGAGTGAGTTCGATGATCAGGTGTCAGATGATGTAAAAATAGAACCAAATCATCATTAATTATAGAGCTACTTTGGTTGACTGTCGGGAAACAAGAGAACAAAGGCCATGGTACTGTTTCTTGGGTAGCAGATCTCAATCCGTACTTCATTTGGTGTTTCTACCTTTCTGCCCTTTCTCTGGTGGCTCCTGTGGGCAAACTGTTTCCTAGGTTCCTTCACCAGCAGGGTTGGTAGAAGGAGCTTGGAAAACTGAATAGAAACCATTGTACATGGAGTGGACACTACAGTGTGCTCAGCATCTTTTCTGTCAGGGAAGAGTCTTATTGTAGTTGGTCATGTTGACATCCTCTGTAAGAACACAAAAATACATGGAAAAAAAAACACCGGAATTTCCAAAAAGATCCTGTACAACTCAGATAGTCTGGAGGTATCTCCATCCCTGATCTCAAGCTGTTCTACAGGGCAATAGTAATAAAAAACTGCATGGTATTGGCATAGAAATAGAATAGTGGATCAACTGAACTGAATCGAAGACCTAGAAATAAACACACACACCTATGGATTCTTGATTTTTGACAAAGAAGCCAGACCCATTCAATGGAAAAAAGACAGCATCTTCAACAAATGGTACTGGTCCAACTGGATGTCTATATGCAGAAAAATGAAAATAGATCCATATTTATCATCCTCTACAAAACTAAAGTCCAAGTGGATCAAAGACCTCAACATAAAACCAGACATATTAAATTGGTTAGAAGAAAAAGTGGGAAAGACCCTAAAACTCATTGGCACAGGAGACAACTTCCTGAACAGAACACCAACAGCACAGGCTCTAAGATCAACAATCAATAAATGGGATCTCATGAAACTTAAAGCTTCTGTAAAGGAAAAGACACTGTCATCAAAACCAAACGACAGCCTACAGACTGGGGAAAGGATCTTCATCAACCCTATATTTGTCAGAGGGCTATTATCCAGTATATATAAAGAGCTCAAAAAGTTAAAAAGCAACAAATCAAGTAATCCAATTAAAAAATGGAGTATGGAGATAAACAGAGAACTCTCTGTAGAGAAATGTAGAGTGGCAGAGGAACACTTAAAGAGATGCTCAATGTCCTTAGCCATCAGGGAGATGCAAATCAAAACGACCCTGAGATTTCACCTTACACCCATCAGAATGGATAAGATCAAAAACTCAACTGACAACACATGCTGGAGACATTGTGGAGAAAGGGGAACCCTCCTCCATTGCTGAGGGGAATGTAAACTGGTACAACCACTTTGGAAATCAATCTGGTGCTTTCTCAGACAATTATGAATAGTGCTACCTCAAGATCCAGCTATACCACTTCTAGACATATATCCAAAAGATGCTCAAGTACACAACAAGGACATTTGCTCAACCATGTTCGTAGCAGCTTTATTTGTAATAGCCAGAACCTGGAAACAACCCAGATGTTCCTCAGTTGAGGAATGGATACAGAAATTGTGGTAATTTTACACAATGGAGTACTACTCAGCAATTAAAAACAAGGAAATCAAGAAATTTGCAGGCAAATGGTGGGACCTAGAAAAGATCATTCTGAGTGAGGTATCCCAGAAGCAGAAAGACACATATGGTGTATACTCACTTATAAGTGGATACTAGACCTATAAGATAAGATAAACATACTAAAATCTGTACACCTAAAAAAAATTAAACAAGAAGGAGGACCCAGGGTAAGAAGATCAGTCCTTACTCAGAAAGACAAATGGAATGGACATTGGAAGTAGGAGAAAACGAGAAGCAGGATAGGAGCCTACCACAGAGGGCCTCTGAAAGACCCTACCCAGCAGTATATCAAAGCAGATGCTGAGACTCATGGCCAAACTTTGGGCCGAGTGCAGGGAATCATATGAAAGAAGAGAGAGTTAGTAAGACCTGGAGAGAACAGGAGCTCCACAGGCCCAAATATATCTGGGTACAGGGGCTTGTCTGAATCTGATTTTCCAACCACGGACCATGCATGGATATAACCTAGAACCCCTGCTTGGATGTAGCTCATGGTAGCTCAGTATCCAAGTGGGTACCCTAGTAAGGGGAACAGGGACTGACTCTGGCATGAACTCTGCCACTAGCTCTTTGACCCCCACCCCCCAAAGTGAGAGGAGCAGCCTAGCTAGGCCACAGGGGAGGACATTGCAGCTAGTCCTGATGAGTCCTGATAATCTAGGGTCAGATGAAAGGGGAGAAGGACATCCCCTATCAGTGGATTTGAGAGGAGCAGGGAGGAGATGAGGGAGTCAGGGTGGGATTGGGAGGGAACGAGGGAGGGGGCTACGGCTGGGATACAAAGTAAATAAACTGTAATTAATATAAAAAAATAAAAGAATTAAAAAAAGAGAACACAAATACTTACTCAAAATGACCTACAAAATGAAGTGCTTATCTAGAATAAGTTAAAATACTTAAAACAAAGTTATATGGCTAAATATGAGACTCATGTTTCATACTTCAGGAATTTGTATGAATTTTCTCAGTGTCCTTTGAAGCTATGTTTGTAGGAAAAACCAAGACAAGCCTGATTAAAAGCAAAGTAAAACAAAACAAAACTCTGTAGGTGACATGATCCCTTTTTAATGACTGCTTAAATGTTTACTTTATCATTTTTCGAGCACAAAAGTTTTGGTAGGCTTATCCTGGTCTTTCCTTTCTTTTCCTGTGTTACTTTTCCTAAAGACACAATCTTCCTTTTGTGTACACCTTGACATTTATTTTTTTCTTTTGAGGAGTTTTTTCCCCTAATTTATATCCCTTGCTGAGTGCTCTGCTTTATTGACAATTCTCCCTGTAAGTAGCAGGTCATATATATTCCTTTCTAGATGATTCATTTTTTCTTTCTGATGTAAAACCACACAGTATATTCTCACATGAAAAAATATATTCAATGAAATATATAAAATAAAAATATTACAAGATGGTTTACTCTATTTTTACTTTTTGAATCAGTGTTTTCAACTGTGTCAATTCTTGTATCATTAAATATTTAGTTTGCTTCTCTCTGATACGTTATCAACACTCCGGATACCTCCCTTCCTGCAGTCTCCCTCTGCCAGTCATGGTTCATCTAGATATTCCTCCATCTCTACCCTGAACTCTCACTTGCTTTGTTAGATCATTTAGCATAAGCTGTTGTTTTCTTGAGTTTTAAAATTTAAGGGATTGAAGGAACATTTTCTGCTTCATGGCGAAAGGATTCTGGTGAAAGTTTTTTTTCTTTATTTATACCTGTCTTGTTTCCCTTTTCTCATGATACCATTCAATAGTTGTTGGAGTTTTCATCTTTGAGTTTATAGCCATGCTACACTGGAAACACTGATCTCATGTTGATTTCTCATTTTTGAAAGAGGTGAATGTTGACTAATGTGGGATAATCAAATTGGGAGTGGGCATATTCTAGATGAGCCGGAATTTTTCACATTAAGGATGGCTTTTCTTTCTTTAAACATGTGTATGTTTATGTGTGTGTGCATGCATGCTTGTGTATGCGAATGAGCAAGAATATCTGTTGTACTCTCCATTCATATTCTGAATCTTGCCACCTTCCCAATCTCCACCGATAAACATAGTGTTCTAAGGGGTTTTCTCAGTTCTGCTTGTGCAAGCTGTAACCATTCTTGGTAAGTTCCACTTCTTACCGATTTATCCTGCTTTTGTCTTGAAAAAGGGGGATTTGACTTATGTACACCTGGATGTGACCTTCATTGTCAGGCTTGCTCTGTGCTGTCTGAGCTCCACCCTTTCCTTCATGTGGCATGACTTCAAACATAACTTTGTTTGGTGTTTATGTTTGGGACACCAAGTTCACAGAGCTATTTCAAGCTTAGGATTTTAGCTAGACTCCTGTCGCTGAGAGGCCAGGTTCCATTTTTGGTTAGTGTTTCTCAAGATTTGGTCCTCAAAGCATAGGAACTATGATTTTTGGGGGGTGCCTATTAAAAACTGAGATTCCCAGAGTCCTTTCTGAGGTCTGCTTAGCCAGAGCTCTCTGGATTGTTTTTCAAGACTCAAAATTTGATTTATTTATTATTTTATGTACATAAAGGCTCTATTTGCATGTACATCTACATGCCAGAAGAGGGCATCAGATCACATTATAGACAGTTATCAGCCACTATGCGGTTGCTGGGAATTGAACTCAGCGTCTCTGGAACAGCCGAACAGGGCTCTTAACTGCTGAGCCATCTCTCCAGCCCCAAGACTCAAAATTAGAAGTATCCACCCATTATGATTTTTACACACACACACACACACACACACACACACACACACACACACACACACACACACAGAGAGAGAGAGAGAGAGAGAGAGAGAGAGAGAGAGAGAGAGAGAGAAAGACACCTTCAATTTACTGAAATTGAATAATGAAATGAAAATGAATAATGGCAACTTTAAAAAATTCTTTGCCCTATTTCTTTTTGTTTTATAATTTTTTATTTTTATTTTATTAATTTTTCAATTAATTCATTTTACATCTTGATCATAGCCCCCTCTCTTGTCTTCTCCAGTCCCTACTCTCCCTCCCTCTTCCCATAGTCCTCCGTAGCAATTGACACCAGACTATCAAGTCTCTTTAAGACTGCCTGCCTCCTGCTTCCTCTGTGGCCTGGCAAGGCTGCTTCTCCTGGGGGAAGTGATCAAAAAGCAGGCAACAGAGTTCATGTCAGAGACAGCCCCTGGTTCCCTTACTAAGTGACCTATATTTCTTTTCCCTATTTCTATGGTTCACAAAGAAGTATTAACTATTAATCTGTTTCATGACTTACTTATCCTATTGTCTTGTGTTCATATTTTGTAGTTCTATATAGAACTAAAATTCTACATTCACAGAGGTGTTAGTTCACTTTGAGGGCATCAGCCCATACATCATGCACACTTCCTACTGCCTATTATCTGAATTTCAGGAATCTTTTCCATTTTGTGATTTGCTTCAATCCCCAGTAGATGATGACTTCAAGTATTAATACTGGCAGCTGTTGGAACTTTGCCATCTACCCAGGTCTCTTGTGCTCCACTTAAAGAACTTGTGAGATTTACTCAGTAGGTGTAGCATGCCTTGTTCTCCTGTGCTAACCTCTGGTGGCCAGCTTGCCTGAGCTTTGAAAGAGGAGCAGCTTCATTAGGAGTAGAAGGAGGACATGGAATTGTCTTTCATTCGCCTGCCTACCATTCCAAATATGCCAGCAAGGACAGGAAATTTCAAAAGTGAAGAGGGTGGCATTTTGTGTTTTAGATGTCTTATTTTTTGTCACACTCAGTTTCCTGTGAGCTAATGCCTTTCATGGTGTTTAGAGGTTGACTTCAAAATGGCAACTAATTAAAAGCAGAAAATGTAGTATCTTTGAACTTGCGTGCTTCTTTGGAGATGAGAGAGGAAGATGCCCTAGATTTATTTTAAAGTGATTTACTTTCAAATCTGTGGCCAAATTGAGCATCATAAAGGGTTACTACTAAATAGAACTCACAGATGTTTTTCTATGAAGGAATACCTTAATCTTTTTCTAGATCTAACAGTCACAGTGGCTCGTGTGTCTTTGTCCTCAGGATGTTTTCCCCATGAGCCTGAATACGATCTGAATATTAAGTTAAAACATGTAGAAGCCTTTGGAAGAATACGTACAGGTTAAAGTGTGTCCTGTCATGCTGCCAAGATTATTGCTGATTTAGAAGCATTTAGAAGCATTTGGTTAACTCCTTCCAAACGGAGGCAGGCTTCATTTTTTTTTTTTTTGGCTCATTCTATTTTCATTATACATAGGCAAGACGTGGCAAGAGTCTCTGACTTGGTTCAAGAGTGTAAGGTCCATATGATGTAGATGAGACAGTGTCTTCTGCCAGTAATGTTCTACAGGGTTATGTATCTCTCCCTGTTTTAAAGCAGCCTGTGAACCTGACTTAGTTACCAGGTTAGGTAACTAAGATGTCTGGATGTCTCCATATAGAATTGTATATAGAATTGTATATGGAGACACCCAGGGTGACTATTTCATCTACAAAAGAAATGTATAGTTTTTGTTAATAGCACTGAATGCTTTTTGTTAGTAACCTTTAAACAACAGTAGTGGGTGAAATTGTTGTGTAGTGCACAAACCACACACACACAGCAATAATTGAATAAGCAAAGATGATTGCCATTTAGAAAGTCAGGCAACTAAGTTAGGCATTTTTATATTTAGTTTTACTCCATCTTGAAACACCTGTTTGCTATGATTTATTCCATGGTGTCACACACCAGCTAGGGTAAGTTTAGTTGCCGAAGGTCACTTAGATTTTAAGATGCATAATTGGAGTCAGTTGGCAGTCCAGGCTACAAAGACACCTCACAAATACTATTGTCCCTTCCCACCTTTCTGCTTCCTTGTGAGAATATCTTGAACAAATTTGAAAATGCGCCAAGATGCATCTAATTATCGGCAGCGGTCTTTTTAGCTGTCTTTGTTTGTGCCTTTGAAAATAATCATACTGTGCCTAATCAGTACATAGACATCTTAGAAAATGAAGTGTGTCAGGAATTCTTTTGCCCGGAGTGGAAGTACTCTGGTCTTTGTTTTCAGAAAAACCTCTGGGGGGACTGTGCCCTAGGCCAGTTGCTCTCTGAATCTGTTTTCACTGTTGAGGAGTAGCTATGACATACTATTTTTTTTTAATGGCAGAGAGACTTAGAAACAACACATAGAATAGGCCTAGACCAGCACTGGGCTTGGAATAGTGTGGGTATTGTTTGGAGTCTGCTGGGAACCAGGTTCCCAGGTTCTTATGTCCTGGAACAGCAACAAAAATCAAATGGAAACAGGGAGTAGCGGAAGCAGGAGACAGCTGAGGAAAAGAGCCCCGAAAGAGGAAGTGCTAGAACAGTTGATAGCAAACGCCGATTACGATTACCAGTGCCTCAGTGTTGTGGGCTTTTCCATGAATGCCACGCGCTTTCTCTCTATTTCAGAATAGAGAGAATTCCTGTGAAGAATTTTCTAGCTTTTACTGCCAGTTGGTTTGTTTAGTAGACTGATTTTGTGTGTGTGTGTATGTGTTTATGTATATGTTCACTTGTGTTCTGTGTGTGTGTGTGTGTATGTATGAGTGTGTGAGTGTGTGTGTATCGGCCTAGGGACAGCCTTGGGTGTCGGTTCCTCAGCACTGTCCCATTTTTATTTTCTTGAGATAATAAGAAAATGACCTAGAGCCTGCCAAGCAGATGAGGTAGGCCAGCCCAGTCGGCCTCCCCTACCTCCCCATTGCTGAGATTTAAAGCACTTGGTACCACAGCGGGCTCTTATCCTTTAACAGGGTTCTGGTGTCCAAGTGAGTCCTCAATGCTTGAATAATCAGGAACAAGGGAGCCATTGCCCCGATGCTTATACGCTAATGTAGACATCATTGTGTGCCTTGCTCTCCTGCCACAGCAGAAGACCAGGCACGGGAAGTGGATGTTTTAACAGAAGTGTGCTCAGTTCACTTGGGTGCTATGCTGTTATGCGCAATATTGATGATTGTTGAACTGAAATGTCAATGTTTACTTTACCATGCATATGAAAAATATTTTCAGATAAGCATACTGATTGGATACAGTAATGGCAAGTTTAAGCGCTCTTTATTCGTACATTAAATGAGTCAAACAGTCAATAGAGCAATTTAGTTGTTTTCTGGAAGCGTTCAGATGGCTTTATCATAATGGTGATTCTTGTGCAGCTTCAGAAAGAGATTGATTTCATTAAAACTGACCATATCATATATGCATACAAGCAATCTTAATTTCAAAGCAGCACTGAGCCAGCAGCTGAATTGGCCAAGATTATCAAGACTTTGCCACATTGATTTAGCCTCTTGATTTTCCCTTAATCAACAACAATGACAACAAAACCAAAAGCCATGAAGCATTTTTGAAGTATGTTAAGAAAAGTCTCAAGTATTAGATTATTCATCTTGGAAAATGCATCCAATGAAGGACATTTTATCACTACGTCATATATGCAGCACACTTCGTAGAATGAACGGTTCTTGGAATTCTCTAATACCCAGGCCATAATGAAGTTATTATAGTTGTCACAAATATGGAAATACGGTCTAAACACAGCTTCGTAATGACTCTTCAGTTTCAGTTTGTGTGGAAGTGACATCTGACTCTGTGGCTCCTTTTGTATGCCCACGCTTTGTGGAGAGCTGGGTTATGTTCTCCGGAATGTTCTGTGTCCTGGATTGCTTTCGTTTCCTCTTCTTTGTTTCTTAGCTTCTCACCAATGAAGGTTAGCTTCAGAGTTGAGGCTTGCAGATGCTTAGGTGTATCTTAAGATACTGTTTTTTTTCCCCACCGTGAATTTTCAAAGCATATACTATGCACCCCATAGAGAGATCGCAGTATCTGCCTCTCCTACTTACTCTTAATGCTGAAGGAAGTGGGGTGATTTCAGATTCCAACGGATAGGTTCCCACTATAACCACTGTCTGTACTATCACTTTTTAGCCGACAGTCATTAGGACAGCACTCATGGCCATAATCTCAGCGCTTGTGACACGGAGGCGGGAAGATGAAGAAAGTTTGAGGCTGGATTTTGTGAGGCGGGAGGGCTGAGGGAAAGGGATATGAGTGAGGGGGAGAGAAAAGGAAGAGACTGATTGGGATTTATTGAGGTATAAGTGAAATGCAACAAAGAGAACAAATTTACAGTGTATAACTTGAAAAGTTTTGATGCGGCATACCCATGAAACATCACGTTCAAGCCTCCGCCGCACCCATACTCCTACGCCCACTCTGCCCCTGTTGCTAGACAACCGTTACTGTGCTTTCTGTCTTCTTAGATTAATTCATGGGTTTGCTGTTTTCTTTAACCCTTAAATAGAATGTTTTTTCCCCCAATATGAAAATGGTGTTAGAAAACGTGTTTCCTTCAGTAGAACTTTTAATGTGAAATTTTCTGTTGTGTCATGTGTGATACCCTTAGGCAACTGACCTAAGTTATTACCAGGAAAATGTTCTAATCAAGGGGATACCATAAGCCAGGCATCGTGCCTGGAAGACAGATATCAGGGAGTAGGGGTGAAATGTAAAAATAAGTGACAGCTTAATTTTTAAAAGAATTTCAGTACATTTTCTTTATAAATCTAACAAGGTCCCAAAATACACCCATGGGTATATCAATAAATTTCATACAGATATTTTTTTTTCTCTCCAACTCACAGAATGTACGTTTGGCTGTACTATGGTGTGCGATAACAAACAAGACAAGAGTGTTAGCAACACTGCTCTTGGCCTTTTCTGGTTACGGCTCTGGTTCTACTAATGGCTTTGTTTTGTTTTAAAATCTATTTTTGTCCAATACTACATTACTTGGCAACTTTCTGTGGTATGGTATTTTGAAATTTTCAATACTAAGATGACAGGATGGTTTAGATCTGACTTTGGCCAAAGCATCTGGGCTGAAAGGTGTGCTGAAAGTATGATGAAAGGCAGTGGTCAGCGCAGATATGTTCCGATTGGTTGGTATGTGTATCACGTGTGCACTTGTACTATGGGTGCAGTCGGTGTATTACCTGTTAAATATTTAAAATTATTTTTAATCATATTTTTGCCTATGTGAGTGTGTGGGTGAGAGTGACTCACTACTGGACAACTTTGTAGATAGAGTCGGCTCACTCCTTCTAGGTTTATAAGGTTCCAGGGATTGAACCCAGGTCCTGGGACTTGTACTGCAAGCATTATTACCTGCTAAGCCAGCTTGTGGGCAACTTGATTAATATTTTATATACCATTCCCAGCAGAATTTTATTTAGGGGAATAAAGCAATATTTTAAAGAAATCCTTACTTTTTAAAATAGCAGTGTGATTTATATTCACCATCTTATATAGTTTTTGTAAAACCTGGCCAATTTATTCTCTAATACCTAATGATCATTTAAGTGATCCTTGAATACCCACAGCTGAACTCTGGAATTATTACCACTGCTTCTATGGAAAAAGTTATTTTGCAGATGAGATTATTTTAAGGATCTTTAATCGTGGAAATAATTCTAAGATATATAAGTAGTCCCAAAGAAATCCCAAGATTGCTTGTAAGAGACATGTGGAAGTTTGGGGTGATTTGAGGAAGGAGCCATCAAGAAGCAGGAAAAAGCAGTTTCTTAGATACTGCAATCTCTATTGCAAAATGCTGGAAACTAGGATATGTTTACAAAGTAATATGTTTTCTCAAATTTTTGCCACGACTAGAAATTCAAAGATGAGGATACCAGCATGGCCAGTAGCATAAGTGGATTCCTCTCTTTGTTGTAAAGGGCTCTCTTCTTGCTAAGTACTCGGGACCCTTGGTTCTGGAGCTACGTATTCTCTTCAAGCATAGGATTCCCTCCCTCCCTCTTTTTTCCCTCTCTCCCTTCCTCCTGCCCTCTTTCCATCCCTTCCTTCCTTCCATCCTCCCTTCCTTTTCCTAATCTCCCATTTCCTCCCTCCCTTTTCTTCTCAAAAGGTCACTTCTTCTTGCAGATAACGGTCCCATGTTATCTGGGGCCTTACTAGTCCACTGAAGACGTTGCCCATTTGGCATCAGCATGTTCAGCCCACATCTAGCAATAAATCAGCTCTCCTCTGTAGCTCGCAGTGCCTTGCGAACATCTTGAGTTTAGAGTTGGTATCACAAGTGGTTTAGCCACTGGTGATCTGTTACAATGCAAGGAGACAATATTCCTTGCCATATGTCTGGTGACCTTTAGAATTCTAGACTTGATAGTTTTCTGTGAAGAACTGGCTGTGGGTAAGCCCTGGGCTGGAATCTCTTTTCTCATGTCCTCTACAGATATTAGGAAGAGATCTCTGTGGCCTAGAGATCTTTGTGGTGGAGAGTCCCTTGGAGGTTCACTCAGCTTAGAGTTGCAGTTTGCTTTTGGCTTTGCAGGTAGTCCTTTTCTGCCAGGATTCTAGTGTTCATGTTGTTTTACAAGCATTCTTTACATGTTTTATCATCATTTTAGTTTTTTTAGTTTGTGTGTGTGTGTGTGTGTGTGTGTGGTATTCTGGATGTGGGTACTGTTGAGTGCTGGAAGTCTAGGAGCTATTCACAGTCACTTCTCCAAAGTGTTTTCCCCCTTGAAGTCAGGGGCACAGGTGTTCACACTTCAGATCTTCCTCGGGAGCCCAGGAATTCAAAAGCCAGAACTTTTCAGATCCCCTCTTATCTTGGAAGAGAGAGAGATTTTAAATACTAATGACTTCTATCATTGGTTACTTAGAGATTGCTTTTCTAAACAATTCATTACCTGCCAGTCATAGTGTTTTTCCTGGGAGGGAAATATTTGGCAGGCAAGATGCACTTGGGTATGTGGCTATTGGAACCATCATGCTCAATAGCTTGCACCATGATTATCTGGTGGCCAGTTCTTAAAGCTTTTGGTAGTTTCCTTTGTATTTTTTATATGCAAAGAGGTCTGGAGTGGAGCACCCTTTGCCCATCTTTCACCTTGTTATTGGTAGATAGGTTCTTCGATAATTTACTCTGACCTTTTTGTCTAAATCTGCCAGGAAAAAAATAAATAAACATAGAAATAAAAAAGGAAATGAGACAGAAAGTGTGTGTGTGTGTGTGTGCGTGTGTGTGTGTGTGAGGCAGCTGCAGCTGTAGGACGGTTTTTCTTGCTCTAACTGGAATTTCCATTAATGAGGGAACTTGGCTTCTTTTTGCACTCAGCTTACCTTGAAGTAAAGCAAAGCATAGCAGTGCTACAAACCGCAGTTAAACATTTTCCCAGAATAGTACTGGTTTGCAATGGCTTTATAAAAGAGTCATTGTGGCTGACTCACAGATAATACCCTTTTATTTTAAAGTGCATTTTCTCTTAACCCCTGAGCCATCTCTCCAGCCCTATTGGGCAATTAGAAGTGCTACAGTTGAAATGTGCACAGGGTGATGGAAGATGGGGTGGAAACATAAATTCAAAGCTTGTGCTTTATTATGGGCATCAGACAAATGATTTATCTGCAGCTTATTATATTGATGCAAGTTTTTGAAAAAGTTGTTGCTGTAGCGACAATATATACTTTCTAAAAATAATACACAGTATAACCGCTGGCTTTTTATCATGCTCTGTCATGAATATTCAAGATTATTTAAAAATTTTGATGTTTCAAAGCGATCATTGTGTGAATTAAATTCCCAGGGAGAAACGTTATAGCTCATGAAAAAAATGTTACACTTCCTTTTATTCTTACCTTATAAATGATTTATGCTGGATCTCCCTTGTCTTTTTAGAAGGTATTTTTTTATTTCTCTACTAAGGAAAATTATTATTTCTAATATTTTGTAGTGTTGAGTGCTACAGTGTTCAAATAGGTTTATTTTCTATTCCGAAAGAATGTTTTATTTGTTGTATCCTTTAAAATTTTATTTTTTAAATTAATTACAGTTAATTCACTTTGTGTCTCAGCTGTATCTCCCTCCTTCATTCCCTCTCAACCCCACTCACCCTCCCTCATCTCCTCCCTGCCCCTTCCCCAAGTCCACTGAAAGGGGAGGTCCTCCTCCCCTTCCATCTGACCCTAGCATATCAGGTCTCATCAGGACTGGCTGCATTGTTTTCCTCTGTGGCCTGGTCAGGCTGTACCCCTATCAGGGGAGGTGATCAAAGAGCCCACCACTGAGTCAGAGACAGTCCCTGTTCCCCTTACTAGGGTGCCCACTTGGATACTGAGCTGCCATGGGCTACATCTGTGCAGGGGTTCTAGGTTATCTCCGTGCATGGTCCTTGGTTGGAGTATCAGTCTCAGTAAAGACCCCTGTGCCCAGGTTTTTTGGTTCTGTTGCTCTCCTTGTGGAGCTCCTGTCCCCTCTAGGTCTTTCTATCTCCTACTTGTTTCATAAGATTCCCAGCACTCTACCCAAAGTTTGCCTATGAGTATCAGCATCTGCTTTAATCCCTGCTGCTTAGAGTCTTTTAGAGGCCCTCTGTGGTAGGCTCCTGTCCTGTTTCCTGTTTTCTCTCTCTTCCGATGTCCATCCCATTTGTCTTTCTGAATGAGGATTGATCATCTTACCCAGTATCCTCCTTCTTGCTTATCTTCTTTAGGTGTACAGATTTTAGTATGTTTACCCTATATTATGTGTCTAATATCCACTTCAAAGTGAGTATATACCAGGTGTGTCTTTCTGTTTCTGGGATACCTCACTCAGGATGACATTTTCTAGTTCCTACCATTTGCCTGCACATTTCATGATTTCCTTGTTTTTAGTTGCTGACTAGTATTCCATTGTGTAAATGTACCACAATTTATGTATCCATTCTTCCATTGAAGGACATCTGGGTTGTTTGACCCTGAGATTTCACCTTACACCCATCAAAATGGCTAAGATCAAAAACTCAACTGACAACACATGCTGGAGAGGTTGTAGAGAAAGGGGAACCCTCTTCCACTGCTGGTGGGAATGTAAACTTGTATAACCACTCTGGAAATCAATCTGGCGCTTTCTCAGACAACTAGGAATACTGCTTCTTGGAGATCCAGCTAAACCACTCCTAGGCATATATCCAAAATATGCTCAAGTACACAACAAGGGCATTTGTTCAAACATGTTCATAGCAGCTTTATTCATAATAGCTAAAACCTGGTATTCAACTTGATAAGGTCCATGTACAATATGGACACCAATACCTTCTTAGATGGATAATTTGCAAATATTTTCAAGTATTTTAAATTGTGTCATAAGTGTGTTAATTATTTCCTTGGCTATGCAGAAGCTTCTTAGTTTGAAAGAAGATTTCTTTGGTTGCCAGTATCTTTGGGATCCTAGCTCAGTTATCATTGCATACACACTTAACTGCTTGCAATATGTTTCCTGTGTGTTTGCATGGTAAGTTCATAAATTCACACATAACGCTTGGGCCTTTGATCAGTGTTGAGTTGATTTGTGTATATGATGAGAGGATTTTTTTTTTTTAGTTTTAGTCTTCTTTATATGTAGACTTAATTTTGTGAGCATCACTTACTACAGAGACACTTTTGTTACCCTGGTACCTTTGTAGCAAAATCATTTGGCTGGGTAAAGTGAGTTTATCTTTGTGTCTATACTCCGTTCTACAATCAGTTTGTGTGCTCTTTGTGTCAGCATCATGCTGTTATGGTTACTATAATTTTATACTATATTTCAAAGATATTAGATACCCTCACGCCTCGAGTGTTGGTTTCTGGTTTCTATTCTCACAGTTACACTGGAGATTGCCTGTTCTCTATCTTTTGGTCTTTCTTCCCCAGCATTTTGCTTGTCACATTGAATTATAGATCATTTTGGATAATGTCCTCACTTAGATAGTATAATTATTTAATAATATTAATGCTCTTGATCCACAAACATGGGATATATTTTTGTGCCCTCTACAACATTTTTCATCAATATAGAGATTTCATTTCTCTGGATATGTTTGCTGGGTGTTGTGAATGGACTTGCTTTTTAAATTTTTCTTTTAGAAGGCTCAATATTAGTGCATAAAAATGCTACTGTGTTTTATATTTTGAATTTTTTTTCTGGAAGCCTCATTGAATATAAATTTGTTTAAGAGCTTTTTTTGATGGAACACTCAGATTTCCTATATATAAAATCACACCATCTACAAATAAGAATAATTTAAGTTTATACTTCGAAATTGAGATACTTTTGCTTTTTTTCATAGCTACTCCAGCTGGGATTTGTAGCACTTCATTAAATAAGAATGGTGAAAATGGGTTAGGGTTAACACTGAGCCCTGGGCCCATGAGAATGATGCCCCAACCAAGGACCATGCATGGAGATGACCTAAAACCCTGGCTCAGATGTAGCCCATAGACTCAGTCTCAAAGTGGGTTCTCTAGTAAGAGGAAGAGGGACAGTCTCTGACATGAACTCAGTGTCTAGCTCTTTGATCACCTCCCTCTGATAGGAGAGCAGCCTTACCAGACCACAGTGGAAGACAATGCATCCAGTCCTGATGAGACCTGATAGGCTAAGGTCAGATAGAAGGGGAGGGGGACCTCCCCTATCAGTGGACTAGGGGAGGGGCATAGGGGAAGAAGAGGGAGGGAGGGTGAGATTGGGAGGAGACCAGGGAGGGAGCCACAGCCAGGATATAAATTGTAATAAATGATGATGATGATGATGACGACGATGATAATAATAGATGGTGAAAATGGAATCCTCATCTTGTGCAAACTTTAGAAGAAACTGTTTCATATTATCCCCAGTCAATCTAATACTTGTTACAGATTTATTTATTTATTTTTATGTTCAGCATTAAGAGTTTTGAGACTTCATTCTGTTTAAAATTTTTATGTTAGGAGTATTTTTAAACTAATGAAGGGTTGCTTTTATTGATATACTGAAATGAATATACACGTTTGTGTTTCATTCTGTTGATATACTCTGTCATATATTATATTGGTTTGCATATATTGAGCTGTCCTGGCATTCCTTGTATTAACCACATTAGATTATATGGAGATGACATTTTTTGATGGGGTGTTTAATTTTCTAGTATAGTACTAAGAATCTTTGTATCTATGCTCACATCCTGATATGGATCTATATGTTTATGTTATTTACCTTTGTTTGATTTTAATATATGTTTTACTCCAGTCTTATAAAAATTGGCAGAGTTTATTCTATTTTAGGTTTTTTGAAGTAGTTTTGATGAATTGAAATTTGTTTTTAAAATACAAGATACAAAAAATAAAATACAAGATATAAGAGTTCATGTACACATGGTCAGACTTAAATGCAGAACTCATGCATATTCTCAATGCCTGCTATGCTTAAATAAGGAAAGGATATCTAAGTTATGATCATATGGTAAGAGATTATAAAATATGATTATCTATGTAGTAAAATCTCTATAGACATATATAAAATTTTTATAGCCAAAATTAAAATTTTGGATTATTTAAGGAGAAATTTAGAAACTTGTAGAGAGAAGGAACCTAAGACAGACTGGACCATGAAGACTCAGATTCAAATGGGAGAAGTTTAGATCAATGTAAAACAATTGAACAGAGAGTTTATGTTCAGAAAAGTGTGTGTTCAGGTCATCCACCCATTCTTACTTGGATTCTTGATTTGAGTTCCTCAGGTGGATAAGTAGGGGGCAAATCATCTCTCCTGTAAAAAAAAAAAAAAAACTATACCCTTTTACTGTGCTAATGATTTCCTTTGAGTGGAAGCTTTTCAATTTGGTATATTCATATTTGTCTACTTTTACTTCTCTCTCTCTTTTTTTTTTTTGGTGTGTGTGTGATTTGAAGAAAGACATTAAAAAAATTCTTTGCTGGTTTCAGGGTTTGGAAAAACTTTCCACATTTTCTTTCTGGTTTTCTAGTTTGGAAAGAGAATGAGGATCGTAGAGACAAAATATGTTAGAGAGTTTAGAACTACTAAAGATTTATTAAATTCAGGAAACCAATATACTAAAAGGAAGAGTGAATAGCCAGGCACAATTTAAAAAAACTACAGGAAAGTTAAAGGGAAGAAGCGAGAAGTTAATGGTTGAAAACTAATTAAAGGCAGTGTACATGAGCACACTACAACCATATCTTCAAAAGCCCAATAGAGAACAGTTACATGCCTAAGTGATGAAGTTATTTCTCAGAAGCAAGGACAAAATGCGGTTCTTTTCTTAAGTCAAGCAAAATAAGAAAGTTCATAAAAATTATAATCACCTTAAACATATTCATCAGGATCAAATATGTTTCCCAAAGTAAGTAATCTGAAATTCCAGGATGTAAGCTAGAATTAGAAGTGCAAAATAATATACAGAACATGGGCTTATGAAAATACTCAGTAGAGGGCCAGCAAGATAGCTCAGGAGGAAAGGCACGTGTCATGAAAGCCTCAGGACCTGAAGTTGATCACCCGATCCCGTGATGGAAGGAAAGAACTGAAACCCACAAGGCAAGTTGCTCACACACACACACACACACACACACACACATACACACACACACACACACCACCTCCACCACCACGTCATTGCTACTACTATATAGCATTGTATAATTTGCACATTCAAAAGTTTATCAATGCAGATGCTGAGACTCATAACCAAACTTTGGGCAGAGTACAGGGAATCTTATGAAAGAAGGGGGAGCTAGTAAGATTTGGAGAGGACAGGAGCTCCATAAGGAAAGCAACAGAACCAAAAAATTCTGGGCACAGGGGTCTTTTCTGAGACTGATACTCCAACCAAGGACCATTCATGGAGATAACCTAGAAGCCCTGCTTATCTTGTAGCCCATGGCAGTTCAGTATCCAAGTGTAGCCCTAGTAAGGAGAATAGGGACTGTCTCTGACATGAACTCAGTGGATGGCTTTGTGACCATACCCTCACACACACACTGACGGGGGAGCAGCCATGCTAGCCACAGAGGAGGAGAATGCAGCCAGTCCTGATGAGACCTGATAAACTAGGGTCAGATGGAAAGAGGAGGAGGACCTCCCATATCAGTGGACTTGGAGAGGGCCATGGGAGATGAGGGAGGATGGGTGGAATTGGGAGGGAATGAGGAATGGGACTACAGCTGGGATACAAAGTGAATAAAATATAATTAAAATAAAAATAAATGATATCTATACATTAAAAAAGAATAAATTAAAAAATAAATAAAATAAGGGAAAAGAGCTAATATATAGGCAGAAGTATCATTTGGAGTTATGGCAGTCCATAGTAATACCTTTTAAAGGTTGTCACATAATGTGGAAGAAGAGATAAAAATGAAGTTTCTAAACTTTTCAAGTATATGCTTAGTGAATGTTAAAACTGCTGAATTAATTAAAATCACTAATAAAACTTATGTAAAAGTATACATTTCATTCCCTTGTTTTATAAAATCAAGTAAAACCAAGCAGCACTTGCTGGAAACCCCTCCATTTATGAGTAACTGTTTAGGTATAAATACTGTAGCTCATTTAAAAGCATTCAGTGAGATTAAATCTAGAATACTTCTTTTGCTTATCAAATTTATTCGATTTCAGAGTAAGTTTTCAAATTTTCTACATAGTTATTCAGGTTTCTTATCATTTACTCTGACACAAGTATTCAACAATCACTTCTTCCTAAATTGTTATGTTTCCTCTTTGTCTTGGCTCTATTTAGGCTGTTTAGCTGTCAACAGTGCATTTAAAGGAATCATGTTGTGTTAGTCAATCCTTTCTTGCTTTTGCTGTCTATCTATTCTCACTTCTTTGTTCATTCATGTGTTTGGTTTTGTTTTTTGAGACAAGGTTTCTCTGTGTAGCCTTGGCTGTCCTGGACTTGCTTTGTAGACCAGGCTGGCCTCAACTCACTTTTATCCACCTGCCTCTTCCTCTATGAGTGCTGGGATTAAAGGCATGGGTCCAGCTTTACTTTCACCTCTTTATTTCAACTTATTCTGTTTTCATTCTAAGCAAGTTTAGTTGTTTAAGCCCTGGGATTTTTTTTCAGGTATTAGTGAAACATTTAAGATTATACATTCATTCCCTTGTGTAGATACACCACATTTTCCTTATCCATTCGTTGGTTGAGGGATCTTTAAGTTGTTTCTAGTTTCTGACTATTACAAATAAAGCTAATATGAACATAGTTGAGCAAGTTGAGGTACTGTGGAGCACCCTTTGGCTATATAACCAAGAGTGGTATAGTCGGATCTTGAGGTAATTCAATTCCCAATTTTCTGAGAAACCACCATATTGGTTTTCAAAGTGGCTGCATGAGTTTGCATTCCTATCCACATCCTCACCATCATGAGCTGTCACCTGAGTGTTTGATCTTAGCCATTTCACAGGTGTAAGGTGGAATCTCAGAATGATTTTGATTTGCATTTCCCTGATGGCTAAGAATGTTTCTTTAAGTGTTCCTCTGCCATTAGAAACAATGTAGCATTACTCAGCTTTAAAAAACAATGACATCATGAAAATTGGAGGCAAATGGATGGAACTAGAAAATATCATCTTGAGTGAGGTAACCCAGACCCAGAAATACAAACACAGTATGTACTCACTTATAAGCAGATATTAGTTGTAAAGTAAAAGATAACTATGCTACAATCCAGAGACCCAAATAAGCAAGAATGATGTAAGGGGATGGGGGGGGATAAATCTCACTAACAAAGGGAAATAGAATAGACTTTGTGGGTGGATTGAAGGAGGGGACTGGGTGGGAGAGCTGTGGGGATGAGAATAGGAGGGATCAGGTGAGGAGAGGACAGAGGGAGAGAGTTCTGGGAGAGACAACTGGAATGGGGCAGGGCATTTCTGTGACAAGGTAGAGACCTAAAACATCTGTCTTTCTGCTTCTGGGATAACTCACTCAGGATGATCGTTTCCAGGTCCCACCATGTGCCTGAAAATTTCATGAGTTCTTTGTTTTTAATTGCTGAGTAATATTCCATTGTGTACCACAATTTCTGTATCCATTCATCAACTGAGGGACGTCTGGGTTGTTTCCAGCTTCTGGCTATTACAAATGAAGCTGCTACGAACATGGTTGAACAAATGTCTTTGTCCTAGCATATTTGGATATATGCCTAGGAGTGATATATCTGGATCTTGAGGTAGCAGTATTCCTAATTGTCTGAGAAAGCACCAGATTGATTTCCAAAGTGGTTATACAAGTTTACATTCCACCAGCAATGGAGTAGGGTTCTTCTTTTTTCACATCCTCTACAGCATGTATTGTCACTTAAGTTTTTGCTCTTAGCCATTCTGATGGATGTAAGGTGAAATCTCAGGGTC
>CM053759.1:45463664-45482706 GCA_028658305.1 Pachyuromys duprasi
TATTTTATGTGTTTTCCAGGAATCACATGAACCACTAGGATTGCATGAAAATTACCTTTACCCACTTTAAACAGAGAAATTCCATTCTATTTGCTTCCTTCCTTTATTGTAACTAAGCTATTCCTAGGAACTACTCAAAAACTTTTGACATCTTTTGACAAATCACTCAGTAGAGTTATGTATACAGATTTTAGTATTGAGTTAAAAATAAGTAGCACAAACTTTACTTGACTGGCTCAATAATGTTAAAACATTAAGTTTAAAGGATAAATTTAATAAACACTAAAATTAAAAATATAACTAGTTCTTTCAAAAGTAAATTCTTACTTTATAAATGCTGTTTGACAAACCTCAATGTCATACTACCTATGACCTATAAACAGTTTGTTTTATGTATGATTCAAATTAACAGCTCTGGAATTAGTGAAAATGCTGATTGTTCAGTAACCTGCTTCCTGTTCTTTAGCACAAAGCAAGATTCTTTTGCCAGTTTCCATATTGTCTGTGCTGTTAATTCTCATGGGTGAAATGTGACGATGGGACATTTCGTCCACAGGAAGCCTTATTGCAAGGGATGTGCGCTTTGGGATCTGTGTCTCCATCTCTGCCAGCTGTCTGAGTGCCCTCAGGACAACATCAAAGTCACACATCGAAAGTTTAGACTTCCCCGGGTAGAAGGAACCTGGATTCTGCACTGGAATGCAGCATAACCAAAAAGGAAACTCATTGTCTGCAGCCACACAGTTGACAAGGAGCTTGGTGGTTTGTTTACCACTGTGGAGATTGATTAATGCTCAAGTAAAGTATTTTCTCTCATTTCCTCTTCTGAGGGATCAAGATGAGCTGGGTGACCCAGACTCTGGGTACTATGGCATATCCATACATAAACTAAGAATGTCATAGGATCACTGATCTTTATTTTCTAAACCAGATGGGATAGGAAATAGTAATCAGGGGAAATTTACAGAGGAACTCCAGCTTCTGAAATGGAGCCTCCCTCTCCATGTGTTTGTAAACAACCTCAGCCCAGATGAAGGGAGAGAGAAGGTTCAGTCCCATGGTGCCTCCAGAGTCAAGGGAAACAGATCAGGAGGAACTCTTCTCTGACATTGTGCTGCGAATTCTGGGGGAGTTCCTGTCTTGGTGGATTCACATTGTTGTCCCCAGGAAGAAATTCATCAACTGTCTTCTCTCCAGATGCTCTTGAAGTTGGTCCCCAGACAATTCTTTTTCCAGTTGCTCTAGGTTCCTGTGAATGGATCTCAAGGGATGCTGCTATGGGCTGGATTATCTTCTCTTTACTCCAAATGTTGAAGCTCTTACTCTCAACATGAAGGCACTGGAGGTGGGACCTTTGAGGGGGTGATTAGGACTCCAGGGAATCCTGATGGCAGAGCATCATGATGAAGAAGAAGACACAAAAAAACCATGTAAGGATATGGGAAGGTCCTAATTTAAAGCCAGGAGGCAGGCTTCTTTGGTGAATCAACCTGGAAAGTTCCTTGATCTTGGATTTCCCAGCCTCCAGAACTGTGAGAAATAAATCCTGTTATAAGACACTTAGTATATGGTATGTTTCATTACAGCAGCTCTGGCTGACTGTTACAAACCCAAGTTGAAAGAGAAAGCAGTTCATGTGGAGCATCACAGGAGAGTCAATTCAATGATCAGCTACTCAGGGGTCATCTTTGGAAGCAATGACACCCAATTCTGGGATGTGTGCCAAACTTGACTAGTGAACTCTTTGCCTCTGGTTCACTTAAATATTTTTTAATTACATTTTTATTTTTTATATTAATTACCATTTATTCACTTTGCATCCCAGCTGTAGCCCCTCCCTCATTCCCTCCCAATCCCATCCTCCCTCCCTTATCTCCTCCCTGCCCCTCTCTGATAAGGGAGGTCCTCCTCCCCTTCCATCTGACCCTAGCCTATCAGGTCTCATCAGGACTGGCTGCATTGTCCTCCTCTGGCTGCAGGAGGATGGGGCCAGGGGGGCGGGGGCGCAGTAAAGAGCCAGCTACTGAGTTCATGTCAGAGACAGTCCCTTTACCCATTATTAAACACAGGGGTCTTTTCTGAGACTGATATGCACTTAAATATTTTATTTGAGATTTTAACAACATATTTTGATCATATCCTTTTCCCTTCATCAGCTCTCCCAAAATGTATTTAAAACAATAAACTTCTGACCCCTAATTTTCTGATTCTTTATTCAATTTATTAACTGGATTTTTAAAAGCTTCTTTCTTGATTATTACGTTAATTTTTGAATTAAAAAAATTAAGATTATAACATAATTACAATATTTGTCCCTTTTCTTTTCTGTCTCCAAATTCCCCCATATATCATTTCTTTCTCTCTTGGTTCCATTTTGGTGGGCATATATCTTTTTAAATAGCTTCCCAAATTCTATATTTTTCTAATATTTTTTGGCATATTGTCTTTCAAAATAATCTCTATTGGAGCATTGTATTTCCAAAGGATAATGTGCAATAAATTATTTGGTGTTTATAATTTTAGTTATTTTATTTACTATTTTTAGTTGAGTTATAGTTTTGTCAGTATCTGTTTTTAATGATCTAGTCTCTGTTTCATTATAATTTTGTTTGCTGTTAGGTCTATGCATTTATCTCTTCTCTAATTCTTATTGTCCTTTTCCTTCTTATAGCTTTGATTTGGCTCATTATTTATTTTCTATGTCCTTAAGACAAGTCATTAAGTTTATAAATGTAAATTTTCAACTGTTTTGTGAGGTTGTCCATTGGTTATGATATCGTTTATGTGCTGCTATCTAATTTATTATGTCATGCTTTTCTTTTAATTTGTTTCAAATAATATTTAAATTTCTTCTTTTTGCTTCAATGTATTGTTATTTGCTCAAATTTATGCTATTTAGTGTCTGTATATTTGTATGGTTTATAAGGCTCTATTGCTGTTGACTTCGAGTTTCACTTCACTTTGATCAAATAAAAGACACAAATAGACTTCAACCATTTAGAATTTTTAAAACATGCATTCTGATAGTTAAAATATTATTTTTTCCTCCATTTTTTGAGACAGTGCTTCAATATGTAGCCCTCACTGCTCAAGAGCCCACCTTGTCAATCAAGCTGGCTTAAAACTCAGAAATTAACTTTCCTTCCCTTGAGTTCTGGGATTAAAGGCATGTGCCACCATACTCAGGTTGTTTTAAAATAATATACAAAAGCATATTTTAATAGGATGTCTGCTTTGTTTGTTTTTGTTTTTTATCAATTACACTTTATTCACTTTGTATCCCCCTGTAGTGCCCTCCCTCCTCCCCTCCCAAACCCTCCCTCCTCTCCCTTCTCCACGCATGCCCCTCTCAAAGTCCACTGCTAGGGGAGGTATTCTTTTCCTTCCTTCTGATCTTAGACTGTCAGGTCTCATCAGGAGTAGCTGCATTATTAACTGGATTTTTACCTTTCCCTTTACTTCTGTTCCAAGCTCAAAGCTCCTTTTCTGCTTTCTTTTTGTACTTTATTCTTCTTGAGAAATGGTGGGTGTATTTTGAAATATATCTAAATTTATTTTACTATGTATTTTCAACTTCATCTAGAGACTGTCAGAAACAGTCCTTGTTCCCATTACTATGGAACCCACTTGGACACTGAGCTGTCATGGGCTACATCTGTGCAGGAGTTCTAGGTTATATCCATGAATGGTCCTTGGTTGGAGTATCAGTCTCAGTAAAGACCCCTGTGCTCAGATTTTTTGGTTCTGTTGCTCTCCTTGTGGAGCTCCCATCCTTTCCGGGTCTTACTATTTCCCACTTTTTTTTTTATAAGATTCCCTGTACTTTGCCCAAAGTTTGGCTATGAGTCTCAGCATCATCTTTGATACCCTGCAGAGTAGAGCCTTTCAGAGGCCCTCTGTGGTAGGCCCCTGTCCTGTTCCTTGTCTTCCCCCTCTTCGGATGTCCATCCTCTTTGCCTTTCTGAATGAGGATCTAGGGTCTTACCCAGAATCCTCCTTCTTGACTAGTTTCTGTAGTAAACCAAAACATTTTAATAGGACACATAAATATATTATGATCAAGTTGGATATATTTCAGGAATTCAGTTTTAACATGATATTAAACTAGAATCAATGTAATGCATCATATCCAAAAGATAAATGATCTTATAATCTTAATAGATTATTTGAAATGAATTCAATATGTTTTCTTAATAAAAAGTTTAGAAAAATGAAAGTAGATACCAAAGTACTTTACAGTCCAATGTTGACCTTCTCCTTCTGGAAGCAAGAATTAGACTAGAATGCTTGCAATTGTTCTTTTACTCACCATCATATGGGAGGTGAGGCATAAAAGACATGGGGAAGGGCGTATTTTCTGAGTTTCTCATATTTAAAATATACCCTGAAATATTGTTTGACTAAAAAAAAATAATGCATGCAGGCAGGTAGTGAAATTTGAGACACAAACTCTTTGTTTACAATTTTGGATCTAATCCTTCCTTAGTCTGAGCTGGCTTTAGGTGATGTTCCTGACACAAGTGGTGGAACTGAGCTTCCCAGGGAAGGTCACAGGACATCTTAAGAACCTGGGTTATGTGCCTGGAACACTGTTTCTGAAAACCCTGAACCACAAACTAAGAAGTCCATCTGATATAAGACTTTCCATATTGAAGAAGCCAACGATTTAAACTGAATCTGGTGTTCCAATTTGCACATCCAGGTGCAAGACACAGATGTAAATGAGGCCACATCAGACCCCTGTGAGATGTTATTTCTCTAAGCTGAATCCTACTGAGTAAATTGTGTTGTAAGACAATTGCTGATCTGAGCTCTTTCTAAATTGTTGACTCATAGACCAAACCTAGTTAAAAGGTGGTTGTTTCCAACCACCAACTATAAACTTTGTTTTATTGCTAGAGGTAACCACCATGTAAGTATATCAGATACCAAGTACAGAAGCTACAGCATCTATATGAATATACGTTTCTTTTTAAAGTTTATTGTATTTTACTTTATTGCTTTTAAACTTTATTACTTTACTTCTTTTCTTACTATCTTTGTAGATTTCCACATTTAAGAAGTATTTCTTATTCAGCTTGTCTAGATTATTTTTATATTATTATGGTAAATTGTAATTGCTCTAGAAATATAAACATATTTGCATTTAAATGCATTACTCCCAAAGGCTTCAACCTAGAGTATAATAAGTGTTTTTCATTTAAAGTATTCACAAACCTTACACATTAAATTATTTCTAACTTGAGAAATTAATTATCTGGTTCTACTACAGATGGATTTGTTGAGATAAATGTATTTTTGATTATGTGTGCATGTGTATAGAATTTTCAATTTCTTGACCTCTCTGTCAAATGATTAACTGAGTATATTGTTATTACTTTTTATTGAAAATTGATTCTTCTCTCATACAATACATCCTCTTCTCTTGATTTCTAGCTTTTCTTCCAAGTCCTCACTTTGCCTCTTCTTCATATCCACTCCCCTTCTGTTTCCTCTTCAGAAAAGGGCAGGCATCCAAGAGACTACAGCCAAACAGGACAAAACAAGATACAGTTAAGACAAGGTGAAAGCATTCATATTGAGGCTGGACAAAGTAATACAACATGAGGAAAAGAGTCCCAAGAATAGGCAAAAATGTGAGTTATACCCACTTCCACTGTCAGGATTCCCATGAAACACCCAGCTAACAGCTGTAACAATATGGAGAGGGCCTGGTGTAGACCCATGCAGCCCTGAACTTGGCACTTAAGTCTCTGTGAGCCCATGTGAGCCCATTTGAGTCTTGCTTAGTTGATTTGATGGGCCACATTCTCCTGGTATTGTCTACCTCCATGTATTTTACAGTCTTTCCTCCCTTTCATAGTATTCCCTGATCTCCAAAGGGCAGGACCTGATGAAGACCTCCAATTTGCATACTGTCTGTACATGATGTCTGGCTGTGGTTCTCTGCACTTGCTCCCCTCTGTTGCCAGAGGAAGTCTCTCCGATGCTGAGTGGACAAAGCATTGATCTATGAGTATAGTAGAATATCCTTAAGTCCCTTTGGTGTGAGAAGGTACTTTTCAGGCTATGGAAAGAAAAGCATGGACACTAACCTAGCATCCTGCCTGCAAGATGTGTGGGGGTAATGGTGTCACAGAACTAATGGGAGTAGCCAGCAAATGTTTATTTTAACTTGAGGCCCACAATGTTTATTTTAACTTGAGGACAGGGAGAGCCAGGAACCACAGACTGGACAGCCCAGAGACTTGGGGTTGAACCAACCATGACTGGCAGAAAGAAAGAAAAAGAGCAAAAGGAAGTAAGGAAGGAAGAAAAGAAAGGAAAGGAAAGAAAGAAAAGGAAACAAAGGAAATGAGAAAAAGGAAAGGAAAGAAGAAAGTAAAGGAAACAAAAGAAGAAGGGAAAGGAAAGGAAGGAAGGAAAGGAATGGAGGAAGGAAAGAAAGAAAATGATTCTTAATGATAAGTATATTATTAATATCTTTCTTTTGCAATAGGAAGTGATCAAGCAAAAATTATGCATGACAAATATTTGAAATTGGGGAAATGAAAAGTATTGATTTTAGTTTCTTTAATGTTCAAATTATACTTTTTGAGACAAGGTCTTGCTGTTTATTAATGGTTCACCTAATATTGTATAGGTTAGGTGGGCCTTGATATTGAAGTGTTGGGCTTAGAGGTCTGGCTTATTTAAATTTCTTTAACAGCTTTAAATTAGCTTAAATATAAACATGGCTTTCTGGGACCATTATGAGACTCATGTTAGATGGAAATATAATTATTCCTGGAAGCTATCTGCACAATCTTGCATAGAGCAGCCCCGTCTGAAAGCCCAGGCTGTTGTGCTATAGTGCTATGTGTTTTTATTTGGGGGTCTAAAAGTGGAAAAGATTTTACTCACTTCATTACGTACCACGTGAAGAGGTTAGTCTAGCAACAAATGTCCTACTTAAGGTTACTGTTAGTATGATGAAACACCACAACCAAAAGCAACTTAGGGAGGAAAAGGTTGCTTGGCTTATACATTGTGAGTCTCAGGCTGGAACTCAAACATGGCAGGAACCTGGAGGCCAGAGTTAACCTGAAAGAGAGCTACTTCCTGGATTCTTCCTATTGTCTTGCTCAGCCTGTTTTCTTATAGGATTAATGACTTCAATGAATTGGGCCCTCCTATATCAATTCTTAATTAAGAAACTGCTCTATGGGCTTTACTTCAGTTCAATCTTATGAAGGCATTTTTTTCCTCAATTGAGGTTCCCTTCTCTCAGATGGCTTTAACTAGTGACAAACTGACCTAAAACTAGCCAGCATAGCATACCTTGGAAGAACCAGCCACTGTCCTTAATCGCTGAATAATCTCTCTAGCTCTACTTTTTGTTTTTCTTTACATATATATATATATATATATATATTAGATAGGATCTTACTGGATAGGCCAGATTAGTTTGGCCTTAAATGTCTGATCTGTACTGCCTCAGCCTCCCAAGCAGGGAAAGTATAGGCGTGCTCTACTTCATCCGCATGGATGTCTTACTCTTAATTTTTCTCAAAAGGCATTAAGTAAATTTGTCTAAATTCCACTAAATGTGGATAATCTGAATTTAGCTTTTAAACTAATGCAGTTATATATATATATATATATTTGGAAATATTATAAACCTCATTTCAAAAGTCTCCCTAATAGACTTTTTTGCTGCATAGACTAAATGCCTTTTACAAAGTTGTAAGTCACTTTCCATAGTTTCATAAATCAAAACTTTTAAATTAGAAGTAGAATGCCCATCCAAATATCCCCCTAGTACATAATCTGATGCAAAATTTGAAAATTCTCTTAGTTATGCTTTGCATATTCTTTGAACGTTCATTTAATTTTTATAGCCTTTCCTTGATTACATAAGGATGGTTTAATTTCTCAACTGTGTGTAAAACTTTTTTTTCAATACTTGCAATTAGCTAAAAGCTTCAAAAGCTGATGTTTCCTGATGTTCCACTTCTTAGATACTTTGATTAAAGATGTCCAAGTGGTTTAAAAAATGTTATCAATGTTTAGGTCAGCGATGTAGAAAAAATTCAAATACATAATTTGATGGACAAATTAGTTCCCCCATGGCTCAATTATTATTAATTGGGTTCATTATATTCAGCAGGAAGAGAAGACCTGTCTTCTCCTGCTGGGGTATATTTTTGTATTCAGCATCAGTTTGGTTAAGAACATTTTGTAGTTTTGATACCCTACCTTAGGCATTTGCATGCTGGTTCTGTAAAGAGCCAAGTAGTCAATATTTAAGATTCTGTGGCCTACAAGTTCCCCATGGGAACTAATAATCTTTGCTGCTGCAGTGTGATATTAGCCCACTAGCCAATGGTAACCAAATTCTCTTGATGGCTATGTTTCTTGGGGACACCATCCCAAAGAGTACCACCGGTTGTGGGTTAACTCAGCAAAAGATCCCTGTCTCAGAGAAGACTGGCCACTGCAAATGAAGTGTGAGAATAGGTGATTGCTTTGGGGCTGTGGAAGGAGAATCTGGTCCAGGTCTCTACCCTACATTCTGATGGTGCTGGCAGTCTGAGGCATCTCTTGTCTTGTGAGGCACAATTCCTATTTCTGTTCCTGATGTTACATGGTATTCTCCTTGTAGCCCTGCCTCTGCATCTGTGGTTTTGTACCCAGATTCCATTTTTAAAGGTTACCATTAATTAGATTGGAACCATCCTCATCCAGGATGGCTTCATCTAAACTTGATTACATATGCAAAGACCTTACAAGGTTGCATTTGATAAGCATCAGGGCTTAGGATTTGAGCATATTTTCTTGATAGGTTCAGTTCTATTCACTGCACTGCATTCCAATAAAATGTTTTTTAAATCAGATGAAAGGACAGTTAGGGGTTGTGGGCAGCTGATGGCTGATCTTTCATGTAACTGAACTTAAAATTAAATTGTGAATTGTCACAACTGCCTTTCCTCTTGGTAGAATGTTACAAGGAAACTGAATATTTATTACATACCATGTAGACAGTGCAAACAATCTCATGCTCCATCTATTCATAAGCTACTTAATTTAGCAAGAGGAGTAATCACCAAAATTTATATTCACATATTTATAAGAAATAATTCTACATGCAAACACATGTCCACACATGCACACACACACATATATACACACATCTTATAACTGAATTTCACTAGTGTCAGTAATTTAAAATGTTACATCTTTTTATAGAAGGAATATCCAAAATGTTTCTTTTCATGAATTAGGTTAAGAAATTGAGTCATGATGAGAACTGATTTTTAAAAGTCATGTACTGACAGTTATATGAAGTTATCACCACTGAATGTTTGAAAACTTAGGCTTCTGTTAAATGAACTGACATATTAAGAACCGTGTTTGTTATATACAAGAAAAGTGGTGTGCAATTAATTAAAATTGAGGGCAGAGACAGGACTCAACTGTTCAGAACACATACTGCTCTTGAAGGGGACCTAAGTTCAGTTCCTAGCATTGGCATAGCAGCTCAAAACAGCCTGCTCTCCAGCTCGAAGGTGTTTGGTGTACCCTTCTTGCCTCCATGGGTATAGCACTCATGTAAACACACACAAACACACACACACAAACACATACACACTATTGAAACACAAATTTTAAAAAATTACAGAAAAATTTCAAAGTTAATATACAACTGCATTTAATTTAAAGAAGAAATTGTGCTTCATAGCATGCTATGCAAATTAATTGTTCGTACTTAAAAGGTGTCATTATTAAAATAGTTACTGGTTGAGTGTTGGTTCTGGTCCTTCATCAGTTTTATATCCCTGGATTCTCCAGTGTTTGTTAGTATTACTATGGCTCCTTGGTAGAGGGCAAATGTTAATGTTTTTCTAAAACTTAGCCTTTATCATTAGCTTCTGTGAAATGGACAGTTAATATTATTTATTTTTATTAATTATGTACTTGTATTTTTTTCATCACTGGTGCAGAAAAGATGTGTTTAAAAAGGATTACCAACCCCCAAAATGTAGGTTTACACCACACAATAATACATTGTGAAAACAATATTAGGAGCCTTTAGACTGGTTTTTACATGTCACAGTGGGTTTGCTTATCCTCTTGTTTCTCATAGACTTTTAATGTTTGCAGTAGCTCTACTGACTTTATCAACCAGCAGCCTTAACTTTATGACATGAGGTGCACACCACTTGTGTGAGGTAGGAGGAGGTAGCTGGTTACGTGTGTGCATGCGTGCCTGTGTGTGTGTATGTGTGTGCATATGTGTGTGTTGGGGACTGATGTTTGATACAGCAGAATCAAATATTCAATATGATAGCAGAGGACTTTAGTACTTGCTTTTTCTATTTGTTTTTATTTTAAATAAAAAAGCGATTTACATACCAATATAACTCTAGCTTCAAGAGATCTTTTCTCATCTCCATGATCATTGCCACCCATGTGCATAAACCTACAAACATATTTACATACACACATTTAAAAAATATTTGAAAAGAATTAAAGAAAATGGATGTATAAAGCCCTGTGTGTGGTTCTGGAAATGGAAGAGTTAGTTAGCATTTGAAAAAGGCTCAGAAAAGAGGTGGGTCGCCTCTTTATCTTTCAGCTTTTGTTAGGTTACCTGTTTCAAGTATGATTATAAAGAGAGAGATTCTCCAAGAATGAATCCTGGAGCACTTAGCATACGGGATAATGTGAAAGTTATAATATTGTCCATTGTAGGTGCTCTCCCATACTGCCTGATATGTTGTAGACGAGAAAACGTACACAATAGAAGCTTTTGTGACAGTAAAATGTTACTAAGTTACGTTAAACCCAGATCAAAAACTCCAGAGGAACGCTGCATGAAGACAGACTGCAGCTGCCGTGTGTGCTGGTTCTCAGACATTGCTTAGTGTAATGTCGTAGAGTGGATGTGTACGATGTTGAATCTATCAGTCATGTAGTGTTTTAAAACTGTGCTGTGGGCGTCACATCTGCATTTAATTATCTCCTTCATGTTATTTAATTTTCACTAAATTAACTTGCTTAAGTAAATTTCCCTAATTTGTTCCTCCCTCAATATATTTAGCTTGATGTGGATTTAAGAAAAGTTGTGTTCTAGAGACTATACGTAACCGAGTCTCGGGAGAAATGTAACAGATCTGTGAATGTTAAAATGTTAAAACTTTTAAATTCTTGATCTTCATTGGTAGCAGAAGTTAAAAATTCAGTGGCATCTTGGACGTTTTAAAGGCTGTCAGCTTGGCTGTACCTCCCTTTTTACTTAAAATGTTTTTTTTAAAATATGTAACAAATATGTATTGAGTTTCTATTCCATATCATGCAACATCCAGCTAAACAGATTTAGGTGACTCGACTCATTGAGGCAGAATAATAGTAAATAGTAGGTGTTGAATGTGTGATCATGAAGAAATATAGATATTAAAAACAGAACTACGGAAAAACTTTCCCTATCTTGAATGGTCTACTGATGGGGGAATGTATGTGTATTCAGAACTAGTATTTAAAAAATTTTAATGTTGTCTATTTTTCAAAAATGTTAGAATATATTCTAAAATTTTAAAAAAGGCAAATAGAACAATTGGTTTTCATTTCCAGGCTGGGTGTTGTATTCTTTATCAGAGGTTAGTGTCCACAGTGTCTGTTGACCTTTTTATGTCTGGAGGTTTCAGGGAGAGTGTTGGATACCCAGAACCAGAAATGTGATTTATGGTCTTCCATATGGCTTAAAGAGCCTAGGAAACAGATGCATTTCTGGATATTTTTTTTGTAAGGTGTATTTTCAGACTTCTCCTAGAGGTGTGGTTCCTGATACGGGAAACCAGCACCAGCGGCCTTTTGTACTTAGGTGAATGAAATAGTAATTTTGGGGTGATTCTAAAGTTGGAACAAGGAACTGGGCCATAGACAGAAGACTCAAACCAGAGCTTGGAAGGTCTCCATGATGTCAGTGTCCTAAGTGAGACCAGCCACTGCAACTGAAAAAGAACAATATTGTCAACTGAATAGTGTTGAGGTAGGAAAAATATTTGAGGTGAGCTCAAACCATGTTTTGAGTTTGACTCTTAACAAAATGAGTCCCAAGGGTCTTAATAGGTGGCATACAGAACTTCTTCCTAGTGATCTGGTTGACATGCAGCCTGAAGAATACCTTGAAATCTTATTGTAATGGGGGAAATCCCACAGTGTGATGTCAGATGTCATTGTACAGCAGAGCACTTATGAAAGTGATAACCCCTTCCACTGTAATGCATGTGTACAAACCTCTAATACAGACAACCTCTATGTACATTAGAGCGTTACAGATGGGAAGTGTGTTAATGGATATTTACTTGTTCACAAAAGATAAGTAACTCACTAAGTATTATGACAGTCAAGTCTTATATATTGTATACATGTGTATGTGTGTGCTTTTGACTCCTGGGAAGCGGTACAGGTGTATTTACACCAGCATCAAACCAAAAACCTTATCTGTTGTATATCATTGGAGGAATTTTCAGCTTCATTATAATTTTATAGTACTAACATGATGTATATAATCAAATACAGACCAAAATGTTGCTATGTGACATATGACTGTGCCTCCCAAAGTCCTCATTTGCAAACAGGGTTCAAACATGGGGATTTTGAGGAAATGCAATCATTTACTCTATTGGGCTGTACTGATTGGAGCTGAATTGACATGAAGAGTAAATGGATATGGTTTTCCTAGTCTGAGCACTGATATAAAATGTCTGCAAGTCAGCTGAGGTTGGCCTCACATTGGTCAGTACAGGTAAGGAAAGCACAGTTCCCTGTGCACATTTCTCTTGTATTATTAACATAAAGCAACTTTTCCTCTGGGTTATCTCTAGTTATTGAGTATATTTTATGTCATAGGACAGTTTGACCCAAAATGCTTCATTGACAGAGAAAGGACATCTTTAGATTTCTTTTAGAAAGTAAAGTTCAGAAACCCCAAATCTAGATTCCAGAGGAGGACTTAAAGTGTAGGAATTGGGGAAGACTGACTGCAGCCTTTAAGAACCTGAAACTAAGAGATGATTTTTCCGGTTTGGGGCAGAGAGAATAGAAGGTCCAATTGAGGATCTTCTAGATGCTGGTCAGTTTCTGAATAGAATCTTGCTGTCTCCTGAGCCTTTTTAAGGAACTCTAGAGTTCTACACAGGCATTTGTGCTGCCAAAAGGAGAAACCCTGGGGAGATACAAATTCAACTGGCATGTCACCAAGTGTGAATTGAAGGTAAATCAAAGATCATGTTTGGGCTGATATGGACTGGAAGGAGAAAGGATGATGGGACCTAGAAAGACCTGTACAAGAATTAGGAGGAAGGTAGAAGGAGAATGCTAGCTAGCACAGACAGGTGAATCATGAAAAACAAAACCTCTAGGCTTCCTGAAAAGGACATAGGATTAACTACAACTTTGAGAAATGCTTTGTAGTAATTGTGGGAGAACAAATCATGGACTGAAATGAAATAAAGGGTCAGTGTGGAAATAGACAAGTCATCAGTCATCTGAACATGTGAACTGAGATCTGTTTGTTACAGATGTTAAATTTCATGATGGCAGAAACTTTCTCATGTTTTGTATGTGTAGTTCCTAACACATTTCTACCTATATGTAGATTTTCATCTAGTGCCTTCTAAGTGGTTTTTGACTTTCAACTCTTGACCTTATGACATGCATTGGTACAAACACTCACAACTGTATGTACTAAACATGAGAATAGTAGTGTGCTATAGGTGTGCAACAGCACAAAGGCAGAGGGGGTTTACAATACGAATGACACAGAAGTATGAATTCTTCAGAGAAAATAACCTTGAACTTAAGAGTGAGTATGAATCTGTGAAATGGCCCTAGCAGACAAAAATATTTTCCATGAATGGAGACATTGCTAAAAGTACAGTCGTGATTTTTTTTTTCAAAAAGGATAAGAACAAAGCTGTTTTAAGAATAATGAGCTTTCTTGTTCTGTGACATAAAACTGAAGGGAACTCATGGGAGTGGGCACAAGTATAAACTTGCAGTGCTGCTATTTAAGTCAGATGTTTAAGTAAAGATTGACCACCTAACCTGTCCGTTAGATACTTAGCATTTTCTTTTTATTGTAATTTTTCAAGTTTCCTTTGGAATCTTGAATTTTCTGACACTGAATTGGAGCTGGATTGCTATTTATAAAATATGTTGTAGTGTGAAAAGGCTTCAACCTCTAGTATTTTACCCTGAAGGCTCAGGTTAAAGCTGCTGTATCAGTGGACTTGGAAAGGGGCAGGGAGGAGATGAGGGAGGGAGGGTGGGATTGGGAGAAAATGAGGGAGCGGGATACAGCAGGGATACAAAGTGAATAAACTGTAACTAATATTTTTAAAAAAGTCATTCAATAAATCTTACCCAGAGAAAATTTTTTAAAAAAAGCTGCTGTTTTCCTCTGCAAGAGATTTGAGCATACCAGAACACAGAGAGTTTTGTCTAGAAGTTCAAGTCAGGCCTGTGTGGGAGTGAACACTCACAGCACATAGAAAGACTGTGGTAGTTCACTCGGAAAGAAAATGCAAGCTGTCGACTAGGACAGAAGCTTGACCAGGGTGAGGGTTATGATCTTGTCTAAAATTGTCAGTATTGTTCATTGAGGAGGGCCAAGAAATACAGATGTGGAGTCACGGTAACTTAGAATGCTGAGTGCAACAAATAGTCATCAATTTGTAGCAGCTGAACATTCAAAAGCTTTAGGAGCCTCTGGCTTGTTAAGTTTCCAATCTTAACTCCTGTAACTTGCTATTAGAAGAGAAGAATGGCAGGAAAATTAAGCTCTAGATTCACAATTCTGCACTCTCATTCAGAGCAACTTGGAGTGGCTGCCCCTTCACCTTGCTTTTAGTCACATTAGTGCTTGCCTTGTTAATGCAATCCATTGATGATTTTTTTTAAAGTAACTGAAAGCTAATCACCTAGAGAAAGAAGTTGGAGGCATTAGTCATTTTATGCAATTTTATTCAGGTATGTGTTATGACTCACAAAGGTCTCTTGAGTGTCCTCTGCTTTTCAGAGCTGACTTGATCTTAAATCAGTTGGGCAAAAGTTACTAGGTCCCTTTGTCTAGCTGGGAAAACAAAACTATTCCAAGGTTCACTCTTGGGTAGGGATGGGTGTGGGGATACATAAGAACACATCTATTTGAAAAGAATAAAGACAACGATGAGAATACAGTACTTAAACCTGATGTTCCCACAATCCGTGAAGGCAAACTGGCTAAACTTTGAGAGAATTCAGCCCAGGCTGGAGTTTTAGAAAATTCCTTTAGTGCAGGTTCTCAACCCTTTGAGGGTCAAACAACCCTTTCACAGGTCACCTAAGACCACTGAAAAATAAATATTTACATTACAGTTCATCATAGTAACAAAATTGCAGTTATGAAGTAGCAATAGGTTGGGAGTCACCACAACGTGAGGAATTATAAGAAAGGGTTACACATTGGCAAGGTTCAGAACCTTGCTAATGTGTATCTGTGTATGTGTATAATGTGTATGTGGTTAGCCTATCTGTGGAAGGAGAGTTATACACAAGGGAGGACTGAGAAAGATCACAGCCTCTGGAGAAACATATCATGTTCTGTAAGCTTAAAAATAACATCTGAACATGGGACTGTAACAAAATAATGTATCCATAGGATGGTTACTTGATCTGGTTTGGAAAAGGGTGACTTTCTGGTTAGACAGAAAACATCTTCCTGACAAGTGATGAGGACAACTCTAAAGCAGGGGTTAAACGTAGCACAGGAATGGATGTGTTGAGCATAGCTAAAATGCTGGAAAGAACTCAACCAACAGTGGCGTGAAATAGGCCAGGCATTGAAAAAGGTAAAAGGCTCAAATGAATCTATTCCCTTTTTTAGTGTGTAAGTGAATTTAAACATAATGATTGTTTACTCCAAGTTTTGAAGAACTAAAGTGAGCATTTCAGCTTCCTGCAATTACTTAAACATGTTTGCTGGCAGTCTATTTGCCAATAAGCTGTTAATTATGGTTTTCTTTGGCAAGAGTGGCTGTTAATATAGTTAATGATTAGTGTGTAAAGTGTATACAGAGCTCATTGGCCTTAGCCTTCAGATACAACTATCAGATGACTAATTTCTTAGAAATTGCTACTTGTTATCAAGCCTCTGAGTGCTTACCCCTTGCTCTGTAGTAAGTAAATAATAAATAGGACAAGTTGCTAAATACTAGACTAGTGATTATACATGGGACTCTTAGAGTAAGGAATAAGGTCCCGGAAGGAGAGCTGTGCTGACTGGTAAGCAGCTGTGGAGTGTCCCGCCCCTTCACTCCACTGCCAGTAGCTAATCCTGTCACAGAAGAAACAAAGCCCCAAAGGCAACTGCAGAGCAGTACAGTCAGAAAGCAACTGCAGATGCCTGAGTGGCAACTTTTCACGCCATAGGAGGTGAGAGACTTCTCCAAAATAGAATTTCAAGCTGAGCTGGTTTTTTTATTTTTTGTTTTTTAAACAACTCAAATATGGTTGTTGGCATCCTAAGGATGCCTCTTATTTTCAGACAATGACAAAAAGGACTAGGCCTGTGCAGTTGTTCAGGTCTACAGTGGCTTTATCTTGAGTTTGTTTCCAGGGGGATGATTTGAATATTTGTTTCTTTAATGTCTCTAGCTCTGCAACAGTCATGGCTTTTCAGGCACTTAGAGAGTCCTCAGGTCTTGCCAATAGCCTGCAGAGTGTGTTCAGTATCCCTTAGCCTGATGGGAATTCCGAATGCCTTCTTGATCATGCTGTGCGCTCCACAAAAACGTTTTTTTGTTTGTTTGTTGGTTTGTTTTTGTTTTTGTTGTTTTCTCCAAAAGTTTTGGCTGGGATTTTTATTGTTTCTTTTGTTAATCAGAATTATGATGGTTGACTTTGCTGTTGATGTGCTAATATACAAATGCATGGATGTTTAGTTACTAACCAGATTGCTAATAAAATATTTTAAAAATAAAATGTGGAAGAAGATTGCCAGCTCTGCTCTCTAATGAAGCAATTTAGACCCATCATCAGTTTCTCTCAATGACCTGCTTTTCTCCTTAGATTAGAAATCACAGAATTTTTTTTAACTCAAACCCCCTGTAAGGTCCTAGACAATTTACTTAAAAATAAGCTTAGCAGCCTCCTGTGTAAAATTGTCTATAGATTGCCTGATTATCGGTATTTTGTTGGCATTCTGGGGCTTTGAGCAGCCAGCTTCTTTAAGACATTTGGGAAACTGTCCTTTTCAGAGTTACCTGTGATTCAGCTCGTGCTGAAGCTGCTGATGGTGAAGATCACGATCCTCAGGGACGTGCACTTTAGACAGTGTGAATAATTGGGATTTTATTTACTGCTGAGAAATAAACTCAGGCTGGCATTTTTATGACTATTCAGGGACTCCGATGCATCATTTTCCATGATTGCTGTTGCCCAGCCGAGCTGCTACTTGGGCTGTCTGGCAGTGAGAGGAAATGTTATCTCGTCCTAGACTCTCTTTTTAATTATCAGGGATTTGGAATTCCAAGCCCAAAGATTTAAAGTTGTTAAAATAAATTTCAAAAATACCCACAATGCAAATGAAGCCCCCAGAAGCAAAATCCCCAGTTTTATTTTTAAAAGTTTAAAAATCCCAAATCAGGTTGTTTTTATAGCAATGGTGGTGGTGATTTTTGATCACGTCATTGGAAATCTGAGCTAGATTTAATCTCTTTCCTTTGCTGAGGACAGAAATGTTAGCTGTTTTCACTTTCTAATTCTCACTCAGACTTGGACAAAGAGGAATTTGAGGCTAGGAATGCATAGTCACAGTGTTATCTGGGTGTTTTTCACATTTTGTTAATTTTTCCAGAGTAAAAAAGCAAGCAAATAAAACAGCAACAGCAAAAAAACAACCAAACAAAAACTAAACACTGCATTTGTTGAAAAGACCATGAACTACAGCTGCTTAAAAATAGAATGGGAACAGGTCTTGCCTCTGACATGAACTGATTGGCCTGGCTCTTTGATCACCTTTCCCTGAGGGGGGAACAGCCTTACCCGGCCACAGAGGAAGACAATGCAGCCATTCCTGATGAGACCTGAGACTAGGATCAGACAGAAGGAGAAGAGGGCCTTCTCTATCAGTGGACTTGGGGAGGGATATGAAGGACAAAGGGATGTGGGATTGGTAGGGGAGGAGGGAGGGAGATACAAAGTGAATAAACTGTAATTAATAAAAAATAAAAATAAAAAACAGAACAGTTTATTAACCATTTCAGTTTTCATATTTTGGAACTTAGAGATAGCCAAAAAATTAAAATAAAAATGGTGTAATTATGGAAGTTAAACATGTCTTAAAATACTTCTAAGTATGTTGTTGAAAAATGGATTGTCGGAGAGATCCAAGATGGCTGCTACGAGAGAACACTGTGTCTGAGGAGTAGGAGAGCAGAAACAATGCAACGACCAGGAGACTGAACTCTGGGACCTAAAACGCCAGCATTGTGAGTGCCAGGTGAGTGGAACTCCTAGGGTGAGAAAATCAAGTGGGAAAACCCTAGGGACACCCAGTTATTACCTGGAGAAATTTCCCAGTGACCAGTGGCGCACAGCTCTGATCTGAACAAGCAGCCACGCTGGGTGCCCGCACCCGCCATAATAGACTGGATCACACAGTCTTGCGGGCAGTCTCAGGAGGAGCCGGGTGCTGTTTTCACTGAACTGCACCCTACGAGCACACACTGCACCCGGGTTCTGCTTCGACCCACGGGTGTGCTGCGGGCTCGGACCGATCATCGGAACCACCCCAGGATGAGTGGATTGGGGGACTGTTTTGACTAGTCCGCACACTGCGGGGGCGCTGGCCAAAGGCTTCCGCCAGCAAAAACTCAGTCAGTGTGTGAGTCCGCTGGCAGATCTGGGAAGAAACTGAGTTCTGTGTCAACCCACGGCTGAGAGGATCCGGGGACCATCTTGACCAGACCGCACACTGAGGGTGAAAGCTGCACGCATCTGCCAGCAAAAACCCCAG
>CM053759.1:45483206-45523333 GCA_028658305.1 Pachyuromys duprasi
ACTGGAGAACTTAGAGAAAACATCAGGAACCACGAAGGTAAGCATCAACAATAGAATACAAGAGATGGAAGAGAGAATCTCGGGAGCTGAGGATACACTGGCTGAAATGGATTCCTCACTCAAAGAAAATAAAAAATCGGAAAAATGACAAAATTGGGTGATATAAGAAAGTAAGAACATTTGGAAAACTTCAAGTACTAGTTAGAAAAATGGGGTATTTTACTTTGGGGGACTCCTCCCTGTTTTCCTTAAGTTTTCTATATTATTTTCAAAAACAAACAAACAACAAAACTCCCAAATACAAACACACAAACAAAAGGACAGAACAAAGGCTCTTTACCCAAAAATATTTTGAGTGATTTTTTTAAATGTTGGTTGAACAGGAATGATAATATCAAGGTGGAAAGAAAAAATTGTGTGTTGTGTTCTGAAATGCTCATTATAAGTGAGGAGGAAGGCTTTATTTATTTATTTATTTATTTATTGGTTATTTCTTAAATGTCAAAGAATAAGAAAACTCAGAATTCTCTCCACTAGCAAACAATATTTAGATATCCTTTCCTTGTAACTCTGAGTTTGCTGTAGGGTTGGTCCTTTAGACACTAACAGATTTGTAGAGCGGATTTAATAGAATAATTGGGTCTTTATGACAATCTTTCATTTAATTTTGTAGCTCTAATAGATATTAATGAATTACTACAATATAGGAAACACAGATGTTAGGAATTTATGGCTCAGAGTGAGCATATACATACAGCATAGAGTGCTAACATGAATAATATTAATTAGCTCACTTATACAGAAATAACATGAACTCAGGAAATAGATTCAGTCAGCACATTAAAAGACCAAAGCAAAAGTATTTTGATAAGTGCAAAAATAACTATCCCTTGATAAAAAACAATGCTATGTACCAAAGAAGTTTCAGTCACTATCTTATGATTAATTTGACATCAAAAATAAAGTTGTCTGTTTTAGGAAGGTCACCATACACAACTGACAGCTGACAGAACAGAGGAGATATTCAGGGTTACTACCGAGAGATATAAACAAGGGGAAAAAAAAACCCTAGTCTTATTTATAGACAAATTATAAAGAAAAAATTGAGGGCCAAGATGGACGTATAATGATGTAAGTTAATAAAAGGACCAAACAGTGAAGTGATGAAATACCATTTGGAAATCATCAGACTGTTTCTTAAAGGACCCAAGAGTAAAACTTGAGGTAGAAGCCATGCTACCTGTGGTTATAGCTACTTGGCTCATTTATAGGGCTGTAAAATAGGTTACAGCATTTGTAAGTAAGTATGGTATGTTGCAATAAAATGTCATGTACAAAAACATCCAGCCAATAGACCATTGCTAGAGGTTTCATTTCATTTCTAACCTTGGAAAGATGTTCTAACCTTTTTCAGAAATGTGAGGCTAATGGTCTTACATGTGACTGGTAGGAGTTGACTAATAAGGTCGTAACCAATAGGCACAAAAATTAAGAATTTCATCACATTTTATCATACAAGCCAAACTTAGGCTTCTGTACATAAACCTGTAAGAAGATATTAAGTGATGAATGAAAACACTTGTCTGAGACTCCATTGCAATGTAATAGTGAGAAAAGGAAACAACCAACAAAATACGGAGTGGATACTGAGAACCACATAGAAGTTCTAGGGAATGGGATGGTTGAGCAGATAGATAGACAACAGAAAGTAAAGCTCCAGTCAAGCTAACAAAAATCTAGTCATGTAGTACCAAGAGTCTGTGAAGACACAAACAAATAAACATATATGTGTACCACATTTGAAGCTTTCAAAACCCACTGCCTTGTGCTTACATCTTGATGGGCATAAAACCTAAACAAGCACAGTTCAGGAATGAAGAAAAGAGTTGTGGTGGGTCAGGAGGGCATTGGGATTGTTTCCAAAATAGAAAGCAAAACAAAACAGTGCCTTCCTTGAACCAAGGAAATTGGGATTTTATTGGTGGAATCTATACATCTTCCTATAGGAACCACTTTGGGGTAGGCAGATTCTTGAACATTCTCAGTTTAAAATCATGATTGAAGAGAAGAGACTATACTACATGTGGCATGCTTTATTCAAGGTCTTGGGACACATGTTTCAGAGTTTAAAGTTAGGCTGATATGCCTTTGGGTGTGCACAACTAGCATCATAGGGTTAGTTGAAAGTGCTTGGAAGGTGTGTTCCTGCTTCTATTCCCCAGAAGGTGCCTTGTGTTATCTGGCGGCTACCGCAGCAACTACAGAGAAGATGACAAGGAGTGAAGATTAAAGGACACAAAACACGAGGGGTGTTTGAAGGACGTAGGAAGACTGGAATCAGATAACGAAACAATGAACCTCTCAGGGTGATGGAGACAAAGCAGAGCAGCAAGTTTGTGAAGCTGGAATCCTGAGCAAGCAGGATAGGCTGACTGGCAGCTATGGTTGCTTGCTCCAAAAGCCGAGCTTCAGCCTGATGAGGGTCTTTGCTGTCTCAGAGCTCCTTCATTACTAAAGGACAAGGCTGGTATTCATCTTCCAGAATTCTCCCGGAGTGAATGATGTGCAAGGAATTGTCCCAGGCTCTTCTCTGGTTCCTGTTTTCTTACCAAGTGAGTCTGGCTGATTTGGCGTCTTTGCCTCAGTAGTTGACCTCCCTGCGACACCTTTAGATTTGACCATTCTGTTTCCTTTTCCACCTATAATACTGTATTTAGTTCCTTCTTAGCCTTTTTCATAGCTATTAGTCACACCCAGTTACATGATAAATTGAGTTGGACCTAGGTGAGAGGTTAGGTAGGATTTTAAAATAATAAAACCAATGTTTCCCTGTACTAAGGCAGTGTGAGTAGTTCAGCAGGATAACCTAGGATAAGCTGTTTACTGAAGAGAAGCAAATGAATGACCAAAGAACATAAAGTCCAAGATCCTTAGAAGATTGACCTTAAACATTGAAACTTTAATACATATAAACTTATCTGGTGCAGTTGAGAGTTTGCTTTGTAATAAAATTGGGTGTTCTATAATATAATCAACATCTGTCGTAATCCATAAAAGTTATATTGAATATTTCATAGCATGTACATTAAAAGATAATGGCACCCTAAACTGAGAATGGGCGTGCCCTAAGCTGGGGGCAGGGGTGGGGTGGATAACTATTTAGAACAGAAAGGCAGTTCAGAAAAGTTTTGATTAATACTGTGCTTTGTAGCAGAAAGGACTTAGGGATTTTGTTCAGATCCCTGCTTGGGTAATTGTATGTGTAGCAGCAGAAGAGCAGACTGAGTGGTACTGATTTACAGAGAGGTACAACGTATGTTTCCTTAAGTCAGGGTCTGTATTGCATTATTTGTTTTATTTTGTTTTTATTTATATATGACACATACACACTAGATGTCATTATACTGTTTTTAAAGATAGAATGTGTTTGATCATACTCACCCCCCAGTTACCCTCTTCTATCTTCTTTAATGCCACTTTATCTTCTCCCTCATCCTGTCCTGATTCATCCCTTTTTGAAAGGTTTGTGACTTGATGAGTTTCATTAGGGTTGCTTGCAGCAATGTGTAAGTGAGGGGTTGTTTAGAAAATGGGCACCTTACCACTGTCAACACAACTCTGTTAGATCTCTTTCCTTCACCTAGCAACCATTAACTGTCTTTAGGCCCTAAGGGAGGGGAGAAGTCTTTTGTCCCCACCCTCTAGGTAACTTTACTTGCCTAAAAATCCCTAGGAATGGATGTGGGTAGCCGTCCTTCCCTATCCATGACATTCTGTACAGATCTTTTATAGATAAGATGCTGGGCATTCAACAGTGCTTTGGCTATGTCATACCTGGTCCAAAGAGAGTGTTCTATAATACTCAATCTCATTCTTTAGCTTTTTTATTCCTTTTTTTTAAAGCTCAGCATAGAATTTAATCGATTAATGCTCTTACTTATTCTTAAGAATCTGGTATTCCATGTTATTCCAATGGTGAGAACTAGAAAATATCATCCTGAGTGAGATATCACAGTAGAAAGATACACATGGTATATACTCACTTATAAGTAGATATTAGATATATAATATAGGATAAACATACTAAAATCTGTATACCTAAAGAAGCTAAGCAAAAAGGAGGACCCTGGGTAAGATGCTCAATTCTCATTCAGAAAGGCAAATGGGATAGACATTGGAAGAGGGAGAAAACGAGGAACAGGACAGGAGTCTACCACAGAGAGCCTCTGAAAGACTCTACCCAGTAGGGTATTAAAGCAGATGCTGAGACTCATATTCAAACTTTGGGCAGAGTGCAGGGAATCTTATGAAAGAAAGGTAGAGAAAGGAAGACCTGGAAGGGACAGGAGCTCCACAAGGAGAACAACAGAACCAAAATATCTGTGCCTAGGGGTCTTTTCTGAGATTAATACTCCAACCAAGGACCATTTATGGAGATAACCTAGAACCCCAACACAGATGTAGCCCATAGTAGCTCAGTCTCCAAGTGGATTCCCTAATAAGGGATATTGGGCTGTCTCTGATATGAACTCAGTGGCTGGCTCTTTGATCACCTTCCCCTGAGGGTGGAGAGCCTTACCAGGCCACAGAGGAAAACAATGCAGCCAGTCCTGATGAGACCTGATAGGCTAGGGTCAGATGAAAGGGAAGGAGGACTTCCCCTGTCAGTGGACTTGGAGAGGGGCATGAAAGGAGCTAAGGGAGGGAGGGTGGGATTGGGAGGGGTCTAGGGAGGGGAATACAGCTGGGATACAAAGTGAATAAAGTATAATAAATTTAAAAATAAATTAAAAGAAGAATCTGGTATTAAACATTTCTGTTGAATCTCCCAGTTGAAGTGAGGAAGATATTTTGTCAGTCGCATCCTGTGTTTAATACATTTTGAAGGAACCTCCAATTCCTTTTTAGTTAAAGACTTTTTCTTTAGTTAAAGACTCACTGACTGAAAATCACTTTTTCATTTCCTATTACAATAAAAAAATGCCCTAGTTTGGTTTCTGTAATAAACACCATGAACAAAAGCATCTTGAGAAAAAAGGGTTCATTTCACTTTGCCCTTCTATATCACAGTTCACCACTAAATAAAGTCAAGGCAGTCACTTGAGCAGGAATCTAGAGGCAGGAACTGGAGTAGAGAAAACTGAGGAGTGCTGCTTCCTGGCTTGCTCCTCCAGCTCATGTTCCTCTGCTTTTCTCATACCTCCAAGAACCGCCTGCCCAGGGGTGACACCGCCCACAGGTCCATAAGAAAATGTGCCCCCAGTAGCAAATCTGATAGTGGCATTTTCTCACTTGGGGTACTCTATTCCCAAAAAAGCCTATTGAAAAAAAGCCAACCAGTACACTTTGCCAGTGCTTAGACTTAGGATAAAGAATTGTGATTAGTGGCTAAAGAGAGTATGGTTTCCAATAAACTTGTTTTAAAATGGAAAAAAAAAGCCTCCATTTAGGAAAAACAAGTTAAAAGCCAATAACCCAGTTTCTAAGTCTAATAAATATCATTTAATCGAAGCTTTCTTGTTCTCTTCACGCACCAGAGCTGTTAGCCATTGTTTCAGTGTCCCTGTTCCAAATCTATACTGGACCTGTCGCCCACATTTGCCAGCATTACTGGGTTTCTGGACCAGCTGGTGCAAAACATCATGGCCAGAGTTTACAGAGCTGTTAGGAATGAGAACAGTGCAGAATATCTTATCCTGGCTCATGTTGCATCATATAAAATGGTAATCATTACAGTGGGGGTTGCCCAGCAAAAGTTTTCTTTTGTCCTGAGAGTCTGTTTTCAATGTCAGAATTTGGAACTTACCACTGCTTGGTATTTTACAAGTTTTTGATTGTCTCAACATGAGTTGATTTTGATGAGTATAACTTTAACTTTGATTTCTCCAGATAGAGTAATTGGACAAGGATTCTTGCTGTTGTGAAAACTCACATTTGGGGTTGCCTCCCAGGGTTGCCTCAGTCCTGCTACGCAGAGCTGCTGGCGGAAGAATGCAGAGGGGCAGTTTCTAGAAGTGGACCATTCCGGCCCTGAAATTTATACACTTTCAAAAATGCTAGAAATTACTTTATAGTTTTGATGAGAAGGACATGTCCTTGACATGTAGGTGTCCAGGAGAATATGCCTTAGAAAGTAAACATGAATCTTGAATAAGTGATACAAACCAGCTTCACAGTAGTAAGCCAGGCAAAAAACAAAACAAAACAAAACAAAAGACTATTGGATTTATGGTGTTTTAGGAGGATTTTGTGTAAAAGAGGATTTCCCTCATTCCAATCTTTGAAAAACATAATCCTCTAGATTTAGAGAGATTCACCAGTATTTCAAGGGGGTCTGACCTATTAAAGGTCTCTCAGGCAGCCAGCATGCTTAGGCCCAATCGGAGTTGGGAGAATATAAGATATTTGTTTTCTCTTGGGTTTCAATGCACTGGCATAGGAGATTGGAAATGACTTTATTTTATTTTATTATTATTTTTTTAAATCAAGACAAGAACTCTAGGATTTATTTTTTGTTTAAGGAAGAACCTAGTGCAGTACTAGATAAATACCCATAAGGCATTTAAATGTTTGATGATTGTCTAAAAATATCAGGCAACTGTGCTACCGGGAGGGATTGGAGCAAACTGTACTCCTCATTTGGGGCAGCTGTTTCTGATGGGCAGTCTGACTACTCACTTTTCTGCTGTGCAATTTCAGCAGGGCCAAACACAAAGCTCACTATGACTCAGACGTAGAGGAAAATGTCCTTCGTTTTAGCTTTGGACAGCCTGATTTTAAGGTTAGTTTGATGTGATGATCTTTGGCATCAGTTTAGATGTTCTTGAGTCTGTCTTGGTTAATAACGCTGGTTCTGGAGTCTGGAATGATACTTTCCGGGAGGAAGCATAGACAGGCTATTTCCCAGGGAGGCAGAGTTGAGGGCCAATACAGTGTTCCTGGATCTCCTCTACACCACAGAGCGTGCCTCCTCCCACTTGGCTCTTCACACTGCGCACATTACAGACGAAGCCTGTGCCTGATGCAGCCACCACTATGCTCTCTTTCAAGTTGGCTTGTACTGGCTGTAGGTTTGTATAGCTGGCATGGCCTCCAGAAGGTCTTCCCTTCTCTCATCCATTCCCAGCTGCCATGATGGTCCCTTGGCTTAGCTTTTCTCTGCCAACTCAGAGTTCACAACACAGAACACCAGAGATAGCAATTCTTATTCCTAGCTGTGTGACCAGATTCTCATGTCTGCAAGAATTGGGAACTGATAACTCTGCTCCCCCTTTATGTTATTGGGAGCTGTGGTTGCTGGCTTTATTTTACAGTGCTCAGGGACAGAATGGCAGTGGCCACCTATCTTGTTTTGTCCATGACTGAGGTATTTCGCTGGATATAGGTCTTCATTATTAAAACCTAGGCTAGGCTTCATTATTAAAACCTAGGGGTGATAAGTCTCAGCATCTGCTTCGATAGTCTGCAGGGCAGAGCCCTTCCGAGGCCCTCCGTGGTAGGCTCCTGACCTGTTTCCTGTCTTTTCCTTCTTCCGATGACCATCCCCTTTGCCCTTCTGGATAGGGATTGGGCATTTTAGCAAGAGTCCTCCCTCTTGATTAGTTTCTTTAGGTGCTGAGACTTATGGCCAACCCTTGGGCAGAGTGCAGGGAATCTTATGATGGGGATGGGAAATAGTGGGATCTGGAGAGGACAGGAACTCTACAAGGAGAGCAACAGAACCAAGTGGTCTGAGCACAGGGGTCTTCCTGAGACTGATGGTCCAACCAGGTACCATGCATGGAGGTAGCCTAGGACCCCTGCACAGGTATGGCCCATGGCAGTTCAGTGTCTACGTGGGTTCCATAGTAATGGGAACAGGGATTGTCTCTGACATGAACTGATTGGCCTGCTCTTTGATCACCTCACCCTGATGGGGGAGCAGCCTTGCTGGGCCACAGAGGAAGACAATGCAGCCACTCATGAGGAGAACTGTTGGACTGGGATCGGAGGGAAGGAAAGGAGGACCTCCCTTATAGGTGGTCTTGGGGAGGGACACAGGTGCAGAGGTGGGGAGGAAGTGAGGGATTGGGATGGGAGGAGGGAGGGAACTACAGGGGTATATAAGGTGAATAAAGTATAATTAATAAAGAATTTAATAAAAAGTGAAAAAAACTTAGGGGTGACTGAATTTTTAAGAAACATATATTTTCAAAGATCTATAATAAAGGAGGATCAAGGTGCTAGACACAAAGAAAAGAAAAAAAAGAAGTGCTAATCACCTAACTTCACTAGTACATACTATGTATGCATTAAACTTTTGTATTAAGCTTCTTTGTATTTGTAAACATCAGCCCTAGGCAATCCGAGACAAGCTGGTACCCCTCTTTGTCAATTCCTATCTACTAAGTGATTCTCAATATAAACAGGAATACTTTTCTCTACACATAGAACTTTAAAATCCAGTTTTTGGACCTTGCCAGTGATAATTGCCAAGGAATCTAAATGAGTATAGTTTATAAAATGATTTGCTTCAAAATGTTTTATACATGTTAGAAGCTAGAAAAATGTCATTTTTTGAAAGAAACTTCTCTGACCATACCAGAAGGAAATCTTTAGATAAGTCTAGTGAAAATTACATATTTAGAAAAACAAGTGTGGAAACTGCAATCAACCTTACTCTTTTTAAGGTCAGAGCAAGTTTACCCTTTCCATATGAGACTAGAAGGCTCGAGGTAAATTCCTGTGACCGTACAGCTGTAAGTTTGTCCTGGATTTTACTCAGTGAGATGGATTTCAGTTGGAATAGCTGTGTACATTTGCATAGGCAGATGAATAAATGTCTTTATTAAAAGTCAACATTAGGAAAACAACATTCCTTAAAATACTGCCAGATGGCAAAGATTAGGCATTCCAGAGTAATCCATTTCTGATTGGTATCATTCTATATGTAATAACTTCCTTTTTCAGAAATGGAAGCAAATCCTGTATTCAGTCATTCTTAGTGCTTTCCATTTTAAGTTACTGTGTGCAGAGGCCTTATTTTATTGTTCAGCTCTCATACCTAGTGTAGTTCCAGTCCACAAGCACTATACAAAAAGTACTTTTGAACAACTGACTAAATTATGAGGTCACAATTTCTTACTTGTAAATATGCATCTCATTTTTTTCTCTGTAATATTCATGTAAAGAAAAAAACCTGACACAAGCAGAAATTGATAGTCACCTTCACATTGTAACAAGTCATTACTACCTCTTAAAAAGTAATTTCTATTTAAGTAACATTTTTAGCCTCAGTATGTGAATAATTTCTATCTCTCAGCAAGGGATCAACCAGTGTCTGTTGATATTAACATTAATATAAATATTAAATTGATAGAAATGTTAATTTGTGGCAAACAGGTAAACAGAGTAACCTCTCCATGCTGGAAGTTGGAGCTATTGCTTCATATGGCAGAGGGTAAGGAAGGCAACATATGGAGAGTTTTGATTTTAAAATAGGAGGGTTTTTTTGATCACTAAGATGTACCCAATCAAAAATATCCATACATGTGAAAGGAGGTAGAATAATTTGCATCAGAGTGATGTCAGAGAAAGAGAGCTAGCCTGCACTACTAGTTTTGAAGATGGAAAGTTGGGGAGAAGTTGGAAGCCATAACAAAGACCTTCCAAAACCCCTAAAAGGTAGGGTTCTGCATATACCAGTGTAGTTGGCCTTATAAGGTGACCTCTGACCTCAAGATCATTCATTCAGTAAGTCCTTATTGTTAGTGTAACATCCGCAGTGATCCATTGGGATTGGTTGATGGTAATACATCCTTGTTCCTCAGTGTCTAATCCATATCCACTAGTTTCAAATATTTATTTGTATTTCTGCAAAACTGCTCTCAAAATCATACATGATTTTTACCTGTTTCATAACATTTAAAGTTTTTCTATATTAAATATTGTCCTGTAACAGATGAAGACAATTGTACCCTATAGTTTACTCACTTAATGTATATAATCTCATGGCCTTTAGTATATTCATGGAACTATGAAACTGCCACCTCAATTGATTTTACAGCATATGCACTGGAAAAAGAAACTACATAACCTTCAGCAAGTCATTCCTAGCTCACCTTCCTAACCCTCGGCCACAGGCAGTGGCTGACCTGCTTTCTGTCTCTCTGTATTTGGCTGATGATACACTATCATCATCTGAATAGTGTTTTGTTACACAGAAATAGCAGAAAACTGTACTTGGAATATTTCACTTTTGAAAATTGTTCCTTCTGCATGTTCATTTCAGAAATAAGATCAATCCAGTAGACAAAATTAATACTCATGACGCCAAACTAGGAATCGTTACTGTTACTGTAGCTCTTAGTATGTGACTATACATGAATATACACACCATGTATATATGCATATAGGTATGTATAGTTATGCTATTTAAAAAATATACATTCTCACAGTAAATACTTTGCCGGTTTTTTTGTATGTATATAACTGACTTTAAGTAATCTAGAATGTTCTTGACTAGTGATCTTGCCCCTGACTGATGAGGCAAGGCTTGATGTCATTTTTTAATGGCTAGTTAGAATAAATATTTATGTTGATATTTGGTAGCCTATTCTTCTTAGAAATGATTCTTAGTTTGCAGATCGTATTAACATTTTACTTTTTTATGTGACTGAAACGTGAAATTTGGAGGCTCGGGATATTTCAATTTGTGGCCCTGGCTTCACATTGAAGAAACAATCATAAAAACTCTGAACTGATTCACATTGGCCCAGAACATAAAACATAAATGCTGAGGAGATATGATGAGGGGATGAGATGTGAGCGTTCCTAAGCCTATCTAGCTCTTTCTGAACTCCCACTCGCTGTTTCAACTCAGCTGTTCTGGCCTGAACTCCTCTCAAACCCGACTGATCCAAATTGGTTTCTATTGGCTTTTGACTGAATTGTGCTGGTCTCAAACTAATTCTGGCAATAAGTTCTAATCTTCTGGTTCCTTCTTATTCTTTGCCTCCTTCCTTCTTCTCTTGTATCTAGCTTGTTCTCTCAGGAACCTGTTCTGTAAAACTATCTTGGTAATCCACTCTTGGTAAAAACATTTTTCTCTCTCTCACTGCGCTGCTCTTAAGTAGCCTCTCTTTCCTGTCCTGTTTTTGTGAGAGTTGGGTGCATACTATTTCTGACTCATTCTGTCAGATCTTTCTGATTTGCTCTTTGTCTGCCCTTCAATTAGATGTCACTTTCAAACATGGCTGCCGCCTTCTATAAACCAGCCTTACCTTCATTGTTTAGGATTAAAGATGTGTACTAAAGTGTGCATCTATATTCCAACCAGATCGTATTGTAGTTCAGAGTGTGTCTGTATTCCGGGTACATTACCTAGACCAAGGTTGATGTGATCCATTGCCAGAGCAGCCATGTCGCTGGATTAAAATTTATTTACAATAAAATATATTTATAATTATTATATATATATAATTTCTATATAAATATTATATATTTTTAATTTCTCTATAAGCTAGGCAGAGGTTTGGGTTTTTCTACATTGTATATTTTATCTGTTTTATTCCTTTATAGTTGGCAACTTACTCATGTTATTTCTTTGTATTCTAAATATGCTACAAGTCTTCAAGTGTTTTGTGCTATTTATTTTTACACTTACTTTGTAAAACAAACCTTTCAAATCCTCTGTAGCCAAGTGTGTAAAATGTAATTTTAAGTATTTGTTCTTTAATTCTACCATAAACATAATTCTTTTTTAGTTGTATACAAAGAACATTTTTTCTGTAATATAAATGTTCACCAGTCTTTACAACTACTGTTTTAATTTTTAATTCTTATAACTTATCTGCAAATATTTGTTTTTTATACACTGTATTTTATAGCACCTAGTTTTTTTTAACATGATCAAGTAATTTTTCATTCATTAATTTATGTGCCATTTTTGCTACAATGTCATAGTAATATCCTTTATAAAGAAGATTAAATTATAAACTATTTTTGTTGTCATATCTTTTTTCTTGAACTACTGCTATAACTGTACTTAGAAACAATAAAGTTTTTATAGGCTCTTATTGTATGTTATATACATATAAGCTTACAAATTAGAGATCCAAGTTCAGTATCCATGAAATTATACTTCTGATTTCTTAAAGAATTTGGTACCATGCCATAATGATGCTTTCTAATAAATACATTGTGACATCTGGTCTTTGCCTGAAAGTAGTCTATCAGGTACTGCTGTTTCTCCATCAGCTTTTCAATATGTCTGCTTCATGTACTGTAAAGACGCCCTCTTTGTTACATACATGTTTGTGACATATATGTTTTTCTAGATTATACTTTTATTAATATAAAACATCTTTAGGCATTTATATTTGCTCTGATTTTTCCTACTCTATCTAAAGCTATGCTCTATATTGTTTTACCTGATAAGTCTTTGATTTTTGTTTTAATTTTCTATGTATTTTGTTTCAAGTTGCTTGTGAATGGCAAGTTTATTTTTTTTATAGAATCATTGGATTTATCTTTGAGAGATTCTAATTTGTACGTGTATGCATGAGTGTGGTATATGTAACATCTAAAACAATACATTTGTCTTTTAATCTTTTAAAAATATTTGATATCTCTCTTTCAGGTAGGAAAAGTCTTTTGAGATTTTATTTATTTTTGTTCTATGTGGATGACTATTTGCCTTGCTGTATTTCTGTGCCCATAAGAGTCCAGAGGAAGACATCAGCTCCCCAGGGACAAGAGTTATAGACAGTTGTGAACCACCATGTGAGTGCTGGGAATTGAACCTTAGGTCCTCTGGAAGAACAACCAGTGTTCTTAAGCATTTTTTCAGCCCCACAGGGAAGGTTTTTTGTAAAACAGCCCATATTTTTATTAACCAATTAGTGTAGTACAAGTCACTATAGTTTCATGTTACACATACTGAGAACATAAATCTCTGGTTCTGTACAAAAGTCTTGTAAGTTTTGATGTTTGTTTTTACTGTTTTTTTGTTTTGCTTTGTTTTGTATGGAGACAGGTCTGGCTAGCCTGTCTGTTCTAGCCAAGGCTGGCTTTAAACTCACTATGTGCCTAAAGTTGATCTTGAACGCCTGGTCCACAGCCTCTACTGTGCAAGTGCTGGGGTTATAAGTGTGCTCCAATATGTTCAGTGAAATACTGCATCTTTAGTGAACTGGGCAGTGAGGTGTCATCCTCAGTTCCTTTTCCTCCTCTGGTGTTACAGGCACCTGTTTCATGAATCTGTCCTGAATTACCTCTTCTTGCCTCCCTACTGTGTCTTTCTGATCCTCACTAGTCAGTACACACAAAGGGACAGTTTATAGGAACATTTAATATCAAGGTGCAGCTGATGACTGTGCTGTGTCCAGAGCTTCTGACATTCAGTTCTTGAAGGTAAGGTGCAAGTTTTCATAAAAGTGTCATCTTGGGGATCCTCTGAGTTGTCTGACCAAGTACTGCGCCTTGGTTCACAGACACACATGAAGCCCAGCTGTGAGGTAAGTGGTAGGCAGTGACTAGGGACTTGCTGCTCCTGATTGTCTTTATAGCTTCTAAGATGTAGATTCTGAAGAGTCCAGCCATGGTGTGCTATGTTTCACTCCCACAGCCAAGTCATTAAGCACATTTAAGAATCTTGTTCAGAATCCCTGATAATGGCATTTTACTGGGCAACTTCTAACCATGATTTAATTTAGTGTGAGTCTTGGCTTTCTTGGCTCATTTGTATTCCTGAACGTCTGGCAGGGCTGAATCTCTGAATCCTCTTTCTTCCCTGTCCAGCTGCTTTAATTGTGGCTGTCAGATTAATGTTCTTAAAGTTTTTGATATTTCCTTCAGGGTACAATGTCCACTGATACCTAGAAGGCTGCCTTTATTTGTTTTTTTTTTTTTTTAACATTTTCACACGATGCTTCTCAGCTATAAGTAGCGTGGTCAACTTGATGTGTTGAAATATTCCATGGTTTCCATTTCCACATCTTCATTTGTCCTCTCTCCTGAATCATGTATCTCTCCTCTTTCCTTGTCATTGCTTATATGGAAAATCCTCCCTGCTCTTGAAAGCTGGTCTCTTTAGACCCTCCTCTGCGCAAACATCCTTGCATCTCTGCCGAGAGTGGAATGTCACTCCTTGCAACCCAGCAGCCTCTTTGTTTTTGTGTGATTATTTTATTTCTTTCTGTATCCTTCCCTGGTTCTTAATTTATCCCTGACTAACCTTTCAATTAAACAACTTGGATTTACAAACAAGCTACTATTTAGTTGAAAATAAAATTTTGAAATGTTTACTTAACTGTGACAGGTAGTCTATGTGATTGTGTAGGTTTTGACACACACATGTACTTGTCTGAGAAGCCATGAGTTTGGGAAGTGAGATGAAGCATGTAAGTTTACTTCCCCAAGGCATGACTTTTACTTTTTGACAGATATTTATCAAAATGCTAAAATTATTGGCTATTTTATCCCCTACTTGCTACTTCTGGTTAGCTTTCTGCTTCTTAAACTGACCTTGCCAGGATTATTGATCTCCACAGCTGTTTCATTTCTTCTGTCTTCTGTACACCTGGCAGCATCGCTGCAACTTAAGAAGTTCTGCACATCTTTTTTTGGAATTGTAATCTAGGAAAGCACATAAGATCTCTAGGCTCGCAGCCAAAACATAGAAGAAATGAATAGGCTAGGTGTTAACCTTGAAGCTTGGCTTTAATGTAAAAAGTTAATTTGCATAGGTAATAGGAATTGAAAGGAACTTTTTCTTTTTGTGTCTAAGTGAAATTATTGTAGAAGAGAGTGCATGGACATTATGTAGTTTCTTTTGGGATGTGACTCTCCATACTTGGCGCTCACCAACTTCCATCCCTGTAGCCATGGTAAACCGAGCCTCTGTGCTCCCTAGCACTTGGATGGTTGCATGCTTGCTCCTCCGTACTCTCTACCCTCGGTCTCACAGCATACCCATTACTCATTTTTTTTCCCCATTTTTGGACACTTAGGTCTCAGACTTGCCTTTCTTTAGTATCTAGGTTGCTTTCATTTTTTTTTTTTCTGTAGGTGCAGCCAAAGGCTCCTTTCAGGGTATTCTAGAAAATTTCAACTCCAGTTCTATGATTGAAAAAAAGCCAGAGCAAATGCTGTGATGTATAAGCTCTGCTGATTTCCCTTAGCACCAGAGCACCATTTCTTCAGGTTTTAGGTCTTCCTTTCATCTTAAGATATGGATATTTGGTTACATTTGCTTTATCAAAGCTGAAACTCTTACGTGAGAATGTTGAATCCATAATACTAAAGGGCTAATATTAATAATTATTTTCCTTGTCTTGTTTCTGATGGGAGTAAGCCTGAATTCTGTGTGCCTGGCTTTATGAATGTTTTTGATTAAATGGCTTCTCTCCAATGAATGTGTTCTCTGTGACGGTCTAGGGAGAAAAGCAACATTTGCCCTGACAGCTAGGTTTCATTCTGAGTGCTTCCTACTTGCCATTGCAGTTAGTGCTGCATGGCATTTTCAAGATAAGGTGGAAGCAAATAAGTTGAGAAATGTTTTTTTTTAACTTGTTTGTCTGTATATAGTTTTATAAAACTATAAAAACTCCAATGTGTCTATGTATTTTACCAAATAGATCAGGTATAATTACTGCTCAAACAGACAAACAAATAGTCCAGGTACATTTTTTTTTCTGGAAACTTCTCCAAGAACTGTTGAAGTTATGATTTTGCTTTATCAATATCAAGGTGATGAAGCTCTAGCTAGTCTAGGTCTGAAGTCATCCTTTGCTGTGGTAGTTCCCTTGCTGTATGAGTTCAGATATAAGCACTGAGAGAGCTAGATCTCAGATCATCTGCCTCTGTGGTCCTTGCTTGCTCTAGTGTTTCTCAGTGTGGGAGGTAACTCCTATTAGAATAGCCTGTGATGTATGTGTCATCCTTCCCTAGACTTCTGAGAGCAGGGTGGGGAGGATCTCAGGTCTGGAGGCTGTGAGCAAGAATCTTAATAAGATTACAGAAACAGAAGCACCTTGGTTTACTTCTATCTTAAATAGGGAATTTCTCTTATTTCTTTTCTTCTATAATGAAAGATAGCCAAAGGAATGCCATCTGTATTTTTCTTGAAATAGTGATAAGACAATATGGTCAAAGAGCTTTGGTGGGTGATAAGTTTTCAAGATTATTTTATATCAAATGGTATGAGATTAAGAACTAATGCTAAAATCTGTACACCTAAAGAAGCTAAACAAGAAGGAGGGCCCAGGGTAAGTTGATCAATCCTTACTTAGATAGACAAATGGGATGGACATGGGAAGCATGAGAATACAAAAAAAAGGACAGGGGCCTACCACAGAGGGCCTTTGAAAGACTTTATCTAGTAGTGTATCAAAGCAGATACTGAGACTCATAACCAAACCTTCAGCAGAGTGCAGGGACTCATATGAAAGAAGGGGAAGTTAATATGATCTAGAGAGGACAGGAGCTCCACAAGGACCAAATATAGTTGGGCACAGGGGTCTTTTCTGAGACTGATTCTCCAACCAAGGACCATGCATGGATATAACCTAGAACCCCTGTTCGGACGTAGCCCATGGCAGCTCAGTGTCCAAGTGCGTACCCTAATAAGGGGAACAGGGACTGTCTCTGACATGAACTCAGTGGCTGGCTCTTCGATCTCCACTCCCCTGAGGGAGGAGCAGCCTTGCTAGGCCACAGAGGAGGACATTGCAGCCAGTTCTGATGAGACCTGATGAAGTAGGGTCAGATGGAAGGGGAGGAGACCTCCCCTACCAGTGGATTTAGAGAGGGAGTGTGGGTGGGATTGAGAGGGAATGAAGGAGGGGCTACAGCTGGGATACAAAGTAAATAAACTGTAATTAATATAAAAAATAAAAATTAGGAAAAAAAAACAAAAAAGAAAACCTTACCAAAACACAACACAATAGAACACAACAAAACAAAATGAAACAAGACAAAAAAGAGCTAATGCTGATCCATGAATATTTTTCTGTCAGTCATACCAGCAGGGCAGTTGAAGGCCATGGCAGTAACTCTTGACGTTCCTGAGAGCAGGGTGGGGAGGACTTTGACTCTTTGATCCTTTCTCTGACCTAAGATTTGGGACCCAGCATAGTCTAATATACTCCGGATGGAATTTAGGCTTGGGTTTTCATCTTTAGGTGACTATTTAGTTAGGTTAGACACGGAAATTTTTGTTGCTCCTATCTGTCCTCTTATACAAAGTAAAAATGCTTTACTTTACTAAAGGCTTTATAAGAATAAAATAATGAGGCAATATAATAATAATCATTTTGTCTTAGATGAAAGACTTTAACCTAGATGAAGTATAAAAATAGAGACCAGTAGATTTCAAAGTAGTAGATTGTAAAATTCCTCAGTGTAATGGGAGGGTTCCATTTGTCTGAATGGACTTTTTAGTTTGTCTTTTTTCTACTTAGTGTTTTTTACTGTCACACACATGAGCAGACCATTTTCATTCTACCAGTCGTAGGAACATTGTCAGGTTGTTAGAGACAAGGGAGAATATAGTCTGACCTCAGTTTGCATAGATTTGCTCTAGGGTTTTCTTCCAATTGCACTACCTTCTTGTAGGTTTTTGGTATCTGTTAACATAAAGGAACATCTAGTCCTAAAATTATTTAGTAGATAATTATTCCTGACATCTTGATGTGAAGAAGATGGTGGACTCTTGACGCCCATATTTTTAGGTGACCAGAAAGCTTCTTCAATGTTCGTGTCAATAACCTACCTACCTTGGCCACTTGGACTATTGATTTTCAATGTCCTAGCTTTCAGCTTGGCACTGGTCCTAGGTCTTTAACTATATCTGAAAGATATAGTCCTTACTGGTCTTAAAAGTTTGTGCTTTCCAGCATGCAGAGTACATTCACTGGCTTCAACATACTTGTGGCAGAATATGTCTTGTGGCAGAAGTCATGTCTTTCCATTAAGTTCCTATTTGGTAGTATGAGAATCTCCTTATGTTTCCATCAAACTTAGTTACTGATCTTCATGTAGTATAATGTTTAAATTAATTGTACTTGTGGTAGGAATGAAGTTCAGTCCACCACCCTTTCAGAACTCAAGTAAGTTTTAAAACTTATTTACTAATACCTTATCAATTACATAATTTCATATCAATTATGTCACAATTTCTCTGCTAAAGTATTTTCTTCAAGCTTTGATCTCATTTTAGTCATAAAATCATCAAATATTTCAGTGACAACATTTAAATTCAAGTATAGCAGGTCCTGGATACTCTAGAGCTAGTTAGGTCTTATGTCCTATGAATGAGGAAGGCTCATGCAAGAAAAGTTTTCATACCAAAATACTTCATTATTCAGTGTTCTGACAAGAAACGTGGTTCCCAGAAGTAGGGTGGTTAAGGAAAATCTGCTTCAGATATCAGAAGAATATTCTGATGAAGATAATCAGCCAGTTATGGCAAGATAATCTGGGGTCACCAACACAGGGAGCAACCTGGCTCCTAGTCCTCCTTTTGGAGAGAAGTGTAAGCACCCTCAGTTGTAGAGAGGACCAGGTCAAAGCAGCTGTGTCATGGGAAGGCAGAGCAACCAGTGCCTGGCAGGAAGGAAGCAGAGTCACAGCGGTGTTCTACAACAATAGGCTGATCTCACTCCTTTTGCCCCATCATCTACTGCTTCCACTTATTAGTTAAACGTAAGGGAATCTAGGCACATGAAGAGCCCAGTTATAGTTAGTGAAAGAAGTTGCTTTCTCTTTCTGTCCTTGGATGGAGCCTGTTCCTCCAAAGCCACTGTTGGAGATATTGATGGAATTCCTTTGTAGGGGAAGCATTGGCAACTTGTTATGTTCAAACTGCTCTTTGAAAGATGGGGTTTTACCTCCTGGTAGCCTTGTACTGCTTAGAAATTTGCCAGATATTTCTCCCTAGGGTCAGAATTGCATATAGCTTAGACCAAGGGCTCATGAGATTCATGGAAGTAGGGATATCTTGCATTTAATCAGCACCCATTAAAATTTTGCATATGCTCCTAATATATTTATATTCAAATGTCAAGCCTTTACTAATGTATCATTTACTATATGACATATATTAAATAAAGAATAGGGCATTATTTCCAAAATTTGAAAATTGAGATTACATTTTAAAAATAGATTTTCTTTGTTACATTTATTATAATTTTATTCTTGTATTTAAGTTTTAGATTTATTATTCTAAATAAAGAAGAAAAATATGATTTTGATCATAATTTTATTTGATTATAAAAATCAATTTGGGTATCCTTCATATTTCTATAAATTTGTTGATACAATTCATAAATTATTATTTATCAGGATCTTGTACATAACTTTGTTTTCAGTAATTTTTTTCTTAACATTGCATTGATATTATGACATCTTATTTCCGAGTGTTCTATACTTTTGGTTTATTGTTAGTGCGTGTTAATTGCAGCATCTGGCATTGTTTGAACGAGACCTGAACAAAATCAAGCCACTCAAATTACCAAAACCGGTAAGGGAAGGGGTCATCGAGCACCCACTCTCCGTGGAAGATGTGTTTTACATTCAAGATCTGTTTACATTCAAGTGGAATATTTTGACTGTTCAACATCTGAAATAGATGTTTTCAAGATAAAGTCCTTCGATAAGATTTTTAATGTACAATTTCTGTTAAAAAGTATTAACTGTAAAACTAAATTGGGACTAAAAATTAACTGATGACTAGGATAGCGAGGACAATGTAGATAAGCTCCACTTTTTGTACTTTATTTCTCAGACATTGAGCCAAGCATTATATTCTGTGGGACTTTAAGTGGATGTAACTGATACCTATTAAGCCCAAATACTCCTGAATATTCTGAGTCAGAATACTTAAGTAGTTTCCCTTTTTGGTCATTAGAATCTTTAACTTTTGTTTTAGGATTCATTGTGTCAATACATCTGGATATACTAAGAGGAAAGTTATTTTACAACTTTGTAAATAGCAAAGACAACAAGACAAGACCTCCCCCTCCCCATGTTCCTAAGGATAGCAGGAGACACCTCATCTGTTCAAGTGTTGATGATACAGAACTATGAGTAGAAAAGATGTGCACATTCATAGGTTTAATTCATTATTGTTTGCTTAGCATAAACACACACACACTTAAGATTTAATTTATTCTTGTTTGTATGGGTGTTTTGCCTGCGTGTAGGTATGTATACCATGCATGTGCTTGGTAACTGAGAATGTCACAAGAAGGCATTAGATTCCCTGGAACTGTAGGAACACATGGCTGGGAATTGCCATGTGAGTGCTGGAAACTAACTCTATATGCTCTACAAGATCAGTAAGTGCTTTCAACTTTGAGCCATTTCTTCAGTACCTACAAGGCAAATCTTGTAGGTGACTTCAGGTACTTTTGTACAAAATGAGCTCCAAAATTATTCACAAAAATTCCAAAGGTGCAATTTCCTACTGAAGGTATTAACCAGGAGGCAAATCCAAAGCACTATTGTAAAGAATATTTTAGTAGCGTGTATTTTTACAGCAAGCCTGTTATGACCCCAAGTGACTAATATAAGGAAGTAAACAACCATCTTTGATGTATGGTGGTTAAAAAACACGATGACAACTTTACGATTAGCATTCATCTTTTATAATTGTACCAGTGTTCAAGCACAAAGGAATGTGATTTAGAGGCAGAGAAAAGCAAGGTTCTACTAACGTGATCTGTGCAAGGAGGAAAGAATAACTCAAATTTACAAACAAACAAATCTATGAATTCTGAACAAACTAAAAGAAAGCAGGTACCCTTGGGTTGTTTTCAGGTTGTATGCATTGGTAAACTCTACCTTTTCTGTTGACCTCTCTTCATGAATGTGTTCAGCTCTTCTCCTCATAGAAGCACCATAGCATCAACACTTGCGCAGGTGTGATGTTTCCTGCTGCACTTAAGAAGACAGGGTTGTGTTTAAGAGGTCAGGCACAGCTGCACATGCCCTTAAGTGCAGACTGGAATCTACTATATAAATCACCCACAGAAGAGTGCACCATTAGTTCTTGGTGCCAGTTTGAGGTAGAATAAAATTTCTTACCTCTGATCAGGTACATTGTAAAATACTGAAATTTCTTTTGATCATGTAATAAATTACACAGGTCCCAGGATGCTTACAAATTAAGCAGTAGCAATGCAGAAGATGGACTTCCTGGTAGCAGGAAGCTTTTTTACTTTTCCCTTTTTATATTTTGTATCATAGTATAGACATAAAGTTGTTGAAGACATGGTTCTTGGTGACTCTTAAAAATGGAAAGAAGAATGAAATACATAATATCATTTAAAAGTTCCTGTGAAGTTCGTTCTGCTGACTTCTGGAACATTCTCACTGATGTGAGAAGGCAGTACTCTGTGCCAGGTTTCTGGGCTCCTCACGCTGTTGTGAAGCTGACAGTTCCTTTGGAGAACTGCCACATCAAAGCTTAACTCCCCTGAGAGAAAAATGATGCACACACACCTTGTAATTAATTTTCAGTGACAGGGATGCTTGGTGTGTATGTTTGTGTGTGTGTGTTTGATGCATACGTTTCTGCTAATCAGAATTGAGTTTCTGATATTATTGCTAAATCACACAAAGCAATGGAGACTTAGAGAAAAAGTATCATGTAATTTCCTGTTTTATATAGTTCTTGTTTTTCTGATCTTTAAGCATCTACTTTATTTTTTGACTGAATTTGATACTGAAGTTTTCATATGCAATATCTATTATAGGCTGTAAGAATTGTAACTGATGTGTATCTTGGTTTAAAAGCTTGTTATAAGAGAAACCGCAGTGTGGGCTTTTACGGAACTCACCTGCTTGGATTTTTAGAGGACTTTCAGGCTTGGTAGGATTTAAATTCAGGCTCTTTAGTATATATCCTGGTCATATGAGATGACAGAAGAGAAAAACAAGTTAGGGGTCCAAATTACACCATGAAATAAAAAGACAGCATGTTTCTATCATAGCAAGCATATTTTCCCTGGGTCCCCACCAACGCTGCCATAGAGGAGAGGAAAAGGCCAGAGTAGCAATCAATGAACAAAACTGTGTGTTAATTTAAGGAAGAAAGGTTGTGAAACATGCTATCCCACGTGAATGACTTGTTTTCCCCTCTCACTGCAATGCAAGGCTGACACGTTACAGCAACTTCTTGAGTTCATTTTTGGGAATTAGAACAAACAACCATGCGAGTCTGCAAAGCTGAGCCTTGTGCCCAAGGAGACTGAGTTTCATGTTGAAATAATACATGATAGGAAAGTAAAGCCGCATGAGTGAAATAAAATCCTTCCTGGGAAAAAGTAATCTTTCCTCTAAGTTATTAAAGTGTTCAGACTCCAAGGTTTTTGATGAGCTTATTTAAAAATCTATTGGGGAAAAATTAGCAGCTTAAAATGCTGACAGCATTAAAAAAAACAGCAAGAAATACTTCATTCCTCAAGGACTCTCTCACCTCCCAAATAGTTTGATTTTCCCTCTATTTATCTCCTTTGTCTTTTGATGAAAATAAAAGAATCCCTTGAGAGGACAATTTTGAGGTCTTAATCCATACTTCTCTCCAGTTTATCTTTTACATTCAAAGCAAACACCTTTAAAAGAATCCTTTTTGGTAGGAGAGAGCTAAGAACTAAGCTTTGGTATCAGCAGCTAATTAGCTGAGTGTCTGGGTAGGGGTTGTCAATGAACTTGTTCTCCTGAATATTTATTTAAGAATTTGTAAAGAAAAGGCTGTTTCCAGAGAAGTTCGGCCTATTGAAAAGCCTCACATCACATCAGTTGAATGAAAGGGCTGTGGATGTCGGGCCATCTAACACCTGCCGTTACTATAGATTGAAATAATAAAACCCAGTGTGTATATTGTAATGAGAGCATACCATATTGATCTCATGCTAAATGTTGCTTTTCATTTAAACATCTTAATTGACCTCGTTTGGAGTTTTAAAATCCCATACCAAGTCTACTGTTCTTTAATCTTTAAGTTATTTTTGTCATCTTGGTTCCTGTGTGCTATCTGGGACTAGATAGCACACTTAGTTGTAGAGACCATGTAAGAGGAGTGAGTTGGTGCATACTCTGAAATTCTCCTGAAGTGGAAGTATGTGCTCTCTACAGATCTTCTTACTGCAAAGAGTTTCAAAGTATCACCTCTACCACCACCCTTTCCTCTGTCATGATGCCACTGACATCTTCCTCAGTGTCAACTCTTGTACACTTCCTGCTGCTGATTCCCCAGAAAATGTGGCACCTTGACCAGTGTTGCTTCTGGTAGGGTCTGATGCTGCCTTTTTCCTAGCCCTGTCAGCTGCCTTCACTACGTTACCAGCAGCATTGTTGGTATTGAGTATTGCTCCTATTCTTTCTCATAAATAGGGAGAAGCCCCCTTCTTTCTCCAACTTCAATAGAAAATCAGAAATCAAATAACAGCCTCAAACTAACAATATTGCTCTCAGACACTGCATAAAGATGAATTATTTTTCCTCCCGCTTTGAAAAAATATCTCTGGTGTTTCCATACTCCTACTACTTGGGTTTCCTATCACTCTGCTTTCTTATCATTATGGGAAAACTTAGGGAGGTGTAGGAGTACTGGGAATGGAGACTCGGAGAAGAAACCTTATAGTCATCTAAATTTGACGAATGTCTCCAATTACTATGAAGGTGACGGAGATATTAAAAGCAGTGGAAACCTAAAAAGAGGAACATGTAGGCCTCAAGTTGAGTCTGAATTTGAAGTTATTTGGGATTTAAGTGGCACAAAATGATAAAACATCCAGGAGGAAGCAGAAAATTCATGGAAAGACCAACATGAAGATGTAACTTCACCAGAAGTGACAGGAAAGATTTAAAATATGTGAGAAATGACAGAAAAGACTAGGTGAGGCTTTCAATCTAGGAAGGACAGAATAAGAAAAGCTGCATAAGGAATACATTAGGAGGATATAGAGGAGGAGGAAGACATGCTGGTAGAAGAATGAGAATGATGAGTGTGAGATGGAGAGTGTGTGAGATGCCACAGAAAGGATGGAGAGAATTGCCATAAGATAGGACAGAGGAGGACAATGCAGCCAGTCCTGATGAGACCCGATAGGCTAGTGTCAGATAGAAGGGGAGGAGGATCTCACCTATCAGTGGACTTGAAGAGGGGCATGGGAGGAGATGAGGGAGGGAGGGTGGGATGGGGAGGGAAGGGGCTACATCTGGGATACAAAATGGATAAACTGTAATTAATATAAAAAAGTAAAAATTAATTTAAAAAGATAGGGCTGTTGTCACATTTAGAATTCAGAAATGGTGAAGCAGCCATATTTGACCATTCAAATATCACAGTTAGCTTGGTGTGAGCAGTTTCACTAAAATGTTGGCAATCAAATTCATAACAGTGTAAGAGCTGAGCTGATTCTAGCATTCATCTAATGTTCCGTGAAGCTTTTCCACGCAGGCAGAAAGGTGGTTCTTTAGGGATACACACTAACGTTATAATCACACACAATGAAGAATATCCTCATTACATCTTTTTTTTTTTTTTTTGTAGAAGAGAATTAGATGCGGAACCAGATACCAGATATCTCTTTATATATTCACATGAACAGCTAAAATTTGAAGGCATTGGTGATAGAAATATACTCCCATTAATGGGGAATTTGTGATATATTCTGATCAATGACTCATGTATAATATAGCACATAGATTTTCTTTTTTAAAATTTATTTATTAATTATAATTTATTTACTTTGTATCATAGTTGTAACACCCTCCCTCATCTCCTTCCAATCCCACCCTCCATTCCTCATCTCCTCCCATGTCCCTCCTCAAGGACACTGATAGGGGAGGTCCTCCTTCTTTTCCTTCTGACCCTAGCCTATCAGGTCTCATCAGGACACTGGTTAAGATGATCAAGCGTCACTCAGAAAGGCAAACTGGATGGACATCGGAAGAGGGAGAAAAGAGGGAACAGGACAGGAGCCTACCACAGAGGCCCCCTGAGAGACTTTACCCAGTAGGGTACCCAAGCAGATGCTGAGGCTCATAACCAAACTTTGGGCTGAGTGCAGGGAATCTTATGAAAGAAGGTGAAGATAGAAGGACCTGGAGGGAACAGGAGCTCCACAAGAAGAGCAACAGAACCAAGAAATCTGGGCACAGGGGTCTTTTCTGAGACTGATATTCTAACCAAGGTCCATGCATAGAGATAGATTTTCATTCTTTGTGTGGATAACTATAAACACAGTAATTACCTTTAGGTGTTGAAGTATCAGTTTAGATTTTGTTTCATTTTGTGTATAATTTTTTATAATTGAATGCAAAAAAGTTACTAGTATACTTTTTTGAAAGGGAAATAAATGTAGGAAAAGACGTCAAGGAGAAAGAGTGACCTCAGGGTGAGTTCCATGCTACAGAAGTCAGTCTGGGCTGAGGAAGTAGATACAGCTCTAGTCTAGAAGTCTAGATTGATGAAGAAATTTATGGGTCAGCTGAGAAATAATGTAATGAAGCAAGGTTCTGGCAAGGACTAGGATTAGGGCAAGTTTGAATTGAAATAGAGATTATAATCTACCTGAGTGTGAAAAAGTTGGATTCTTCCTTTGGGAAGTAAAGTCAAGTTGGAGTCGTGAGTTACAGGGGGAAAGAAGTATGTGGGAAATTGAGAGAAAATCGGAGGAATAATTAGAGAAAAGCATTCAGGAAACAGTGTCAGTAACCCAGCAGTGAATAGATGGCCTAAAATTGCAGCCTAACATTTTTTCAAATCCCTGTTATGAGTTAATAGGTTTCAAGACAGCCTTTTGCTTGTGTCTCAACCCCTCAACTCTGTCAGCCTTAAAGTTGAGAAAAGTGACTGAACATTTCTGTACTAATCATGAATGATATTGAACTACTATTGATCTGAGCAGTGTTGAGGAATAAAATAATTCCTTGCAAAAGCTGTGTGGAAGCACAGGCAGTTACTCAAGTGTAGAAACCTACTGTGTCATCACAAAATGCACCTTCAAGGGCATCAACACATCAGTCCCAGTGGCAGCTATTTTATTAGGCTACTAAGTTCTTCAAATCTTCTGCAGCTTTAACAATCAAACTTGCTTGACTGAGTTTTCTAGCCTTCTAACTTCCCTGCATACTTGCAACATTTTTATTAGCTTGAATTAGGGCCAGCTTGGCCGTATGAGTCTGGAAGAATTGATGGGAAAAGGTGTTTCTTCTGCATTCTTAATGGATTCAGGTTGGGTGCTTTGCTATGGCTATTTTCTGTATTCCTGAGTTCGGTGGGAAAAATTAAGCAGATCTAAACATATTGATAGGAAGTTAATCAGCCAGTACATACTTTCATTTCCTGGTGGTTCATAATGCGCAGAGTTGCTTCAGAAGAGGTGCCGCCATCCGGAAGCTCTGAGACTGATTGTTGAAAGCCCATTCTGTATTGTAAATGGAAAGAGGGCTGAGGAAGAAGCACAAAGATTAAAGAGAAGATGGAATGACTTTTTTCATTCTGTCAAATGACTGTTTATATTGGGCAATACTGCAGGCTTGTAGGTTCAGTTTGGATGTTCTTCAAATCAGAGGAGCCATTTAATATATAATAGAGAACTGTAAAGGCAAGTCATTTATAAAAGTGAAAACATTTCATATCTGCTTTTTTACAGAACAAGTTTCTCACTTCTGAGACAGGGTTGTTTGTTGCTCAGATCTGGGAAATGGGAAGTAGTGAAACTTTATATTCAACAAATTAAAGATGTCAGAAATGTCAGTTCTGTTAGTCTGTTCTGGTGTATCTAGTTATTGTTTGTGATAAAGAGAAGATGTATTTATTTGTGACTATATAATCCTTAATTTCTGGTTATATTCTATCGGTGAGACAGTTAAAAAGTTTGGCCATTTTAATTTGGAAGCATATCTTTTTGCTTGCTGTTATTTTCAGCTGAACAACAAAACATGTTAATATGGTTGTCATATTTTTAAAGCAAAATTCGGTAATGCATATACTACAATTTCCATTTCAGTATTGGTCTGTTGATGGCTACAGATTGGCTTTCACAATGTCAAGAGTGATTTAAAGTAACTAGGATAATCCTTGTCTTTTGGAATAGTAGTGTTTTCATCAACCTAGCCTTTGATACTGTTTGCTTGCTTTGCATTATTTTTCTAAGGATGGCAGTGGAGAAGGAATAAGAGGCAGTAAAGTGATGCAATGTAGACCAATGCAGGAGAGTCCAGGTTTGAGAGTACCTAAACTGAAGTTCATCTTTGTGGGTTCTTTAGTCGCTTTGACACTGAGTTTCTGGGTTGTTTTTCTGGTAAAATAGCTAAAATAGCTTACTGTTTAGATTATCACTTCACTTACCCCTCTAACACAAACACAAACCTTTGTAGGATGCTACTATTAATAAAATTAATTTGTCTAATAGTCGTGTAGTTATTATGACCAAACCATGATGCTTTCATTTTAATGCACTAGGTGAATTCATACCTTCCTTAACACCCAGCCTCCTAGGCAGCTTTCCCCACCTCGATTAGACCGTCCTTATTAGTTGTAAATATGGCATATTCAGTGCATGCTGGTTGTTTTGTTTTTAACTTTGCACTTGAAGAAACCTCAGCCAAGGAATTGCCTCCATCAGATTGAACTGTAGGCAATTATATGAGGACATATTCTTGGTTGATGATTGATATGGGAGGGTCCAGGGCAACACAGTGTGGGCAGTGCCATCCCTGGGCAGGTGGTGTGGGGACATATAAGAAGGTAATGTGAGCAGGCCTGCAACCAGTGTTCCTTCACGGTCTCTGCTTTGATTCATCTCTGTTTTCCTAACTTAACTTCCCTCAATGATGCACTATGATGTGGACATGTAAGATAAGCCATTTTTTTCCTCAAAGTTGCTTTTAGTAATTTTTTAAATTACAGTAATGGAAGGCAAACTAGGACAAAGTGACATCATAACTTTAAATTAAGCTGGAAGAGGAACTAAAAGATACTACTTGTATTAAACATACATGATGTGCTTTTTAATTGTACTTATTCTGAGTAAGGAGATTCTGATCTCCTATTTTTACTTAAGCTTAAGATGTAATACAATCTCCTCCTGTAGGGAGCTTTCTCAGACAATTGGGAATAGTGCTACCTCAAGATCTAGCTATACCCCTCCTAGACATATATCGAAAATATGCTCAAGTATACAACAAGGACATTTGCTTAAGCATGTTTGTAGCAGCTTTATTTGTAATAGCAAGAATCTGGAAACAATCCAGATGTCCCTCAACTGAGGAATGGACACAGAAATTGTAGTACAATTACAAAATGGAATACTACTCAGCAATTAAAAACAAGGAAATCATGAAATTTGCAGGCTAATGGTGGGACCTAGAAAAGATCATCCTGAGTGAGGTTTCCCAGAAGCAGAAAGACACACATGGTATTCAGTCACTTATAAGTGGATACTAGGCATATAATATAGCATAAACATGCTAAAGAAGATAAGCAAGAAGGAGGACCCTGGGTAAGATGCTCAGTCCTCATTCAGAAAGGCAAACAGGATAGACATCAGAAGAGGGAGAAAACAGGAAACAGGACAGGAGCCTACCACGGAGGGCCTCTGAAAGACTCTGCCTAGCACGGTATTAAAGCAGATGCTGAGACTCATAGCCAAACTTTGGAAAGCGCAGGGAATCTTATGAAAGAAGGTGGAGAGAGAAAATCCTGGAGGGGACTGGACATCCACAAAGAGAGCAACAGAACCAAAAAAATCTGTGCACAGCGGTCTTTTATGACACTGATACTCTAACCAAGGACCATGCATGGTGATAACCTAGAACCCCTGTACAGATTTAGTCCATGTTAGTTCAGTATCCAAGTAGGTTTCCTAGTAAGGGGAACAAGGGTTCTCTCTGACATGAACTTAGTGGCTGGCTCTTTGATCACCTCCCCCTGAGGTAGGTTAGGCAGCCTTACCAGGCTACAGAGGAAGACAATGCAGCCAGTCCTGATGAGACCTGATAGGCAAGGGTCAGTTGGAAGGACAGGAGGACCGGTGGACTGGGAGTCCTAGCAGTGGACTGGGAGAGGGGCATTGGAAGAGAAAAGGGATGGAGGGTGGGATTGGCAGTAGACAGGAAGGGGGCTACAGCTGGTATTCAAAGTGAATAAATTGTAATAAATAAAAATTATAAAAAGAAAAAAACAGTATTTTTAATCCCTAGGTTTATATTATGAAACATCTGCTTTGTCAGATATTAACAAGGGTAAGTAAGGGTACAGAGATGACTTGGTCTACAGTGTCAGAACAGGATTAATGAATAAAATGAGTTAAAATATTGTTAAAGTTAGGTACAAAGTTTAGAAATGCATGATATGCTCACTGATGCCTGTTAGTTCAAGTTCAGTGGAATGGAGATGAAGTATATAGCAATGGCAGTTAAGATGGTATAAAAGCAACTAGGTGACTGCAGTAAATTTTAGGGTCTACATTGAACTAATAGGCTTCCGTGTTTGGGAGCTCATAAAAATAAAATTCATTGAGTACTGAATTCTAGATGTATATATTATATTTTCTTATTTTACTTTACTGTTTGTGGAGTTTATTTTGCATGTTCTATTAACTCAATAGAAGGTACTGATGATGTTAGAACAATTATTAATAGGCGTATGGGTTGAATATTTCTCTCTTTCCAAACTTAATATGTAGAAATCCTTAACTTGTAATGTAGTAGTATTAGGAGGTAGTGCCCTTGTAGGTAAGTATGTAATGAAGTTGGACCCCTCATTTTGGGATCACTATCCTTTATAAGAGAAGTTGGCAGTCTGAACACCTGAGCTGTTGTTACAACAACACTGGACTCTAGTCTGCCTTTATCTCAGACATGCTAACATGCTGAACCATGAGAAATGGGTTTTCTTTTGTTAAACAGCTGGTTGGCAGTGATATACACTAGCTAAAGAAGATGAAAAATATGGTACATGCAATTGCTCGTTGAGTTCTATATTATACCACCAGAACTAGAATTCCTACCAGTTGCTTTCTATGAGCTTATAGAGTAGTGATTCAGCTTTTTAGAGAAGTAGATTGATTTCACCATTTTCTTGGTTAGTAATATTCCTGAATCCACTTGTAGTTTAGTGGAGAATAACTATTCTTAATGTCATGTTTAGTGATGATATATTGTAAGTTAAAATGGAAAATAGTTGGAGTACTCACATCAGAGAAGGCATCAAATGCTACTAATCACAAATATCTTCCACACACATTCAGAGGGTTTATTATCACTACTTGATCCAGCTTGCTGTTATCTGATTCACTAAGCAATGTTCAATTCTCTTAAGTAATAAAAAGACACAGAAGGAAGTAAATTCTAAATTTTTGTGTGCTTGAGAATAGTTGATAATTTGCAAGTCACAATTTTATTCTAATTCAGATTTTTCTTTTTCATACTTTAAATTTTTTTAAGAATAGCTTTATTTAGGCAAAGGTGCATATGTACCTTTGTGTACATACAAGGTGTGGTGTTCTCAACAGGAACCATTGGTTGTTATGCAAAAATATACTATTATATTATTTAGAAAAATTCTAGTATAAATGATGAAGTTTGTTGGTTAAAAAAAGGACCCCTCAAGAAAATGAAACATAGTTGTGCCACATGAGAACAGGGAACATAATCCTTTTATCAATGGATTGGGAAGTTAAGGATTTATTATTCCTATTTTATTTTTGTTTCAAAAGATCAACATCTGCTTTACTCTATATCATTTTGCTGCATCTTGAGTACAAGCTCTCTCTGGTTACTCTTCAGAATCTATTTGAACTGAAATACCATTATTACTTCCAAATATGTTTGTTTGTAAGAAACCTGCCAGAGTTCTCCCTTACTGTCTCTATCTAGGAGATTCAACTACTGAGAAAAAAAATTAACAGTTTAGTTTTCCTATGGGTTTTGACTCACATGCCCCTGCTGTTTCAGTCAGTAATGGATACCAGGATGAGGGATCTGTAGCTGACAGTAATAACATCCCGCTAGAATGTATGGGGAACATGTAGGTATTGGATACAGAACCTAGAGTCCATAAACACACACCCTAAAATGTGTTTTCTACAAATTTAGATAAACTGATGTGCTCCTTCACTGGAATAATTGAACTCCTAACTTATTAGTGCACAGGTTTATGTGTTACATTTCTTTCTATATTTAGCCACTTAGTCAACTATGAAAAATAGCTAACATTCTGCTCTTTCTAACAAATAAAATTATTAAATCATTTACTTGATTGCCACCACACATAGGAAACGTTTTCCTTTATTGTTTTCAAAAATGCCTTTTATTACAAAGTGACCTAATTAACTGAAAAACTACATAATCAGCTCTTTAAAAATCCATAAAACAAAACACAACTATTCTAACTCAAGAAATAAAGCATAAATTAATAACACAGAGCAGTGGGAAACATATCTAATAAACATGATTAGTTCCAAAATAGAAATTTCATGTCACTTGTATTAACAAATAATTTTCCAAATTGTAGTTCTTCTTTGGTGATAGAAATCTAGTTGATTTTATTTTTCTATTGAAATGAAGGAAAAATCTGTCAAAATAATCTGAGTTTTTCTCACCTTAGCTTTCATTAGTGACACTGTGAAAACAGTTTTCTCTCCTGGCAGGGCTGTTAAGGAAAATAATGTAGAAGCGTTAGGAAAACATATTTTGGAAGGCTGGCCAGAGGACTTACTAGAAATGAGAGGCAAAAAATTCCAGTATTCAGTGTTCTTTAAAATTAGATTCAAGTAGTTAAATTTCATCACTCCTCATTCAACTCTAAAATGCCTTGTTAATCCTTTGGTGTTGACATGAAAGAAAACTGTTTCCAGATAATGAAAGCCCTCAAGGCTTTACTGTGGGAGATGGAGCATCTTGGAAAAGAAAATATGTAGACTGAGGAAGAGAGAGAGAGAAAGAAAGAGAGAGAAAGAGATCGATCTTTCCTGGCCTCCTCTTTGTAAAATAATAACTTTTATCTTTTGAGAATTTTACACAATGTACTTTGATCATATTGACCCCCACCAACTTCTCTCATATCTACCCTTGCCTTCTATGATGACTGATCTTGCTTATCTTCTTGATTACATGTGGAATTAACTAAAATCCAAGCAGCTGGACACACATATGAGAGATTTTTCTTGATTGTATTATTTGAGGTGGAAGACCACCAATAAGAAGACACCATACCAGTGTCGGGTACGGGTTCCCTCTCAGGGAATGGGCCTTAAATCCAATCAGAATGTCGTTGGTTACTCCTGTAAAATTTGCACTGTGAACCTGTTTTTTTTCTGGTTAGTCATTGTGTAGCTTAACTGGATGAGACGGATGGTTGATATCAGCTTCTGTTACCCTACATAGTACCTCTAGTGCTATAACAGCTAGCCAATAGGGATGAATCTTTCAGGTGAGTAGCACTTGATTTCTCTGTGTCCTGTGACTCATGTATAAGGTATTTTCAGCAATCATGCCTTGTAATCAAATTCTGGAGGGTAACCAAGAGTATTGGTAAAAAAAAAAAAAGTAAGGCTTAGTCATATATGTGATCCCATTTACTATGTTGTGTTTTATTGGGGTATTGTTTCCATGTGTGGGGTAATTGTATTAAATTGATTTTTTAATATACGTGTATAAGTATATATTTCAAGAAGCTTCTACAGCAGTAGATTTCCGTATGGCTCTTCTATTAATTCTCCCTTAGAAGTTTTCTTGTGCTCATGACTCCTTTTTAATTTCTTGACCACTACAGATTTTCAAATGAAATACACACATATGAAGATTCAAAGGTAACATGCACAAACGAAAGAAGACTTGGCATTTGTCTTTCTGGATATGAGTTCTCGCATCCAAAATGATTGCTTCTAGCTCCATCAAATTATCTGTGAGTTTTATAATTTTGTTTTCTTAAGAGATGAATAATATTTTATTGTAAAATGTACCACATCCATTTTTATTCATCAGTTGATAAACATCTAGACTATTTCTTGAAATTATGAATAGAGCAGAAATTAGCATGCCAGAACAAGCATCTCTATACTAAAACATGGATTTTTTTGGATATATGCTCGAGTGGTACGGCTGGATCATGTGGTAAATCTATTTAAGTTTCGGAGAACCGCACACTGATTTCCACGGTGGCTGTCTCAGCTTTCACTCCCCAAGTAGGGAATAAGTGCTCCCACAGCCACACTGGGTTTTGCTGTTTTTTTTTTAAGTTATGTGAAAATATTTCTTTTTTATTTTTTTTAATTTTTATTAATTACAATTTATTCCAGATCCCACCTGCAGAGTCGAACAATACCTGAGTGGGGAGTCAGGACAAATCACACTTCCTACAGGATCAGCATGAGAGGGCTGTCAGTCTGACAGAAGCAGCGGGGTGGGGGGGGGAAGGGGGTTATTATTTATAGGCAAAGCAGGTAGGTAACATCAATATAAAAAAGGAAAAGGTGTGGAACCGCCTAACTTTTTTTAAAAAAACTACTTCCCCAGGTGAAAACAAAACAAAGCAGCTTAACAGGCAGCTCTCCACACCACAGTGTGAGTCCTAGTGATCCGACTCAGCTTGGGCACAGGTGTGTTGCTTTAGCAAGAGGCCATTTGTGTCCAGGTGCCAGAGGTTTCCTTGTTACCTGGAGCATCTGGGACTGTCTCTCAGGCTGGCTTTCTCTGTAGTTTTGTCCCATGGCTCTCCACAAATTTATTCACTTTGTATCTCCCCTGTAGCTCCCTCCCTCCTCCCCTCCCAATCCCACCCTTCCTTCCCCTTCTCTACCCATGCTCCTACCCCAGTCCACTGATGGGGACTCCTCCTCCCCTCCCTTCTGTTCCTAGTCTATCAGGTCTCATCAAGCCTGGCTGCATTGTTTTCTTCTGTGGCCTGGTAAAGCTGCTCTCCCATCAGGGGGAGGTGATCAAAGAGCCAGCCACTGAGTTCATGTCACAGACAGTCCCTGCTCCCATTACTAGGGAAGCCACTTGGAGACTGAGCTGCCATGGGATACATCTGTGCAGGGGTTCTAGTTTATCTCCATGCATAGTCCTAGGTTGGTGTATCAGTCTCAGAAAAGATTTCTTTTCCCAGAGGGGAAAGAGGACCCTGGGTCAGATGATCACCCTCCAGATATTTCTATCTTCCTCTTCTTTCATAAGGTTTCTGGCACTCTGCCCAAAGTTTGGCTATGGCTTTCAATACCATGGTGGGTAGAGTATTTCAAAGATCCTTTGTGGAAGGCTCCTGTCCTGTTCCTTGTCTTTTTCTACTTCTCATATGTCTATCCAGTTTGCCCTTTTGAATGAGAATTAAGCATCTTCCCTAGGGTCCTCCTCCTTGTTTAGTTTCTTTTATACGATAGATTTTGGTATTTTTATCCTATATTATATGGCTAATACTTAATTAGAAGCAAGTATATACCATATGTGTCTTTCTGCTTCTGGGTTACCTCACTCAGGATTTTCTTTTCTAGGTCCTACCATTTGCCTACAAATTTCATGATTTCCTTGTTTCTAATTGCTGAGTAGTATTCCATTGTGTGAATATATCATACTTTCTGTATCCATTACTCTGCAGAGGGACATCTAGGTTGTTTCCAGATTCTGTCTATTATGAATAAAGCTGCTATGAACATAGTTGAGCAAATGTCCTTGTTGTAAACTTGAGCATCTTTTGGATATATGCCTAGGAGTGGTATAGTTGCCGCTCTGAGAAAGTGCCAAATTGATTTCCAGAGTGGTTGTACAAGTTTATGTTCCCACAAGCAATGGAGGAGGGTTCTCCTTTCTCTACAACCTCTCCAGCATCAGTTTTTTATCTTGGCCATTCTGATGGGTGTGAGGGGAAATCTCAAGGTCGTTTTGATATGCACTTCCCAAATAACTAAGGATACTGAGCATTTCTTTAAGTGTCTCTCTGTTGTTTGATATTCCTTTGTTGAGAATTCTCTGTTTAGCTCTGTAACCCATTTTTTAAATGGATTACTTGTTTTGTTGCTGTTTAACTTTTTCAGTTCTTTATACATTTTGGATATTAGTCCTCTGTCAGATGTAGGTTTGGTGAAGATCTTTTCCCAGTCTAGGGCCAGATGATTTCAATGCAAAATTCTACCAAACCTTCAAAGAAGAACTAACACCAATACTCTTCAAACTAGTCTACAAAATAGAAACAGAAGGAACATTACCAACCTCATTCTATGAGGCCATAGTCATGTTGATACCTAAACCACATAAAGATCCTACACAGAAGAGGACTTCAGACCATTCTCATTTATGAACACTGACACAAAAATATTCAATAAAATACTTACAAATCAAATCCAAGAACACATTAAAGATATCCACCACGACCAAGTAGGCTAATCCCAGGCATGCAGGGGTGCTTCAACATATGAAAATCCATCAGTGTAATCCGCCATACAAACAAAGTGAAAGAAAAAAAAAAAACACAGATGTGACCGCTAAAAAGCATTTGACAAATTCCAACACCCATTCATGTTTAAAGTTTTAGAGCAATCAGGGATACAAGGTACACATTTAAATATTGTAAAAGCAACATACAGCAAGCCTATAGCCAACATCAAACTAAATGGAGAGAAACTTAAATCAATCCCACTGAAATCAGGGACAAGGTAAGGCTGCCCAATCTCTTCTTATCTCTTCAACATAGTTCTTGAAATCCTAGCTAGAGCAATAAGACAACTAAAAGAGATCAAGGGGATACAAATTGTAAGGGAAGAAGTAAAAGTGTCACTATTTGCAGATGATACAATATACATGAGCAACCCAAAAATTCTACCAGAGAACTCCTTCAGCTGATAAACACCTTCAGCAAAGTGGCTAGATACAAAATTAACCAAAAAGAAATCTGAAGCCTTCCTGTATACAAAGAAAAATGGGCTGAGAAAGAAATTAGTGAAACAACACCTTTCACAAATAGCTACTCTAATCAAGCAAGTGAAAGGCCTGTATGAAAAAAAAAAAAACAAACTTCAAGTCTTTGAAGAAAGAGTTAGTAGAAGATATCAGAAGATGGAAAGATCTCCCGTGCTCATGGATCAGTAGGATTAACATAGTGAAAATGGTTATCCTACCAAAAGCTATCTACAGATTTAATGCAATTCCATCAAAATACCAACACAATATATATATTTTAATATTGGCTGGCCATTCCTACTGTGGTAGAAAAAAATTCAAAGTAGTTTCAATTTTTATTACCCTGATGGTTAAGAATGTTTTTATTCTATTTTATTAATTACACTTTATTCACTTTGTATCCCCCCACAAACCCTTCCCCCTCCCCTCCCAAACCCACCTTCCCTCCCCCTTTTCCACACATGCCCCTCCCCAAGTCTACTGATAGGGGAGGTCTTCCTCTCCTTCTTTCTGATGCTAGTTTATCAGCTCTCATCAGGAGTGGCTGCATTGTCTTTCTCTGTGGCCAACTGTTGGGCAGAGTGCATGGAATCTCATGAAACATGTGGGAAATAGTAAGATCTGGATAGGACAGGAGCATCATAAGGAGAGCAACAGAACCAAAAAATCTGAGCACAGGGGTCTTTCCTGAGACTGATACTCCAACCAAGTACCATGCAAGGAGAAAACCTAGAACCCCTGCACAGATGTAGCCCATGGCAGTTCAGTGTCCAAGTGGATTCCATAGTAATGGGAACAGGGACTGTCTCTGACATGAACTGATTGGCCTGCTCTTTGATCACCTCACCCAGATGGGGGAGCAGCCTTACCAGGCCACAGAGGAAGAATGTTGAGAATTTTTTTTTAAAGTTTCTTTTTTTAAATTAAATTTTATTTATATATTTATTACAATTTATTCACTTAGTATCCTTGCTGCAGCCCACCATTCCATTAGGACATTTGCTCAACTATGTTCATAGCAGCTTTATTCATAATAGACAGAATCTGGAAACAACCTAGATATCCCTAACAGTGGAATAGATACAGAAATTGTGGTACATTTACACAAAATGGAATACTACTCAGAAATTAACAAGGAATCATGAAATTTGCAGGCAAATGGTGGGAACCAGAAAAGATCATTTTGAGTGAGGTAACCCAGAAGCAGAAAGACATATGGTATGTACAATTCTGTTTAATTCCATGTCCCACTTAGATAAGACGTTTTTCCATACAGTATATTCTAATCACACTTTTACTTCCCCCCAACTCCTTCCAGATCCTTCCTATCTACCTCACTCCATGGCCTTTTTAAAAATATTCTGTCATTTTAATTTATTTTTTAAACATTTTTATTTTATATTAATCACAGGCTATGTACTTTGTATCCCAGATATAGCCCCCTCCTGCATTCCCTCCCTATAACACCCCCATCTCTCCCTCATCTCCAACCTGCTCCTTTCTAAGTCCATTGATAGGGGAGGACCTCCTCCCCTTCCATCTAACTCTAGCTTCTCAGGTCTCTTCAGGACTGGCTGCAATGTCCTCTTCTGTGGCCTAGCAAGGCTGCTCCTCCCTCGGGGGGTAGGGGGGTCGAAGAGCCAGCCATTGAGTTCATGTAGCTTTTTTTTTTAATCTTTAAAAAACAAAGAAACCAAGGAAATACATAAATGAAAAAAAAACAAACCTCAAACACATATACAGACATCCAAGCCCCACAAAAAACATGAAAACGGAAACAAAAACATACAAGTAAAAGACCAATGAGACAAAAAAAAAATGTCTAAACAAAGCAAAGTGAGACAAAAAGTCTACAAAAATAGCGTTGAGCTTATTTTGTGTTGGCTGTCTACTGCTGGGCAGGGAGCCTACCCTGATGGGAGATTAATATACCCAGTGAGTCTCCACCGGAGAAAATTAACTTTACCTTTGCCAGTGCATATCAATTGCAGATAGCTTCCCAGTTAGGGTTGAGAGCCCATGTCCCGTTCTCTCCCCATTTAGGGTTGAGAGCCCATGTCCCCTTTCTCTCCCCAGTTAGGGTTGAGAGCCCATGTCCCGTTCTCTCCCCAGTTAGGGTTGAGAGCCCATGTCCCCTTTCTCTCCCCAGTTAGGATTGAGAGCCCATGTCCCGTTCTCTCCCCAGTTAGGGTTGAGAGCCCGGTGTCCCCGTTCTCTTCTCAGCTCTGTAGCCCTACTTCTGTTGAACTTTTTCTGAGTTGGGTTGGTTTCTTGATGTTTGCTTTTTTGAGTGTTTTGTATATTCTAGTACTAAATCTCTGTCAAATATGTAGCTGATAAAGATTTTTTCCAGTATCCAGGCCAACTCTTCACTTGAATGATAATATCCTATACAGAAGCATTTTAGTTTCATACGGTCCTGTCTGTCAGTTGTTGATCTTGATGCCTAGCTACCAGGATTCAGTTCAGAAAGCCCTTTCTTATGCCTGTAAGGTCAAGAATATTCTTTCTTCTATTCTCTATCAATATTAGTGTATAAGACAATTGTCAAACTCCTTTTTTCATTTGTAGATTAATTTTATAACTACTGAAAGGGGTGTCATTTCATTCATCTATACATATCTACCCATTTGTTGAAGATACCGTCTTTTCTCCAATGTGTATTTTTAGCTTCTTTTTCAAAAACCTGGGAGGAGTTGAGGGGGGGGCTACAATGAGGATATATAATGAATAAATTGTAAAAAATAATCCTTCAGTGCTTTAAAGGTTTTACTATTGAAGCATTTCATTTCTTTAGTTAGATTTATTCCAAGATATATTTTTAGAAAATTGTTTCTATGGTTTCTTTCTTGATATGTTTCTTTATAGGAAGGTTATTGTGTGTTAATTTTGGATCCTGCTACTTTGCTGAATGTATTTATTGTTAGTAGAAGTTTTCTGGTAGATTTTCAAGTGTTTTTTATGCATAGAATTATATTTTCTGCAAATAAGCATATTTTAGTTTCTTCTTTTCCTTTTTGTGTTCCCTTACCAACTTAATGATCTATCTAAGACTTCAAGCACTAAGTGAATAGGGATTGAGAATGGACAGTCCCTTCTTTTTCATGCTTTTAGTAGAAATATTTGGATTTTTCCTTTACCAGGTATAAAATGCTCTTCCCTGTCTTTTCTGCTTAGTTTTAATTTGAAATCTTCTCTTTTTTTTTGTATATCAGAATAAGTATGCCTGATTGTTACTTTGAACCACTTGCTTTAAATACACTTTATCCTTTTCAGCCTAAGGTGGTACCTATATGTGAGGTATGTTTCCTGGTGGTGAAAAAAAATTGCTCCTGTTTTCTAATCCAACCTCTTAGTCTATGTCTTATAGTAGGGGAATTGAGGTTATTAACATTGAAAGTTATTATCAAATATATATTTTATTTTGTTGTTTTCTAGCCCTCTTTTGGTGAAATGTTCTGGAATATATATCTCTTGTTCCCTTTTAAGCATGTCTACTCTTCACTTTAGAACTTTAGATTTCTTCTAGTAATCTCTATAGAACATGCTTTGCTGCACAAGTCCCTTAAATTCATTTTTTATTGTGCAAACTTTTTTCTCCTTTGATTAACAGTTTCATTGAGTATAGTAGTTTGGAGTGTCACCTGTGTTCTTCATAACTTGGAGAACATCAGTCTAAGCTTTTCTAGGTTTCTAAGTTTCTGTTGAAAATTCAGATGTACACTGGAGGCAGAGGCAAATGATCTCTGAGGGTGAGACCAGTTTGTCGTATATTGTCACTTCCAAGCCAGTCAGGGTAGATAGTGACACCCTGTCTCAAAGAAAAGGAAAAACAAAACAAAAAGTAAAAGTTATGTGTTGGGATAGGCCTGACTTTACATATGACTTGATCTTTCTCTCTAGCTGTTTTCAGTATACTCTGTTCTGTAACATGTATTGGTTATTTATATGATGAAAGAATTTCTTTACTGGTCCTATTCAGTGTTCTGTATGCCTTTTCTACTACAATAGATTTCTTAGATTTGGAGAAATTTCTTGTATTATTGTGTTGAAAATACTTCCTATGTCTATGGCATGGGTTTCTTCTCCTTCTTGTATACCTATTACTCATGGATTTGGTCTTTTATAGTGTCCTAGTTTCACAGCATGTTCCTTTCATAGGTTCTTTTAGATCTAATATTTCCTTTGAGTGTTCCATTTCTCTTCTAATTGGTCCAATCTGGGAGATCTCTCTCTCT
>CM053759.1:45523833-45566993 GCA_028658305.1 Pachyuromys duprasi
TTTTTTCTTAGATATTTAATCACCTTTCTCACCTTCATAAATAGTTGTATCTATTTTGATTCCATCATTTGTCTCTAATGTGACACACATGCATACACATACTAAGAGTCTCTGATGACAGAATGCACACTGTCTACATAGGCTGGTCAATAATTGGATTAAGGAAGTATTCATTGGCTCTGAAGCATGTAGTGTAAAAATCACGACTAATTTTGTTTAACTTTGCTTTTCTGGGTTTCACACCATTCTTCTCCCTGAATACCCCTTTTTGTCCCCTTTCCCTGAACCTCACTCTTTCCCTCCATTCCCTTACTTCATGAGGGAGAATCAAACTGTAAATCCACTAGCTCATAGGCCATGCTTGCTAAGAGCTTGTAATGTCTCATTCCCCCAACTTAGCAAATGACAGGGATGTGGGATGAACTCTCGAAAGACAAGAACATTTAAATGTCAGTATGTTTTCCATCTTCTTTCAATTATCTCTCTTCTTTTTCCTTCTCCATCTGTCTTTAACACACAAACAGGCATGCTCATTTAAAGTGTTATTTCACTCTGGGAGGTACTTTTTAGCAACATGGAAAATTGCTGATGGAACATTCGAAAACTTACAGTCTGATTAAGCATGCAAATGCTGTGAGTTGTTCTTCTTTTGAAAGTGGAAGTGAGAATATCAAGTGTGAAGTAGCCAAAGATGTTCATATGAATTCCACTTAATTCCTTTTAGTGACAGAGAAAATATCTGAAGAAAAGGAGGAAAATGTAAGTAAATGTAGAAGCATGCAAAGACTACACCTGCCAGCCACTCACATGATATTGTTGACCAACTTAGCGTTTTTAGGCCATGAAAAAAAAAGCAGCAAACCTGATTCTGAATATGTGCACAGGGGCATAATGTTAGGACTTGATCTACCCTGCACAGGCCAAATTAACAGTGAAAGGCAGGAAAGAGATTTATTCAGTGTCACACTGGGAAAATTGGAAAAAGGATCCAGTAATAAAAGTCCACCTTCAGGATTCCAAGATGAGGTTTTGCTTTAATTAGCAGGACAGAGTTATGTGTATCTAAGTGGTGCTGGTCAAGATGTGGTCCAGTCCATCACTGACTCATCATTGTTTCGGTTCTACTCTCCTGCTTGATGTCTCTCACGTTATGCTGCAAATGCCTTTCCAGAAGTTTCTCTTCTGGCATGTCAGCTCAGGCTTGAGACTTTCTCTTCTCCCAGCATGAGATCCCCAGAGATATTCTAATTTACTGGGGCCCATTGTTTCAATGATCTAATTGCCAAAGTGGGCTTCAAAGTAGTTTCTTTTGAAAATTTTATCCATCCAAGGTAAGTTTACTTTCACAAGTTTAAAGGGTCAAGAAAATATCTTTTATAGTACACAATAATTCTAGTTATCTTTTTGAAGAAAAAAATACTATAAAATTGAGACATTCTTTTTAGTATTTATGGCCTCACATGGTAAATGTAAAGAGGAAAAAATGAGAAACATATTCTAATACAGTATCATTGCAGAAGAAAATAAAATGCAGTACTTTTAAAGCTGCTTTTAATTTCCTCTCAGTGGAGCATTTCCTCCCATTTATCTATCAACACAATTTCCAATTAGAGTTTAGACTTACAAGGAAGTGCTATGTTTTCTCAAGTATTGAGGGAATTTTTTTTGTGTGTGTGAATGATTTGTAACTGATTTGTTATTTGCTAATGTTACACAAGAATTGACTTGGTTAACTGGATGGATTTAGCCAAAATCTTCAGGACCATCACCATCAGAAACGATTGTCTTTTCCGTATCATGCATTTTCGACTTTTACTCTTTTGCTGAGCTTGACTTTCTGAGTACTGGAAAACCAAGTTTCCTAATTAACCTGAATGTGCAGTAAGAATCAACCACAGAGACAGAACATGAATCAAACATTAAGCCATTAAACTGTACCTAATAGGCATTTATTCAATGGGCCTTATGAATGCAAGTTGTGCCCCATTTAAAATCTAACTCAAATGATTGCACATTTCATTAGTGAAGATAATTACCAATTTGTTCCTTCCCCCCAAATCATGTATATATGGAAAACACTGTCAGAAGGTAAATAGTACTTCATGGCTGGCGGAGGAATTAAAGATAACCTCATTTAAAGGGATAAGTAGAGTAAGTAGAGCAAGAGACCCATCTCTTTTCCTTCTCTTCCTCCTCTTGGCCTCCCCTTCTTTCTTCCTAGAACTGAGACTTCAAAATAGTCTATTTTAAAGTATAATCTGCTACAAAATGATGTGTTCTTCCTTTATTGCTTTTTCCAGCATGATCCAAAACAGCATCCATTCCTTAATGTTAAAGCAAATATATGCTTAAGTATACTTCAGTGACATTTACATGTTCAGTATTTCCATGTACAAAGACACACTGTTACTGGAAATTTTAGGTGGCTCCTGGTGCTTGGAAAGCTGGTGTTTCACTTCAGGGCTCTCTTTCTCACTTACCAGAAAACTGTAAGAATGGACTTGAAAGGAAACTTGAAGACAATTTTGTTGAAAAACAATTTTAGTAGAAAAACAATAGGGCAGAGATGATGAAAATTTGGCAGCTACCAGGAGGAGGAAGAAGAAAAAGAGAAAGTAAGCAAGTCATGAATTTAGAGTAGAGCGGGCATGTTCAGCATCATAAATTAGCCATGTGGAGGATAGGCAGTAACACAGCAAAAGTGTGTGTGTGTGTGTGTGTGTGCGCGCGCGCGCGTGCGCGCGCACACGCACGTGCCTGTGCATGTGCACGTGTGTATTCGGAAAAAAGTAAAGAAGCCAAAATTTACTGATAGGGGAGGTCTTTCTCCCCTAGCCTTTCAGTTCTCATCAGGACTGTTGCATTGTCTTCCCCTGTGGATTGGCAAGGCCGCCCCCCACCCCTCAGCAGGAGGTGAACAGAGAGCCAGCCACTGAGTTCATGCCAGAGAAAGCCCTTGCTTCCCTTACCAGGGGGTGAGTTTATGGGCAACAACTGACCCAGAGTTTTAGGTACTCTCCATGCATTGTCCTTGGTTGGGGTATCATTCTCTGCAGGGCTCAGCTTTTTTGGTTCTGTTGGTTTCTTTTTGGAGCTCCTGTCTCCTCCAGGTCTTTCTATCTCCCCCTTCTTTCATTAAATTCCATGAGGGCAGAGGGGGAGAAGAGGGAATGAGGGTGGAATTGGGGGGAGATGAGGGAGGGAGCCACAGCTGGGATACAAATTGAATAACTTATAATAAATAATAATAAAAAAGAAAAAATTACACACAAAAAAGATGATGCCAAAACTCTCATAGTAACAGAAATGTACCCTAGCCAATATCTAAAAAAAAAAGGAGAAGAGAAAGAAAAAACAGAGACTGAGAAAGGTAGACAGACTTAATAGAAACTCATGGCATCGCCTCAGTGACTACACTAGGGGTGTACTTTGCAGAGTGAAAAAGAATACATTACTTCATTAAAGGGGTGATTATTTATTCCCATTCTTCATATCTCTTTAGCATCACTTCCCAAGGAGAGGTACCTTGGTCAGGTGATTGCCTAACCTTTAAGGGATATCTCCCAAGTGTTATATGTTATTCTTTAGGGTACAAGGAAGTAGCTTCGCTATAATGGGCCTGTAACACTCTGTGTTCAATTTCTAAATCTCTGTTTGCGCACTGAGAACAAGGATCAGTACTCTGCTATAGTTCTACAACTATTTAAAAAAAAACCCACTAGATTGATAATATCCCCTGTTCTTTTGTGACTTGGGAGGACCTAAAGATTTCTAAGTTCTCTTCCCTCTTAAAACTATTTTAACATTTCTGCTAGGAGAATAGCAGTTCATATTTACAGCATAGTAGGGTCATAGACTCTGCTTGGTAATTTCTTTCACAAAGATAAAAGTATGTTGATTTCCAAGATAGCTGTCACTTGCAAATATGTTTTGTTTTGTTTTTTTAGGAAGTGGCTTCCATAGTTGAAAATGTAATTTTATTTGACTTTTTGAGGCCAAAACAGGCTTATCTCATTGATATGAAATGTAATTGGGCACAGATACATGTTGAGTATCCAGCTTATGCCAGGCACAGTTTTATGTTTTAATGGTGCAATGTTGAGGAATATTGACTGTGAACCAGCTGTCAAAGTTCCTAAAATACAGTCACGAGATGGGTATTAATCAAATACAACCTGCGATCAAGCTATGAAGCTTAAATCATAAATTTCAGTTTATATCACCTGACAGAAAATTTAAACACACACACACACACACACACACACACACACACACACACACTACAGATTGTGTATAATCATAAACACCCTCAGAAATTGGGAATGGTGAAAGATTTCTAACTCTGGGCATCTCCTTTTCTGGTGACCTTTGACCCTTTCATGGGAGTTTCCTTCTTTTTTTAAGTATTTTGTTTTTCCTAAGCCTGGTCAATCCTTGTCAATGTTTATTTCAACACATATTTTGTGTGCTTGAATACAAAAGATATATTTCCTGTGGAGCTGGTAATGGTGACATTTCAGAGTTTCCCGGAGAAGTAGGACAGTGTTTAGGCCACTAGAAGAAACACAGTCATTTTTGTCGAATAACAAACTGAAATTTTAAGTCCTTTTATAATCTTGGTCTTTGCCCTAAAACTTTCCAGGAAGGTTTGGCCCGAGGCAGTAGCAGAAATCATGAGCACTGTAAAGTGCTGTAGCACAGTGGAGGAAAAGTCAGAGAAGGGGCGCGCATGGGACAAGTCCTTTTACGAAAATGAAAATCAGTGAGCGACTGTGACTCCAAGAGGAAATTGTATTATAGTATAAACAACATGCAGTAGGGCAAATGAATTTTACTATTTAACAAAATGACAAGTGTGTAAATTTGGGGTACCCAAAAGTGGGCTGGAGAATGATTCAAAGGTGTATTATGTACATGAATTATCTCAGTGATGTGCTAGTAACAATCTGAAGTTTGAAGCTGTTATCCAAAAAGCAAAAGATTGAGCAAGAAAAAAGTCAAGCTCTCATTTATTTATGAAACTGTAGTTTTGAAAATAGAGGTTATCTTTAAATTGTGACTTGTTCATTTTAGGAAGTATTTAAAGTGTTTCAGTTATAGTTTAAAAATACTAGTTGAAGATATTAAGACTTATGATAGCAAACTGTACCTCTATTTCAGTCGTGAGCTTTTATTTTCTCTAATTTTGTATGCACATTTCCTCAGCATTGAATTTTCTTCTTCTAATTACTAATACCTCCAGATGGCATAAGGAAAGAACATGTAATTTATACTTGATATTTTGTTCTACCTAATTCTATTTTTATTGCTGGACCATAAGGATTATAAATGTTGATTTTTGAATTTCTTATATTCCATTTAAAGATTACTCTATGAATTAAATAGCTGGGATTTGCTTTTAAAATTGTAAAGTTAACTGTGATTGTCTTATAAACATTCTCTAACCATAATAGATGGCAGATACAATAGATGACAGTGGTTTCTTTTTTATTTGTTGTTATTATTATTATTATTTACAATTTATTCACTTTGTATCCAAGTTGTAGCCCCCTCCCTTATCTCCTCCCGGTCCCACCTTCTTCTCTCTTCCTCTCCTATCCCCCTCCCCTAGTCCACTGATAGGGGAGGTCCTCCTTCTCTACTGTCTGACTCAAGCCTATCAGGTCCCATCAGGACTGCCTGGATCCTCTTCCCCTGTGTAAATCTGCAGACCTAAAGAAGCTAAACAACAAGGAAGTCCCTAGGGAAGATGCTTAATTCTCATTCAGAAGGGCAAGCAGGTTAGACACCAGAAGTGAGGGAACAGGACTAGAGCCTAGCACAGATGTCCTCTAAAAGACTCCACTCAGAAGAGGATTAAAGCAAATGCAGGGACTCACAGCCAAACTTTGGACAGAGTGCAAGGGAGTCTTATGGCAGCAGTTTCTTTAGGAGTATGTTTAATTGTGTTTCTGTACTTCAAGTTTGATGATCAAAAACTTTCCTGTGGTTTCGTATCACCCAACCCCTTTCTGAACCTGGGGTGTCTTTCTGGTAGAAGTTACTTGATTTCTTACAGAAATCAATGTTTAAAGGCATTTTGGTGATGATTTTAATGTAAATGAGAAGAGGCTTTGAAAACACCTGAAAATGATGTGATTGAAAAATTAATTTTATAAGAATAAATAATAACAAATATTAAAAAGAATAAATAAAATAAATAAAAGAAAAGTGATTGAAGGTTGTGATTGGGCACTAGTGCCTAACAGCAGTTGAGAGATCAGGTATAGGGCTAACATGAGAAGGAATATTTGAGCACAAATATTAAATAAAATGCAAAGGTTATGGAAGATTTGTCATATAACTTGATTTAAGCTACTACTATAGTGATAAGTTTTACTCCAGAATTGTACCAGTATTGAAGAATTCTGATTAACTATTTAAATGTTGTGGTAAGCTGTCTAGTGAAAATACTAGTCGTGCATTCATGAAGTACTACCTAACATATAGCGCTTTGAGATAGGAAGATAAGTAACAAATCTTTAGCACATGTCTTTTTATGTTAGTGAACTGATAGGAACTTTGCAGAGATATACTATGCCTACTATAATGTCAAAATATAAATTATTTTGGAATCCATAAAAATAGGATTTCTAAAACTGATCTTGAACTGTTCCCCCCGAGTACCTGAATACAAGGAATGTACTCCTTCATGAGACATTTTGGGGAATGTGCTATGAACTGATCAGCTACAACAAGCCACATACTAGAATTAAAATATTTTCATAAAAATGTTTGTGGAATTGAAATATATTTTAGTTGATTCAATACTTTCAAGAAATCATGCAAAAACACCCCACTAAGATAAGTAGAAGGACTCATGCCATGGCTTCTGCTGCTTAGAACATGTGTGATACACACTGTGGGAGAAAGGAAAAGTGCTGCTCTCTTGCCCATTGTTTTTAAGTATAGATTAACACACGGTATGTATTATATTTCAAAAATGGGATAGTTGCCAAATTGTACACTCAGATTTTCTATTACAGAACAATTCATGGTTCTGCATGAAAGTAACATGTTTATTATTTGATAGGCAGAGATTCATTGAGTACTTTAACGGAAACACTTTGTTACCCACTGGGATATTTTTGTGCAAGTGGGTGTCTCAGTTAGTACAGTCTGTTTATTTTTTGGTCTCATAATGTTTTTGGTTCTTGTAACACAACACTTGAGGGTGGGTAATTTTTTAAAGAATGGAAACTTACGGGTCTAGAAAAACAGCTCTGTTAGTGACATTAGGGACATATAAGCATAAGCATCTGTGTCAGATTCCCTACAACCTGTGTGGTAAATAAACAAACACAGGTATGGTGGCATATACTTACACTTTAGTGCTGGGGAGAAGGGCACATTCAGAGTCATGATGCCCATTGGATAGGCAGCTTGACCTGCTCTGTAAACTCTAGGCCAATGAGAGACCTGCTGCATTAAAAAAAACAAGGTGAATGGCTCCTGAGAAATGAAACCTCCATAGCTGGATCTGTGCAAATGAACAAAAGCATACCTACAGACACACTCATAGTTTGCATCTAGTTATTTGAAGACTGGGGAGTCCAAGAAGACATGATGTTATCGAGTGAGAGCTCTCTTGGTGCATGAAAACATGCTAGGGGAGTCACATGTTCAGGCAAAGTCAGTTTAGTACTTTGGATTTCCCTTAGTTTTTTGAACCTGTAATCCTAACATGAGGGTTCTATTCTCTTGACCTCATTTAATCCTAATTGCCTTCCATAGTCTTCCTATAAATAATTATAAAATATTATGTTTTGGAGCTTAATTTTCAATATACTAGCCTTTGATGAAAATAGTTATATCCCTTTAGTGGGTACAAGCAGCCTTGCTGGCCTTTTGTTCAGGCAATGGACAATGAATGAATACATACCAGTAAAATCAGTTTGGTAAATGGTTTTATTAGCCAGTAATTGGAAGTCTTGAATGTGATTCTTAGAAACCTATTGATTTCTTTCTTTTACTTTAGGTTCTAATATTTGCAGATGCATTTTTGAAGAGTTTTATTTTTACACATATTCTATAAATGTAATTCTTTCTTCTATATTTTTGACATCTCTATTTATCCGTGATAAAATTTTAATAGTTACAAAGAATGTCATCTTTAGGATACAGACTGTAGTTCTTTGAATGAGAATGACCCCATATGTTTTTATGTTTGAACAATTGTTCCCTAGCTGATAGAACGGCTTGGGAAGGATTAGGAGGCATTGCCTCGTTGGAGAAGGCAGCTCACTGAAGGAGTAGGGGTAGACTTTAAGGTTTAAAAATCTCATGGGAGGAGATGAGGGAGGGATGGGGAGAGTGGGAGGGAATGAAGGAGGGGGCTACGCCTGGGATGCAAAGTACATAACCTGTGATTGATATAAAAATAAATAAATTACATTAAAAAAATTTCAGTGTGCTGTGCACCTCTGCTGGTAGATCTAGGTGCGAGCTCTCAGTAATCCCTGCTGCCACCATCAGAGACTGTAACCCTCCCAATCCATAAACCCAATGAAATGCTTTCACTAATTCTGTGCTTTGACCATGATGTTTTGTCACAGCTAGAAAGGTAATGGAGACACTGATAAAAACAGAGGACAGAGATTGTTCACAGGGCAGTTAAAAAAATGTCCTTGAGAGTTGTGGTTCCTGGGCTATTTATTTATTTGTTTACTTATTTGCTTAGTCTCGCCTGAAAATTATAAGAAAACACATGACTAAAAATGAGAGTAATCGCATGGACACCTTATGGTTGGGACAACAGGCTTTACTTGCTCATCTCATTCCCATGACTCAACCTAGTTTCTGCTAAAAGCTCTTTAAAAAGGCCCAGACCAGCCACTCAACGGCAGTCCATTCCTGTAGCAATGCTCCTGATACTCTGGAGCTCTGCCTCTTCATATTTGTTAAGGCCCACCTACATAAATCTATAATAAAGTTCTTCCTAGGCTCATCTTGTGTGTGTCATTAATTTCATTTTTGAATTCATGAGAGAGGATCCTGGAGAGGCTCAGGATAGTCGGAAAGCTTTGGGCAACTTCCCAGATGAGGGCATCCATCCTAGATGAGCCCACCCAATGTGAAGGAAACAGCTTCCATCAAACTTAAGGGTAACCCACCTCTCTTACATTAGTACTGTTAAAATTCATAAAATTATGTCAAATTTTATTGTATTCATGTTAGTTGACTATGATAATGATTTAACCACCACTTGAATCTGTTAAAAGGACAAGGAACAAGTGTTATTATAAATTATGTTTTGTATTTTCTTCTCTTAACTAATAAACTTTTAAAGATTTATCCTAAGGTTCTATATTAAATTTTAAAGTCTTTTATTCACCACCCTGAATTTAATTAAAAAGTTCCTTTGAATTTGCCAAAAATTAAGCTACTTTAAGTTATGAATACAATTGTCTTTAGCACGAAATTCATCAAAAGAATATAGATATAAATCCAGATAAACTATTAAATATTTAACATACAAAACACATTTCTTGAGGAAATATATAGATCTATTTTATTCCAATTAGTTTATAAATCTCTAGCTGCAAATTACATACTGCTATAAAGAGAGAGAGCCCAGAGCCAGCTTTAAGCTTACTTTTTATGCATGTAAGTGCTTAGCAGCTATGAAAATAGAGGCATTTCTTTTTTTCTATAATATTTTAGTTCCTTCTTTGAAAATTGCATACATTTATACGATCTATTTTAGTCATCCATCTTCCACCAGATCCCCTTAGTTTTCCTCTTCCTATCATTCTCTAAACTCAATAAACTCCTGAGTCCAATTAGTGATGTTCATGTGCATACAGATGTGGGGTCCTCCACTGAGACATGGGCAATCTTGGAGTGGTCACAGTCCCACAGGAGAGTCACCCTACCTCTCTCAGCAACCATCACCAGCTAGTAGCTCATTTACTGTAGTGGTCTCAGAAATTACTTCCCCATTCCTGTTGAAATTTTTGAGTAGATTTTTTTTTTGTTTCATTTTGTTTGGGTTTGGTTTTCAAGACAGGGTTTCTCTGTGTAGCTTTGGTTGTCATGGACTCACTTTGTAGGCCAGGCTGGCCTTGAACTCACAGAGATCTGCCTTCCTCTGCCTCCCCTAGTGTTGGGATTACAGGCTTGCGCCACTGAGCTCAGTTTTAAGTAACTTTTTGGTGCTGTGAGTTGATGAGCACAAAGGCTCTATCGTGTTCAGAGATGAGCATTCTTTTTTTTCTTTTTTTTAAAGATTTATTTATATATTATTTATACAGAATTCTGTCTGCATTTGTGCCTGCAGGCAAGAAGACGGCACCAGACCTCATCATAAATGGTTATAAGCCACCATGTGATTGTTGAGAATTGAACTCAGGACCTTTCGAAGAACATCCAGTGCGCTTAAACTCTGGGCTATTTTTCCAGCCCTCAAGATCAGCATTTCTTAGCTTTACTTTTCATTCTCCAACTCTTTTTCTGCCTAGTCCTCTTCAATGTTTCCTGAGACTTTGACAGAGAGAGGCTAATATAGATTATTCACTCACAGCTGAATACTCAGAGTTACTTATACTGGGAACTTTTTACCAGAGTAATGTTTCTGCATTAACCTTCATGCATTATGAAAAGGAACTTCTCTGTCCAAAGTTGAGAGCAACACCAATTATGGGTTGATAATTGCTTTTCTTAGAGAAATATCAATATGAATCTTTTCCTTTTTTAAAAAAGGATTTATTGATATTAACTCTCTCTCCCCATGTGTGTATCTGTATGTATGTATGTATATGTATACATGTATGTCTGTACCTATGTGTATGTATGATGTGCAAGTTTGCATGAATGTGTGCGAGTGTCCATTGAGGCCAGCGACAGAATAGCCTCTGGAACTGGAATTAAAGCCAGTTGTGAACTGCCTGACATGTGGGTACTGAGAACTATACTCTTGTGCTCTGTGAGAGAAATATGTGTTCTTATCTGCTGAACCATCTTTCTGGGCCCTGCTATTGGAACTTCTCAAGTTATATGCCAATAATCACTTGGCCATATATCAGTAAAATGCATATTTCATTGTCTCTAACAACTCTGAGTGGAGCTTGCTTTCATTTGGTAGAAGCCAACCATTTGAATACACTTGTCAGATGTTTCCTCAAATTTAATTCGTTTTGTTTACATCCAAAAGCAAGATTGGAATATTTGCTGTTTTTTACCTCAGAAAGTTTTATACAAAAAGATGCTTGTGTACTTGTTTCTTTTGTAAAATGTGAAGAAGGTGATTTTGAAAGAGAGAGCAAGGTAACTGGCAATAAATGATGCCCTTTGTCTAGGAAGTGTGCAAGCAAATAATATTAGCAAAGAGTTCAGGTAGATAAGCAGATTTGACAGTTTATGTCCTTAAACTGACCATTTCCACATTCTACTTAAAAAGTCCTCATGTGCCTCATGGCCATTTGTACCATATTGAGAAAACCATTACATTAAGACATCAAAGGGAGAGAAAGGACCTCTGAATTCAGTTACAGAAATTGGCTTTGTCTTTTATTCATGTCACCCATCTATTATATTTAATGGCAGAACTTGGAGGATAAGACATATTTCACTTTCTTTATGAATGTTCCCTTGTGACTCTTCTGAGAATCAAAATATTTTCAATGAATCAATAGAATGCATGGCAAATATAATACATACCCGAAGACGTTATAGTTATAAATTCAATAAATGCACTGTGAGCACACTGGGATCATTCTGTGGCTCTAAGTTAAACAGCACCATTTACAAGATGAAGACTGCTATAAAGTTGTATTTCCTATAGGAAAAGAATTATAAGATGCTATGAGCTCTGATATGAAAGCAGGAGTAAAATGGAATTTGTTCTTTACCCCTAGAGAGGTCCTGGACACTGCATCATCTTACTGAGAAAAAGAAACATCTGTAGGAGTTAAAGGTATTTCATGCTGATGGAATAAAGAAAGACTGGATGGAATTAACCTATGGGAGATTCTTAGTAATGGTATAGTGTTCTGTGAAGTAGTAGATCAGTGTGCATTTTACCCACAATGTACATATGGCCCTGACAGTTCTCGATACTCACCTTTGGGTATGCATGTGTTTACTTATCTCCCAGCCCAGTTTCTTCACCTGTCAAATGAGATGGATGACTTTTAATCTCCCTGTAACTTGAACTCCCCTTCAGTAGCTATGTTATTGAAGTGTATGCTTCAAATGATAATGGAAGTAAATTGTTTCTATTTCTTATATTTACAACTTTTAATATACAGTTTTAGTACAGCTCACCATAGAAAAACACCAAAATGACACTAACACTCTTGGCCTTATGAAAAACTGGTGACAGCTAGCTTGCTATTTGTTTATAGTATAGTTTGGTTTATAAGTATAATCAGAATTTTTATAATTTCTTTCTAAGGTAAAGACAACTAAAACATCAGGTATTGCTATGATGTAGGAGTAAGTAGGCTGACATAAATTTAGATGGAGTGAGATGGGGTGTGAGAGTTTATTTCTCAGATGAAGAGTCTCAGCTTTATCTCTAGAATTATACTTGTCCCTGCGCTGTTTGTACACATCTCAAGGAGGTCTTCCAAGTAGCTTCTTTCATTAGGGCTTTCAGGAGCTTCCTTATTCTAAGGGATACAACTGTCCTCCAAATGACAGTGCCCTGTTTTTGTAGATTGGGCATTTTCAGTACAGGAGGTTCCTTTTCAAGTGTGTACTAAAACACTTTTGTGGACTTATGAAAGACTTTAGTAAAGAAGTTCTTTAAACTGAAAAGGGAACCAAATCAAAATAGTGTTTTGTGAGATGATCCTTCCATTGCCCTGGGGAAGAAGACTGCATTGGCATTACAAACCAGAGAACAATGCAGCTTTGAATGATATATGTTGTGACCTTGTAGATGAAATGTCAACCTTACATTAAACAGCTTTATGGTACTCTTAGAGTGATCATGATTGCCCTTGATGGCCATCATTTTGGGTAATGAAAGCAGGTGTAGCAAGTAAGGGGTACATTCAAGTCTTTTCACTTGTGTCTGGAATGTAATGTGGCAAATCCCAGAGGAAGTGAGAACACATTTGAGGTGATTTCATCTTCCACAGACTTTTAATGTTAGAGAAGCATTGCTTTTATTGGTATATTTCTCAGTTAACGCATATACTATGATGTTTCCATATGAGTATTCATTGTGCATTAATGGTGCCTGTCTGCTACTCTCCCACACTACCCTTTCTCTGTACCCTTCCTCATTCATATCAATCAATATTGTGCTTTCAGGTTGACTTTTCCTATTCATTTCTACGTGTGTGAGACATTTGGCATGCTTGCCGTTTTGTATCTTTCTTCCTTTGCTTAACATGGTGTCTTCCAGAATCTGCTTAGCTGCAAATAAAGGGAATTCGTTCTTCCTTGCACTGAATAATATTCCACCATGAACAAATGTTTTTGTATCTGTTATAGTTGGAATATTACATGTACCCAACAGGCTCATGTGTTTGAGCCTATGGTCCCCAGCTTATGACACAATTTTGGGAGGTTACAGATCATTTGGAACTATGGACTAGCTACATGAGGTAGGTTGCTATAGTGACATCCCTTTCTCATTTTGCCCCAAGCTCTTCATGTCCTGAATGACCAAAATGTAAACTTTGAGCCAAAATAAACTTTTGATGTTAAAAAATTCTTCCCTCATACACTGCATCCTGACTGCAGCCTCTCCTCTCTCCATTGCTCCTGCCCTTCCCAGATCCATAGCTCCTTCATTTCCCCTCAGAAAAGAGCAGGCTTCCCAGGGATAGCAACTACATGACACAGCAAGATGAAATAACAAGATGCAAGCCCTTATATTGAGGCAAACCAGTAGGAGAAAAAGGTCCCAAGAACAGGCAAAAGCTCAGTAGTAGAGCATTTGACTGCAAAATAAACTTTAAAAATTCCTTCCCTATGGTATTTTGTTATAGTGACAAGGAAAGTAACAATACAATATTTGAGTACTTGTACATTTCAGTATTTGTACAATATTGTGTCTATGATACAATATTGTGATTTGTATCATAGGTACAAATCTATGATTATGTCATAACTAGGTGAATAATGCCATAATTAACACAGACATAACATTTCTTTTGTATGTGGTTATCTATGGGTATTCCACATATCTAGGAATTAGAGAATAGAATGATACTGTAGTTCTGAGTTTGGGGACAATCCATGGTGCTTTCCATAGTTAATAGAGTAATTTATATGCCTACTAACATCATACATCAGTTTATTTTTTATAGTGGCCTTACTGCATTTTGTTATTTGATTGTAGTCATTATTTATTTATTGTATTATTTACAATTAATTCACTTTGTATCCCTGTTGTAGCCCTTTTCCTCATCTCCTGTTTCTACTCTCCCTCCCTCTTCCTCCTCTATCTCTCTCCCCTTGTCTACTGATAGGGAAGTCCTCCTTACCTACTGTCTGACCATAGTCTATCAGGTCCTATCAGGACTTTCTGGAGGCTCTTGCTCTGTGGTCTGGCTGGGTTGCCCAACCAGGGAGAAGTGATCAAGGAACAGACAACCAAGTTCATGTCAAAGACAGTTTCTTCTCCGCTTACTAGGGAAACCATATGGAAACTGAGCTTTCTCTGGATTACATCTGAACCGGTGGTCTAAGTCCATGGTCTTTGGTTGATGCATCAGTCTCTGCAATCCCCCTTGGGCACAGCTTTTTGGCCTTGCTGGTCTCCTTGTGGAGCTCCTATCCCCTCCTGGTCCTTCTGTCTCCCTTCTTCCATAAGACTCCCTGTGCTCTGTCCAAAATTTGGCTGTGAGTCTCTGCATCTGCTTCAATCCCCTGCTGGGTGGAGTCTTTTAGGGATGTCTGTGGTAGGCTCTCATGCTGTTCCCTCTCTTCTACCACTTCTGGCATCTATCCTGTTTTCCCTTCTGAATGAGAATTAAGCATCTTTTGTTTAGCTTCTTTAGATCTGTACATTTTAGTATGTTTATCCTATAATATATGTCTAATATCCACTTCTGAGTGAGTATATACCATGCATGTCTTTCTGCTTCTGGGTTACCTCACTCAGGATGATCTTTTTATTTCCATTCATTTGCTTACAAATTTTAAGATTTTCTGTTTTTAATATCTGAGTAGTATTCTATTGTATAAATGTATCATAATTTCTGTATCCATTCTTCAGTTGAAGAACATCTAGGTTTTTCCCTAGATTTTGGCTATTACGAATAAAGCTGTTATGAACATAGTTGAATGATGGAGCATCTTTTGGGTATATTCCGAGGAGTGGTATAGATGGATCTTGAGGTAGAGCTATTCCCAATTTTCTGAGAAAGCACCAGATTTATTTCCTGAGTGGTTGTACAAGTTTACACTCCCACCAGCAATGGAGGAGGATTCCCCTTTCTCCACATCCTCTCCAGCATGTGTTGTCACTTGAGTTTCTAATCAGATAAAATTTGCTTCATTGTAGGTTTGACTGGCACATTGTTGGTGTCTAATGATATTTGACATTTAAAAACCACATTTGTTGCCTATTTGTATCTTTAAAAGTATTTATACTAAGATAATTTGCCATTTATAATTTTAAAATTTGATTACTTACTTTGTGTTTTTGAGATATAGTCTATCCATTGTCAGATAAATGTAAAAATATAGTCATTTTAGTCTGTTGATTTTCATTGTTGTGTATAAACTTTCTTAATTTAATTAATATTATTACTTAACATTAATATCTGTTTCCTGTGCTACTGAAATCCCACAAAAATGCATTTTGTATATTGATAAACCAAAATTTTTGCTCTATATTTGCAAAGCTATAAATGTTGTACATTGTGAGTGATACTTGTAAGAGAAAATAGTATTCAAATTACACTCTGCATGTGACTATCCAGTTTTTCCAGCCCATGTTTGAAGATGATATTTTGCCTTCCATATGTTTTTGGAATCTTTGATAGGTTGGCTGTGGATGGATTTGTTTTGTTTCTTGGGTTTTTAATCTGTTGAATTTTTATTACACCACTATCAAACTACTACTGTGACTTTTTAATTAGTTTTCAAGTCAGAAATGGTAATACTTGTAACCTTGTCCTTTTATGCTTATGACTTTTTTGGTTGTTCAAGGATTTTTGTACTCTCATAGGAATTTTAGGATTTTTTTTCTAATTTTAATTTTTCCAATAACATGAAGAATGTTATAAAATTTTGTTGGGGTAGTATTGAATATGTACATCTCTTAGGTTAATGTCAGCATGACAGTAATCTTACAAACATGAAGATAATTTTTTTAACCATTCTGTGTCTTATAATATCTTGAATTGGTATCTTGTAATGTGTATGTCTTGTTTTATCACACCTTTAGGCTGAATCTGATTTGTTTGTTCAAGGCTATTTTAAATGGTGCTGTTTTCTATTTTCCTTTCTGTTTCTGTGATAAAATGTTCCGTTCAAAAGTAGCTTATGCAAGGAAAGGGTTTATTTTATTTTATTTTTTAACAAATCCCAGACCCCTCCTTCTTAGAGATTGTGCTACAGGCTGGGATCATCAATCAAAATAGATGCAGCCAGAGGAGGACCCAGGGTGGGATGATCAATCCTCGCTTAGATGGACAAATGGGATGGACATTGGATGTAGGAGAAAACAAGCAACAGGACAGGAGCCTACCACAGAGGGCCTCTGAAAGACTCTAACTAGCAAAGTATCAAAGAAGATATTAAGACTCACAATGAAGCCTTCGGCAGAGTGCAGGGAATCATATGAAAGAAGGGGGAGTTGGTAGGACTTGGAGAGGACAAGAGCTCCACAAAGACCAAATAGATCAGGGCACAGGGGTCTTTTATGAGACTGTTTCTCCAACCAAGGACCATGTATGGATATAATCTAGAACCCCTGCTCAGATGTGGCCCATGGTAGCTCAGTATCCAACTGGGTACCGAAGTAAGCGGAACAGGGGCTATTTCTGTCATGCACTCAATGGCTGGATCTTCAATGACTCTTCCTCCCCCCCCCCCAGGGAGGAGCAGCCTAGCTAGATCCCAGAAGAGGACATTTCAGCCAGCCCTAAGGAGACCTGATAAGCTAGTGTCAGATGGAAGGGGGGGGAGGTCCTCCCCTCTCAGTGGACTTGGAGAGGGGCAGGGAGGAGATGAAGGAGGGATGGGGAGAGTGGGAGGGAATGAGAGAGAGGGCTATGGCTGGGATACAAAGTACATAACCTGTGATTAATATAAAAATAAATATATTACTTAAGAACAAAACAAACAAACAAAAGAACAAAATAGATGCAGCCACAAGCTACTATGATATGGCCAGTTCAACTGAGGCTCACCTTTCTCAGGAAACCCTAGTTATTGTCACACTGACAAAAGTTGACAGCAAAAACCCACCAGCGAAGGTTTATTATCTTCTTTGCAGTATCAAGCAATTCACTTTTGGTTTACAGAAAGGCTACTGATTTTTGAGTCCTACTCATTTTATGAAGAGCAAGTTTTAGTTCATCAGTCTCTCAATTCTGATAGCAATTTGGAGGAGTCTATAAATTATCAATCAGCAAGTAGTGATGCACTTCCATATTGTATGCTTTTAATTTATTTTTCCTATAATTCTTCTCACTAAAATATCTAGTACTATGCTGATAACAGTACTTATAGGAAACTTCATTGTCTTTGTCTGTAAACAAAGGAAAGACTTTCCCTCAACCTGTTCAGCATAATGCTGCATGTGGGTTTCTGGAATATAGTTTTTATTATACTGAATTATGACCTTTTGTATCTGATTTGTTAGTGCTTCTTTGTCTCTTACTGTTTTAATGTCTTAAAGTCTATCTTTCTAGTTGAAGTGTAGCTACTCAAGCTTGCTTTCATTTCAATTTTCTTGGATTTTTTCTCACCTCTTACTCTGAGTTGCATTCTGATATGTGAAATGACTTTCTTTTGTTTGTTACTGCATGTGAAATGCACCATCAAATATGTTGCTTGGATTTGAAATGCACTATCAAATTCACGATTACATGAGGTTGCTGTCATGTAAGCCTCTTGCTCATGGACAGACTGATGTTCATGGGTTTTTCAAGGCAACACTTCCGCTCTACTTTCCTTGACTAGTTTTCTACACCATTATCTTTGGTTGCCTTGCCTTGCCTTTGCATATCCTTGCAATAGAGATGTTTGCTCAGTGATTAAAAAGGATTTTGGGTGCTCCCTCCCTTTCTTAAGGTGACACTTTAAAAGACATGTAGACATAGTGTAATATCATTTCTCCTACTTCACCCAGTGTGTTGGTGAGATTTTCAAGTGAATTTTAAAAACTATTCTTTCTCAAGATCTCATTTTCTTCTTTTAAAAAAATTCTCTTTGCAATTTGTTTTTCATATCCTCCATGTCTAATTTTGTTGAATTCTTTTTCTGCATTCTTTCAGAGCTTATTAAATAGATTGAGATTGTTAAAAACTGGTTCTTAAGATACAGAGCAACAGTAATAAAAATTGCATGGTACTGTCATAGAAACAGGTTGGTGGATCAATGGAATCAAATAGAAGACCCAGAAATAAACCCACACATTTATGGACACCTGATCTTTGACAAGCAAGCCATACAATGGAAAAAAATGTCATCTTCAACAAATGGTGCTGGTCTAACTGGATATCTACATGTAGAAAAATACAAATAGACTCAAACTTATCACCCTGCCAAAACTAAAGTCCAAGTGGATCAAAGATCTCAACAGAAAACCAGACACAATAAGCCTGTTAGAAGAAAAACTGGGGAAGGGCCTTGAACTCATTGGCACAGGAGACAACTTCCTAAATAGAACACCAACAGCACAGGCTCTAAGATCAACAATCAATAAATGGGACCTTATGAAACTGAAAAGCTTCTGTAAAGCAAAGGACACTGTTGTCAGAACAAAATGACAGCCTACAGACTGGGAAAGGATCTTTACCAACCCTATATCTGACAGAGGACTAATATCCAGATTATATAAGGAACTAAAGAAGTTAAAAAGCAACAAATCAAGTAATCCAATTAAAAAACGAGGTACCGAGCTAAACAGATAATTCTCTGTAGGGGAATATCGAGTGGCAGAGAAACACATAAGAAATGTTCAACGTCCTTAATCATCAGGGAAATGCAAATCAAAACGACCCTGAGATTTCACTTTACACTCATCAGAATGGCTAAGTCCAAAAATTCAAGTGACAATACATGCTGGAGAGGTTGTGGAGAAAGGGGAACCCTCCTCCATTGCTTGTGGGAATGTAAACTTGTACAACCATTTTGGAAATCAATCTGTCACATTCTCAGACAATTAGGAATAGCGCTTCCTCAAGATCCAGCTATGCCACTCCTAGGCATATATCCAAAAGACGCTCAAGGCATAAAAGATGTTCAAGTTACAACAAGGACATTTGCTCAACAATGTTTATAGCAGCTTTATTTGTAATAGGTAGAATCTGGAAACAACTAGATGTTCCTCAATTAAGGAATGAACAAAAAAATTGTGGTACATTTACACAATGGGATACTACCCAGCAATTAAAAACAAAGAAATCATGAAATTTACAGGCAAATGGTGAGAACTAGAAAAGATTATCCTGAGTGGTTATCCCAGAAGCAGAAAGACACTAATGGTATATATTTATTTGTAAGTGGATATTAGACATATAATATAGGATAATCATACTAAAATCTGTACACCTAAAGAAGCTAAGCAATGACTCTGGGTAAGATAATCAATCCTCATTCAGAAAGGCAAATGGGATAGACATTGGAAGAAGGTGAAAACAAGGAACAAGACAGGAGCCTACCCACAGAGGGCCTCTGAAAGACTCTGCCAGCAGGGTAAACAAAGCATATGCTGAGTCTCATAGCCAAACTTTGGCAGAGTGCTGGAAATCTTATTAAAGATGGCAGAGATAAAAAGTCCTGGAGCTCCACAAGGAGAGCAACAGAACCAAAATATCTGGGCCCAGGGGTCTTTTCTGAGACTGATACTCCAACCAAGGACCATGCATGGAGATAAGGTAGAACCCCTGCACAGACATAGAGCATGGCACTCAGTGTACAAGTGGGTACAAGAGGCTGTCTCTTACATGAACTCCATGGCTGGCTTTTTGATCACATCCCCCTGAGGGGGCAGGAATAGCAGCCTTACCAGGCCACAGAGGAAGACAATCCAGCCAGTCCTGATGAGACCTGATAGGCTAAGGTCAGACAGAAGGGGAGGAGGACCTCCCCTATAGTGGACTGGGGGGGGGCATAGGAGGAGATGAGGGCGGGAGAGTGGGATTGGGAGGGGATGAGGGAGAGAGCTACAGGGGGGTACAAGTGAATAAATGGTAATAAATAAAGAAATGAAAAAAGAGTCATTTCTTTTATATTGTTTTATTTAGTTACTGCTTGTTGTTTGGGGGTTGGGGCTAGCAATGCCTTTCTGTGTAGTCCTGGCTAGAACTTGTGCACATCAAGGTGACCTCATTGAACTCACAGAAACTCTATCTCCTGAGTGCTGGGATTTGAGGTTTGTACCACCATGCCCAGCCCTAGAAGTCTTAATCAGACATTTTAGCCATTTATCTTTGGAATCTATGAGGGAATTCTATTTGTTTACTCAGAGTACTTACTCGCTTTTGTTTGTATTACATCCAACTCTATTGGGTTCGACTATATTGGGTTGGCTGTCTTAGTAAGTGGCTTTCTTCCAAAGATATATCTTGGGTTATCAGTTTGTTAGAATGTTGAGTTTATTTTCATCTGGACACCATGTTGTATTCCTCCTGTAGCTCTTTTGGTCATAGGGAGTGAGTTTGGTCTCAGTTTGGCTATGCAAGTTTAAAAATGACCCATTGCTTCTTCAGTTTATGCTGGAGTGGATACACTCTGCAAGTTCAGGAAGATATGTTACTGACAGCAGGATGTGAATGGGAGGTAAGCCCTATATGATTAGTCCCATAGAGAGACTAGGGTCCATACTGCGACTACTGACATGAGTCCCATTATTTACAAGGCTTTTAGCCACTGTTAGTAGTAAGTAGTGAAGAAGCAGAAACAATGATCCTTGGCCAGACAGTAGTGCTCACTCACATGTTTCTCTGGAAAAAATAGAAACCCCAGCACTCAACCTGGGCTCATGGGGGCTCACAGAGACTGAATTACTAACCAAAGAGCATGCATTGACTGGTCCTAGGATTCCTGCAGATATGTAGCAGATGCGCAGTTTGGTCTATGGATCCTGCAGCAACTGGAGAGGGGGCTCTCTCTGACTCTGATGCCTTCCTTTGGGTCCCATTTCCCTAACTGGGTTGCTTTGTTTGGCTTCAGTGGGACAGAGCCCAGTTCTGTAGTGTCTTAATGTGCTGGGGTGGGTTGGTACCCATGGATGATTTCCCATTTCTCTGAGGAGAAGGAGAGGAAAGGATGAGTTGGGGGTAGGGAGGAAGTGCGAGAGGGAGACTGGGAATACAGGAAGGGGGCTGCGACCAGTATGTGAAGTGAATAAGTACATTAATTAAAAAAAAAAGAAATCCCAACACCTCTTCTGGTTGTTCAATCTTGTCAGCAACATATGATCAGATAAAATGTAGGACAGGCATATGGTAGGAGTCACATAACTAGGATGGCAGAGCTGTGATGGGAAATGTAGGTGGGCTTGCCCAGGAATGGGACTTAGTCATCCCTTAGCCATGTGTGTGTGTGGAGGTGGGCATTTCCTGGGGTTTTTCTCTCCCATATTCATTTAGTCAGGGTATCTGCCTGGGAGAGAACTAGAGTGGGTTAGGTTTGAAACAGTTTCTCTCAGGGACTTCTTTGAATATGTGCACCTAGGGACAAAGCTTTAGACATGTTTTCTGTCACCAATTCTTACAGATGTAGTGCCTGCTAGGAAATGCATAGAGATGATTGAATTGGGAGATTGGCAAATTTCTTCTCTTGGGTATTCAGAGTAGAGCAGGCACTAAGCAGTTTCTCTTTAGACCATTTTAGGTTGTGTGCTATAAGGGTGAGGAAACAGCTGAATGCCTGGCAATATTATGGACTTGCATAAGACCACATAAGCACACCTATGCTTTTAGGACAACAATGGAAACACAGTACGCTTCCTTGTTAGTGACAGTTCTTTGTATACACACAGACGAAGGAGGGATACACACAGGAACTGCATCAATAATTGATTTCAGTACTAGTATCATTATGATTTTACACGAGACTGGCTGTGTCCTTTGGCCTAGGAAGACAAACTCTGAAATTCTTTAGTTCTTGAATTTGTCATGAAGTAATTCACAAATATTCTGAAATTATAGTTAATTTTTATTCTGTAGCAAAGGCTACATGGTTTTTATTAATTATTAAAGGAATCATTGACACAACATTCAAGAACAAGTCTATTATATAATCCATCTAATTGTAGATTGTAACACAAAAATACAGGGACATTAAATAGCTTTCTAAAAGTGAAAACCCAGCATGAGAAGGGAGCAGAGAGTTTCAAATGTTGCATTCTCACATAAAGGACACACTGTCTCATCCCATCAAATTAAACTTAGCATAAATTGTTTTAAATGAATGAACAAAGCATTTGAGTACAACAGCAATCAATAAAGATTTACATTTATTGCAGCAAAAATAAATCCCCTCTATATCACATAACCTCTTTCGAGTCATTGCTATGAAATGTCTTTAGGGATCCACCCATGGAGTAATCTGTGGTTTCTGACTCCCTAGAGTAGTAGAAATTCAGACAGTAGGACCTTTTTGAAGATGCTTCCAGCCTCACAGTTTATGATACCCTTTTTCAGATTTCAGTTATTTACTTAGCTTGTATATTTATATTAATTCTGTAACACTAATAGCTAGGTATCCTGCTATTCATGCTCACTAAATTTACTGGGACTGTATCCTTCATCCTTACCACACAGAAGGAGGAGTCTAACCCCCTCCTGGCTGTGGTGCTCTGATGGCAAGTACTAGGATATTTGGTTTCTCTGTGTTACTCTTCTGAATCTTAAAAGTCCCCCCCCCCTTTTTTTCTAGTATTGATTCTCCCACAATGAGTCACTTCAGAATACATACATACAGCTGTCGCTTTGAAGCCTTTGTGTGGAGAGCAGGGAGTGCTGGGTACCTCTCTTCAGCCATCTTGCTCCACCTCTTCTCAGTGTTTTTCTGACTTAATGATTATCATCACATTTATTTAGCCCAGTGTGCTTACGATTGTTAGTCAGGGTACAAATTTGTGTTAAATGAATGAGAGCTGTAAAGAGACAGCCAAGATGAACAACTGCTATTATTGCAGGTGAACTTTATACACGTCAATCATTCTGCTCTCAGCTAACTGGGATGCTCTGCTACTTCAGATCCTCCCAGATCAGATATTTCTTGATGGGAGAGCTCTGTGAGGTCTTCCACTTGCCCTCTAATTACACCCATCTTGCCTCTCCAAATTGTTTTGGTCACTTTGGTTCTGGACCCGATTGATTGCTTACAAGCTGCAAAGAATTTCTAATAATGTAGGCTCTTTCCTGAGTGGCTCTTGGAGGACTCAAATGTCAAATTTCTAGTGGTGACATTCCTTACCAGGTAGACGTGTCTTACTTATTAACGATATGTTCTCAGACCCTCTCAATAAATGCTGCTTTTTTCTGAATACTGTTTCAGGTTCTTAAATCTCGATTTTTATAGGAGGTGTAGATGTATTTTCTCTAAAGCCTATAAGCTTACTAGAAAAGACAGCTCTTTCTTATTTGCCTTTAATCTTATTTGCAATGGTCCCTAGGATTTTGGTCTTGAAGATATTATCAAATGAAGGTTGGTGTTCAATATTTAGGGGGGAGTTCTGTTTGCTTTCTTTCCATTTACCTTAAATCTGCTTTGAGACATACTTTAGGTGTAGAATTAAAACCACACACATAAGAAAGACTTTAAATTTCTTAGGGTTTTTTTTTTTTTTGACATCTTTGCTTCTTCTTCAGTGTTACTGATTTCTTGGGTCAGAGTTGAATTTATTGTCTCATTATTGTGAAAAATGACAAGGGAGGACAGCGGAAGATGGGTGAGTTGGCAGAGAAGAGAAGCTTTCTGTATCCAGGAAAGAACTCAGAAATGAGCTGTGAAGTAGTATTTTGGAGTGGGGAGGGGGTTGTACTGGAAAGAAGCCAATTTGGTTTCATCCGTATGTAAATTAGGAGGAATGGTACAGGGATGAATCTGGATGGCTAATTTTCTTGTATGTAGGAAATTATGCAGAATAACACAGGCTCAGAAAAGTCCTCCAGTGGGAAAATACTTACAAAAATGTTCTGAATGCGGGCGTGGGCTCCTGCAGATAGAGGGAAGAGGAGAACCAGGAAGCTAAAACAGGGAAAGCTGGTGGTAAGAGTAGTAAGATCTTGATGAGTTGTGGATTTTGGATTTACGTTCTTTAATGTACCTATTGTATAATTTTTATTATAAAATCTCTATGTCCTTGAATCTGAGTACCAGTTCTTCCAGGGCACGTAGACATTAATACATTTTTTAGACCTATAAGTGATTGCCTGTAGAGTAGGGCTGCCTTGCTCCTAATTCTGATCCATCAGATTTAATTTTGGGTGATTGACTAATGAATGGATACAATGCCTATAGTCCAGTAATATTTGCAACACTACAAAGGTTATTTTTAGGGATAAGCTAGCACAATTCATCTGGTTATGGGCTAGACACTGAGCTTCCTTGTGAAATCACAAAAGGTGGGCATCTTGGCTTTATTCTGCTGAGTAGACCCCTGAGAGGTACAGAAGTTATAATTTAAAACTAGATAAACTGTCTTTCAAACCATACTGTCCAGTTAACTTTATACTATGCTGTTTGCTTGCTTTTCTCAGAAATTACACATTTTAATTCAGCTGTCTTATTTTGGAGGCTAAACTGAAGGTAAGTAAGAACTGAAGACCTTGGTGGTGTGAGCTATGAGAACGAAGTGGGGAGGTAATCATTCCCATCATTACAAGACAGAAAAACCCAGGCGCACTGAAAATGAAGTCATTGTCTTTCCATAGATGATTTAGAGCAATGAGATTGCAAAGCAAAGTATGGCCATGACATTCGGAGAGACAGGTGAATGTGAGTTGGTGCTGAGCTCTGCTTATCTGGGCGAGGAAAGCTGGGGCAACAAACTGGCAGAAATACTTAAATCATGATTTTGGCAAGCTGGTGGAGGCTGAGGATGGACAAGCCTGAGAGTGAAACAATCCTGGGACCAAGGTCTTGAATCCACATGCTGTGATCAGACTTGTTTTCAGCATCCTCAGTAGGTGCTTGCAGTGAAGATCCTTTGAAGCAGAGCAGGGAAAGAGGAGTCTACCAGGTAACAAAAGACTAGATGCTTCCCCAACTCCAGTCCGTTCCAGTCTTCCAGATTCTTTTAAAGGGAGCTGAGAGGGAAAGTCACTAGAGGGTTTGGGTTTGGGGGAACTAGACCCAGAGGACTGTAGCCAGAAAAGGGATTAAGGGTATGCAGAGACCAAAAGCTGCCCCCCTCTGCTGTGAACCTGGTGAAGCAGAAACGAGGGCTCAGTGAAAGACTATGACTCAGCTGATTACAGAATGTTACACTCAGCTGTCATATTGCTACGTCTCTGGCACAGTCAGAGTGGATGTCTTTTGAAAGAGCTACATGATGCAGATAATCCAAGGACCAATACTTAAAGAAACCCTAAATTTAATGAAGAAAAAAATACATCCTGACACCTGTAGCTAGAACAAACTTAAGTTACAGCTCTAGTTCTAGCAGATTGACATAAATCCTCTTATTTAAGGCCTGTGCATCTCAGTCCTTGCTGTATAATGTCACATGTCCAGTTTTCAATAAAACACGATATATGCCAAGAGCCAGGAAAAAAAGTTTGAGGAATGCAATCAGGCAACAGATTCAGAAGCAGCAGACCTGTGGAAAATTATCAGATGAGGGCTTGAGTGTAGTCGATGCACATATGAAGGACTCCGGTGTAAGAATGAATCAAATGGATGGTAACATAGAAAGACAGATAATCAAAGGGAATACTAAAAATTAGAAATGAAGAACCATTTTGATTGGCTCATTAGTAGTCTTTACTAGGAATAGCGAGAGAATCCATGAGCACGAAGATGCGTCAGCACGATGCCTAAGACAGTACCAAAATGTATAAAATGTTGCTTAATTTGAACACACACACAACCAACTGAAAAATACAGAAAAAAACAGTGTTTAGAGGAGTGATTAGCTGATAGTGTCCCTGGACTGAAAATAGGCACTGCCTAAAGTCACTTTTCTACAGTTGTGAAAAGATGTCATGACCAAGGAAACTCACAGGATAAAGTGTTTATTGCTTTTCTGTTTTGTTTTTTTCCACATTTTCATCCTGCTCATCCTGGCAGGGAGAGGGCATGGCAGCAAACAGCCAGGCACGGTTCTGGAGAGGTAGCTAAGAACTTATATCTGATCCACAAGTAGAAGGCACAGAGAAAGAGAGAGAGAGAGAGAGAGAGAGAGAGAGAGAGAGAGAGAGAGAGAGAGAGAGACAGAGAGAGACAGAGAGAGAGAGACACAGAGAGAGAGACAGAGAGAGAGAGAGAGAGACAGAGAGACAGAGAGACAGAGAGACAGAGAGACAGAGACAGAGAGACAGAGACAGAGACAGAGAGATTAGGGAATGACATGGACTTTGGAAACCTCAGTCCCCAGTGAAACCCCAGTGACTCACGTCCACCAACACAGCTACATGTCCTCCAACAAGACCATACATTTTACTCCTTCTCAAAGAAGTTCTACCAAATAAGGATAAAGTATTTACACATATGAGCTTTTGCAGGCTTGTTTTCATCATCTTTTTTTTTTTCTGAAACAGGGTTTCTCTGTTTAGCCTTGGTCTTGGATGTCCTGGACTCACCTTGTAGACCAGGCTAGCCTCGAATTCACAGATATCTCTTGCCTCTGCCTCCATGAATACTGTGATTAAAGGTGTGCACCACCACGCCTGACTTTAGTCATTGCTCTATTGCTGTGAAGAAAGACTATGATCAAGAAAATTATTATAAAATAAAACATTTAAAAGCAGTGAATTGGGGATTTCTTACAGTTTCAGCGGTGTGGTCCCATGTTAGCAAGTACGAAGGCACATAGGCAGACATAATTCTGGAGAAGTGCTGAGAGTTCTATATCCAGATCTTCAGGCAGCAGGAGAAGAGATGGCCATTGGGGCCTAGATTGGGCTTCTGAAATCTCGAAGCCCACACTCAGTGACACACAGCGCTAACATATCCAGTAAGGCCACAAGTCTTACTCCTACTCAAACAGTTCTGCTGAGGACCAAGTATTCAACTATATCCACTGATGGGCTTCAGATAAGCCATTCCTATTCACACTACCAGAAACTGAACCATGGATTAGGGAGCTCAGAAAATATCTTAAAAAAGAAACACAAAGATATCCTTTGTGGAACTAAAGAAAATCAAAGACAAGAACATCTTGGAAGAAAACAGGTGGGAAAATAACTGCGTAGGGGAAGGAAAAACAGGAATCCAGAACTCCTTGTTATTGCAAACTGTTTAAGAAGGAACTGCAGATAAATATCTGCAAATTTGTATAATGACACCATAAACCTAGACTACCATATCCAGGAAAATGATGCTTCAAAATTTCAGTAGAAAGGAAGTTTTATTTTTCTTTCCATGCAAGAAGTGTTTAAGACATTCTTCAGGGTGATGCAAATGATACAAATAATATACTTGAATCAATGTAAAAAAGGAAGAACTATAAGAAATAACAAACTAAGGAAAAGTTGAGCTATTTTATTCATTTTCTGATTTAAATCCTAACTGTTGGAGGAGCAAAAACAACAGTTGACAGAATACAGCTCTCACCACAAAGGATATAGAAAACAGAATATTCTGCAGCCAGTTTCCGTGACCATGGCTCAGAAACACAGGTGTGGGTTGTCCCATAGTCCACGGTTCAAGTTGAAAGTAGTTTCATACTTTTATGTGTTACAGAACAAAAATGCTGTAAATTACAGCAAATTTAAAATTTGTTGGTGGGTACATAAGATACGTGGTTACAGAAAGATAGAGGAAGTTTTTCTATAGGCCTCAGATGCAACCGATGACATTCTTAGCTTCTGTGGCTGCTACCTCTACCAAGACCCCAATTTGATAAAAAATGTGTGCTAGGAAATGAAAATGGGGGTCTGTCCCTGGAGAGCACATAGTGATCAGAGAGCCTGCCACTGAGTTCATGCCAGAGAAAGATGTAAAGAAATGTAGAGACAACAAAATAAATTAGAACCATAACACATGAAAAAAGATAAAAGTCTTAATATAAGGAAACAATGAAATTGAAAGCTAGAAAAATATATAGACCAATGAATTGAAGTCTTGATTTTATAGAAACTTCAATAATATTGATAAAATTTTGACCAGACTAACCAAATAAAGAAAACTCAAATAACCAGTATCAAAAATTAAGACATTGTTACTACTGATCTTCTGGACAAAGAATGTCATGAACAAATCTGTCCCCACAAATCTGATAGACAAGGGTAAATGGACCAAATCTGTGAAAGACATGATGTGTCAAAACTTACACATGAAGCAGACAGTTTGAGTAGCCCATTATTGATTGACAAAATTGAATCAAGAAATTGATTTTGTAGTGTAAAACCTTCAAGAAGAAAAAGCACTAGTCCGAGATGTTTGGCAAATTGTACCTAATTCGTGAGAATTAATAGTTTCCAATGTTCTTTTTAAGAGGAAAAGGAAGGGATCGGTTCATGTGTAAGCCCAGCACTGTTTTTGTCTTCAAACAAGACAGAATCAACAGGAGAAGGAAACTAAGTTGGAAAAGCTAACATATAGCAGTTGGTGGTGAGGAAGCCAGAGAAGCATGAAGAGATCTCATGAGTAATTAACTTGGTATCCTGATGGCATCCAGAAAGAGCAAAAGAAAGTTACAATAAACCAGGAAATCTGAAAGAAGTCTGTGTCGAGTTGTGACCTGCTCATGACTAGAGAAATAAAGATGGTGAACACAGAGTGTTGTTGCCGTATCTTTAAAACTTCTGTGAAAATTTTATGATTTCCTTGTTTTTAATTGCTGAGTAGTATTCCATTGTGTAAAAGTACCACAATTTCTGTATCCATTCTTCCCTTGAGGGACATCTAGGTTGTTTCCAGGTTTGGGCTATTACGAATAAAGCTGCTACAAACATGGTTGAGCAAATGTCCTTGTTGTGTACTTGAGCAACTTTTGGATGTATGCCTAAGAGTGGTATAGCTAGGTCTTGAGGAAGCACTATTCCTAGTTGTCTGAGAAAGCACCAGATTGATTTCCAAAGTGGTTGTACCAGTTTACATTTCCACCAGCAATGGAGGAAGGTTCCTCTTTCTCCACAACCTCTCCAGCATGTGTTGTCACTTGAGTAACCTTTGCCATTCTGACAGGTATAAAGTGAAATCTCAGGGCCGTTTTCAAAGAAATCATGAAATTTGCAGGCAAATGGTGGGATTTAGAAAAGATCATCCTGATTGAGGTATCCCAGGAGCAGAAAGACACACATGGTATATACTTATATATACTTATATAGTCCTATAAGAGAGGGTAAATATACTAAAATATATACACCTAAAGAAGATAAACAAGAAAGAGGACCTGGGTAAGATGATCAGTCCTCACTTAGAAAGACAAATGGGATGGATATGGGAAGTAGGAGAAAACAAAAAACATGACAGAAGCCTACCACAGAGGGCCTCTGAAAGACTCTACCTAGCAGCTTATCGAAGCAGATACTGAGACTCATAACCAAACGTTTGGCAGAGAGTAGGGAATCACATGACAAAAGGGGGAGTTAGTTTGACCAGGAGAGGACAGGAGCTCCACAAGGACAAAATATATCACAGGGGTCTTCTATGAGACTGTTTCTCCAACCAAGGACCATGTACAGATATAACCTAGAACCCCTGCTCAGATGTAGTCCATGGTAGCTCAGTATCCAAGTGGGTTTCCCTACCAAGGGGAACAGGAACTATTTCTGACATGATCTCAGTGACTAGCTCCTTTACCTCCCTCTGCCCCCCCGAGGGAGGAATAGCCTTGCTAGGGCACAAAGGAGGACATAGCAGCCAGTCCTGAAGATACCTAGGGTCAGATGGAAGGGGAGGAAGACCTCCCCTAGCATTGGACTTGGAAAGGGACAGGGAGGAGATGAGGGAGGGAGGGTGGGATTGGGAGGGAATGAGGGAGGGGGCTATGGCTGGGATTCAAAGTAAATAAGCTGTGATTAATATTAAAAAATAAAAATTAAAAAAAATTCAAAAAAACTTCTGTGAAAGCAAGACTATTGTAGAATGAAAAGCAAAAACAAAACAAAACAAAAATACACCTACAAATCTGTCATGTTTATGGAAATAGAAGTTATATGCACATTAAAAGTCAACATCTTAATTATCAAAAGTATGACATTAATCAGTTGTACATATTAAGTTAAAAGTTATATGAACACATTGTGTTACATGTATGTGTTATTGCATTTAATCTTAAGAATGGGGGAAACGTCTACCAGCCATGGCCTTAAAGAGGCAAAATTTTTCCTTCTATGTCATATTTTAGGTTTTTCCAATTCCCTTGGGTTTTTCTAGAAGAACATTTAATTAAATGGAGTTTGGTATTGCTGCCTGTAATCCATTGTCAAGGTACAGAAGCCTTGCTGATTTGGTAGTGGAGTAGAAAAGTGATTAATGAGTGGGTAGACACTTTTGGTGGGCTTGAGTTGTGCCTTTCCCCTTTACTGAAGATGATGGAGGACTGAGTAGATACTTCCCTATGGCAGTGGAAAGGAAGGAAGGGAGAGTAGTTTCCTCTTTCCTGGATTAGTTGAGCTCCAGTAAATTATTCTTCCTTGAAGGCAGGCAGTGTGAAGAACAGAGAGCTGTTGTATTGTGAAATTGTGAGTTTTCTTATTTTTCTGGTAGTTGGAGGAAAGGAATTTTATCTCTACAGTCTCACTGTGAGAGACTACTGACAGCTTAGGGGAACTGTGTCCACGTTGGTTCAAGGTAGGAACAACTCCATGTTGTTGTTTCTGTAGGTGCAGTTTTCTGTCCTTCCAGTTTTTAGGAAAACAGTTTGCCCTTTTCATGAGTTTTCTGTTGTATCTCAGAATAGCTCTTGATTTTCAATTTTTGTTTTTTTCAGCTTCAGTTTTCCCTTGTGAGAAATAAGAAGGATGATGTATATCCTTTCTATGTATTAGATGAGAAGCCGGAAGTCTCATTTCTTTCATGTAGTCCTAGGCTTTCTTTCCTCAATGGTGCTTAAAATGAAGATCCCTACACAAAAAGCTAACATGTGTGTGAAAAATGTATTTGAAAATTTGAGTGTTTCAGATTCAGCCTATTTTTCAGTCCAGCGGAATGGAATTTTTATGATGGTTGTCACAGTATCTTCTGGTCTTTATGAATGTGAAATGAAAGAGTTCAGTATGAGGAAGGTCACTCACCAAAGCAAAATACTTGACTCTTTAAATAGGCTTTAAATATTAAATGAATCCCTATATAAGGTAGCAATACCTGAACAAGATCTAAAGTAATTACCACCTTACAAAGAAGGAGAATTCTCAGTTGTTTAATGAATGCTGAAACAAAATACAATAGCGGTTGTCAGACTGCTTGAGCTGTGAATTAATAGGGAAATTTTAGTTTGCATCTAGAAAGGCAGCCATCTTTTGCTCAGGAATCTACATTTAACAGATTTGTCTTGGAAAAGAAAATGGCCAGCATTCTATGTAGTGTCTGAAGCATAAAAGAACCTTACTAATTCCCCATGGAATCTAGACAAAAGGACTGAATTTTGCTGTAGTATATATCTCATGTGAATGTTAAACTGAGGGAGTACTTCACGGTGGTTTAAAAATACAGTGATGAGAATTTCCCTTCTCTATTATATAACTGTAACAAATGACTTTGTCTCTGAGGGAATCATAAGGTTTTGTGCCTTAGCCTCTAAACATCTCCCGGAATCAATGACGCAGACGCAGCTCTGGGATGTCTTTCTTTCCGGTGTTACTAATTCAGGGCACAATTACTTCTGTCTTGAAATAGGAATTATCTTTTAATGAATTCTATTTAAAACTTTCTCCCGTGTATTCTTTTAAATGTTCATATCATTGAATCTGAGAATCTGAGAAAAGATGAACTCATATTTGACAGTGGAATCTCCAAAAAATCTCAGTATAATCTTCTCGCGTTTTCCAGCTATTCGTTGTTTAGCTGTACTATTATTTTCAAGCCCTCATGAACAGGTGTGATGAAAGGGCTCTGTTTACTCACTTTTCCAGATCATTAATAAAATGTTAAGAACTGGCTGAGCCCAGTCCCTGGGCACTGCACTGGGTGCCTTCCTCATGATGTGACACGCTGTCATTTGTCATTCCCGTCCCATTGTTTGTTCCTCCTGACGGTTTGCGTTCCTCTCAGGAGCCGTCCCATCAAAGTCATTTTGCATGAATTTTTAAATTAAGGTTTGTGGGAGGCACTGCATCAAGTACTGTGCTGAAATCTGACGCCCGTGATATCTGCTTCATAAATGGATCACCATTAATTTTTAAAAAGCGGTAACTAATCAAGTCTGTCCCGAATGACTAACATTGCTCCTGCTTTTTTGAATATTGGTGGGAGGTAACAGTTATATAGTAAGGTGGTTTGTTATAAATAATGCTTCAAGATAACAAATATCACTGACGTTAAAGTCTCAGGTGATTAGTTAGAGTAAAGATAGTAAATGATTGAGAAAAATGTCTTCTTTACTGTCTAGAGAGTTTTGAGAAATGTGGGTTTTGGTTTCTTTAGGTTTTTATTTTTGGGTTTGCCTTTGTACTTGTAATAAGTACACAATGAAATGATTCTGTAAATAATATGTTAGAATTTTGATGGAGATTTCATTGAATCAGTTGATTGCTTTTAGTAGATAGCCATTTTTTTCCTGTATTAATCATAATCACAGCAGATCTTTCCATCTTTAATTTATTTTTTCAGTGTTTTAAAGTTTTTATGATGCAAGTCTTTAATTTTCATGGTTAGTAGTTTCAAGATATTCAGTAATCTTTGAGTTTTTTAATGTAATTTATTTATTTTTATATCAATCACAGGTTAGGTACTTTGCATCCCAGGTGTAGTATCTGATATTTATTTAATTTTGGTAGATGGTACATATTGAGAAAATTATCAATTTTGTTTAGCTTTTCGAGGTCAGTTGAGTTCAGATTTTTTATAGTATGTTCTTATGTTTCTCTGGATTTTCTCAGTGTCTGTTGTTATAGTCCCCCTTTCATCTCTAATTTTGTTAATTTGTATCTTCATGTACCTTTTAGATAATTTGGATAAGAGTTTGCCAATCTTACGGATTTCTGAAAGAACCGGTTTCTTTAGTTCATTCATTCATTCTTTGTATTGTTTGTTTGATTGTTTCTATTTTGTTGATTTCAGCCCAGAGGTTGATTATGTTTTACCATCTTTTTGGGTGTTCTCTTTTTTGTTTTGTTTGGTTCTAGAGCTTTCATGTGTTCTGTTAGTTTACTAGTATGAGATTGCTCTCTCTCAGTATAGGCACTTAATACTATGAACTTACCTCTTAGAAACACATTCATTGTGTCCCATAAGTTTGGGTGTTGTGTTTTCATTTTCACTCCTTAATTTCTATCTTGACCCATTTTTTAATTTTTAATTTTTATTAATTACAGTTTACTCACTTTGTGTCCTACCTGTAGCTCCCCTTTGACCAATTTTTTTATTCAGTAGAGAATTGTTCAATTTCCCTGAATTTGTAAGATTTCTGTTGTTGGTGGTGACATTCAGTATTAATTTGTGGTGGTCAGATAGGATGCAAGGTGCTGTTTCTTTTCTTTTCTTTTTTCTTTAATCCATTGAGACTTGCTTTGTGTCTGAGTATGTCTTTTATTTTGGAGAAAGTTCACTGAGGTGCTGAGAAGAAGATACATTATTTTGTGTTTGAGTGACATGTTCTGCAAATAGCTCTTAGATCTATTTGTTTTATGATGTCACTTAGCTTTAGTATCTCGGTTTTATTTTTGTCTGGATGATTTGTCTAGTGCTGAGAGTTGGGTATTGAAGTCTCCCACAACTGGCGTGTGAAGGTCGATATGTGACTTAACCTTAAGAAGTGTCTCCTTTATGAAGTTGAGTGTGAGTGCCCTTGTGTTTGGGATGTATTTGTTAAGAATTAAAAAGTCCTCCTAGAAATTTTTCCTTGAGTATTTAATGTCCTTCTCTTTTTCAACTGATTAGTTTTGTTTGAAGTCTATTTTGTCATATTTTAAAATAGCTATACTAGCTTGTTTCTTAGGTCTGTTTGCTTGGAATATCTTTTTCCTGCTTTTACCCTGAAGTGATGTCTATCCTTGATGTTAAGGTGTGTTTCTTGGATGCAGCAGAAAGGTGGATTCAATTTTGGAATTTGTTTTCTTATTTTATGTCTTTTTATTAGGGAATTGAGACCGTTGCTGTGCAGTTATCAATGACCAATGGTTATTGATTTCCATTGTTTTATAGTTATAATATGGTTCCCTCTCCATTCTTTTGATTCACTGTTATGATATTCCTTATTTCGTGTGCTTTCTTCAGATTGAAATTTTTCTTCTCCTGCCTCTGTATAATGAACTGTATGTTAGCTTGATGGTGGTTAATTTTTTTAAAATCATGGATGTCTATATTTCTCCAGCTATTATGTTGAAAATTTTGCTGGTTTCTCATGCTTTTTAGAAGTTCTATTTAGGCCCTTCTTCTGGGTTTTAGAGACTACTGAACGTCAGGTGTTATTATATTAAGTCTGCTTTTATATGTCATTTTGGTCTTTTTCTCTTGCAGCTTTTCTTGTTCTGTACATTTAGTCTTTTGATTATTATGTGCTGAGAACATTTTCTATTTTTGGTCGAGCCTATTTGGCATCTGTATGCTTCATGTATATTAATTAACACAAACTATTTTTAAATGGGGACATTTTCTTCTATGATTGTGCCTTTGATCTGGGTTTCTTCTCCTTTCTCTAATCCTGTTATTCTTCCATGTGATCTTTTCAGAGTGTCTCAAATTTCCTGGGTAAGTTTTTTCCAGTTGAACATTTTCTTTCACTGAAGTATCCATTTCTTCTAAATTGTTTTCAAAGCCTGAGATCCTGTCTTCTATCTCAAGTATTCTGTTGGTGAGGCTTGCCTCTGAAGCTCTTCTTTAAGTTTCTAAGTGTTTAACTTCCAGATTTTTCTCATTGTAGGTTTTGCTTATTGATTCTATTTCCCTTGTAAGTTTTTTTAACTGTTTTTTTTCTTTTTAAATTTCACTGCACTCTTGAGGAAGCACTGTTTCTAATTGTCTGAGAAAGCACCAGATTGATTTCCAAAGTGGTTGTACAAGTTTGCATTCCCACCAGAAATGGAAGAGGGTTTCCCTTTTTCCACAACCTCTCCAGCATATGTTGTCACTTGAGTTTTTGATCTTAGCCATTCTGATGGGTGTAAGGTGAAATTTCAGGGTTGTTTTGATTTGCATCTCCCTGATGGCTAAGGACATTTCTTTAAGTATTTCTCTGCCATTCTAGATTCCTCTACAGAGAATTCTCTGTTTAGTTCTGTACCCCACTTTTTAATTGAATTGCTTGATTTGTTGCTTTTTAACTTCTTTAGTTCTTTATATATCCTCTGTCAGATATAGGGTTGGTGAAGATCCTTTTCCAGTCTATAGGCTGACATTTTGTTTTGACAACAGTATCTTTTGCTTTACAGAAGCTAGGCATATGTCCAAAATATGCTCAAGTACACAACAAGGACATTTTCTCAACCATGTTAGTAGCAGTTTTATTCGTAATAGCCAGAAGCTGGAAACAACCCAGATGACCATCAATGGAGGAATGGATACAGAAATTGTGGTACTTTTACACAATGGAATACTACTCAGCAATTAAAAACAAGGAAATCACAAAATTTGCAGGCAAATGGTGGGATCTAGAAAAGATCATCCTGAGAGGTATCCCAGAAGCAGAAAAACACACACAGTGTATACTCACTAGACCTATAAGATACTATAGATACTAGACCTATAGGATAAACATACTAAAATCTGTACACTTAAAGAAGCTAAATAAGAAGGAGGACCTGGGTTAAGATGATCAATCCTCATTTAGAAAGACAAATGGGATGGACATTGGAAGTAGGAAAAAACAAGAAACAGGACAGGAACCTACCACAGAGGGCCTCTGAAGGACTCTACATAGCAGTGTATCAAAGCAGATGCTGAGACTCATGGCCAAACTTTGGCCAGAGTACAGGAAATCATATGAATGAAGGGGGAGTTATTAAGATCTGCAGAAGACAGGAGCTCCACACAGTCTTTTCTGAGACTGATTCTCCAACCAAGGACCATGCATGGATATAACCTAGAACCTCTGCTCAGATGTAGCCCAGGGCAGATCAGTATCCAAGTGGGTTCCCTAGTAAGGGGAATAGGGACTGTCTGTGACATGAACTCAATGGCTGGCTCTTTGACCTCCCCTGCCTCACGAGGGAGGAGCAGCCTTGACTGGCCACAGAGGAGAACATTGCTGTCAGGCCTAATGAGATCTGAGAAGCATAAGCTAGAGTCAGATGGAAGGGGAGGAGGACCTTCCCTATCAGTAGACTTAGAGAGAGGCAGGGAGGGGTTGGGAGGGAATGAGGAAGGGGCTACAGCTGGGATACAGAGTAAATAAATTGTATTTAATATAAAAAATAAAATAAACATATCTTAAAAATTTCACTGCATTCTGTTTTCATAGATTTCTTTAATGAATTTATTAATTTCTGCTTTAAGGACAGCTATCATGTTCATTAGGGCTGTTTTGAAGTCCTTGTCTTATTTGTTAGCTATATTGCATTTCTCAGGACCTACTGTGCTAGAATTGCTGGGCTTTGGTGGTGACATACTGTCCTCATGGTTATTTATTGCGCTTTTATGTTGGCATCATGCATTTAGGATTTTAATTGTTGAAGGTCTAGTTGCTGTGATAACTGGTTTTGTCTTTGTTCGGTAGGTATTTCATTCCTTGGGGTATGTTGCCTTCTCTGGTTTTTCAGCGAGTATTGGTGGCTGTGAGTTGCCTGGTCAGGAATGATTCTGATATCCTGCCAGGTATGGCCACTGGGAGTTCTGGAGAGCTTGTGTTTCTTGGCAGTTAGGGACAAAGATGGGTTAGAGGGAATGGGCCAGAGGGATCCACAGGAGGGAGAGGGGCATGCGCAGTCCCTAGGATTTCTTTATTTAACCCTAGCGTTGGAATAGAGGGGGAGAGGAGACTGCAGCAGGCCGTATGCTCCAGAGCTTCACGTGAGACTGGGGGATTGCAGTAGGAGGAGAGGAAGGAAAGTAAAGATCCAACGATTGCCTCTCTCTTCCCATCTGCTTCCCTGGACATATTGACCTGAAGGGAATACTTCAGAGTATTGGTGGCTGAGATAAAGGGACAGGAGGGTAAGGGAGATTGGAGGGGGAGATCTGTGTGATCTACTGGAGATGGGGATAGAGAGGAAGGGGGTCATAGCACGTGGCCTGCTGTAGAGCTGGAGATAGGGGCCATTTTTAGTTAGAATTTAGTTACATCACTTCTCTTCCTTCCAGTCCTTCCTGCAGTCCCTCCTCCCATTTCTTTTTCTTCTAAGGCCCCATGATATTTCATCAGATTTAAAGCTGCCTTTTCTTTGATTATTACTGTCACAGTCACACAAATACAACCTTCTGAGTCAGTTTTTTAGTATTTGTAGGACATTCAAATGTTCATGGTAACCAATAGCTGTCTATGTGCACTTAAATCTCTTAACAGGAGAGCAATCTTGCTTTGTACTAGAAGCCTACCTAACTATTAAAGCAGTGAGATCATAGCTGTCAGAAGAGATTGTATGACTTCCCCTTTATTAGACCAGAATAATTTCTTGTCTATATTTAAATAGAGATGCTATTTTAAATAATGAGTTAGCTCCTTTTGAATATTGCCGTCATGTTGCTAAATCCTGGCTTCTTACAGTCTTTTGACTCCTGGAATCAGTAGTTGAAGAGGAAATAGTGATTAGAACAGTCATTGCTTAATTTTTGTCAGATTGTCCTATCGGTTCAAGTATGAATCAATTCCTTTTGACTGCTTTAGGAGGCCTCATATAAGGTATTCTAATGTGATTTCTACCTAAGGTATCGTCTTCATTAATTTAATCAGGAGAGCTGATGTTTCATTATTAAAAGTAAAATTTTCACTTTGAAATCTCTGGGCACAGCTCAGTACAAATAATAACAGTTTCATTGTTGTGAAGTAAGCCCCTTAGAGACCACTGCACAGACACTCTTAAAGTTGTCAATAAATTTTTTTTCAGGTGGTTGCCCAAGGAAATAGCTGAAATCATGCAGCCCTGAGCTTTACAGACCTTTGGTTTTATGCACAACACAACATCCTGGTTGACACACTTGAACTAGTAAGAACAGTTAGCAAGAAGTGGAAAAACTGAAGCCAAAAGGCAAGGTTAGTACAATTCAGGATTTTTACTTGGGAGCTTTGCCAGCCACATCATGGAACCATTGGTGTAGCCTTTGTTACTGATTTGGCAGGCTTTGCTGCCTGTGTTCTGGGTCTTTAGGCTGAATGGTGCTCCTGTTATGATATCAGCTGTGCTCTGTTAGATCTTGGATCCTGTTACCTTATAGAAGAGGTGTCATCAAACTTGGTTAATAAAAGTGTATCTTTCAGTTTGGAAGATGAAGGTTACTCTTCAGTAATGATATATGCTGATATCACACCGACTGTCTTTGAGCCAATCGTAGAATACTGTTTTTTGGAGGCAGCATGAATGACAGATTCGAGGGAACCAAGGTAACCCACTTGAAATCAGCTTTGCTATTAGCTTGTGGTGTTAACTTTCCTTCACACTTTCCCCCGTTCTTACTCAGAAAATAATCGTCTTAATAAAGGTTCATTTTATATGACTGATATGTGAATATATGCCAGAAGTTATAAAGCTTCATGACAAGTTCTGATGATTTGTGATTTTCAATAAACAAGCAAATAAGAGAAGACTTCCTAGAAGTCATCACCTATTGTCACCACGTACATGTCTACAACACCTGTAGCCAAGTCATCTTCAGTGATGGGAGTTGATTTTGATAATTAATTTGGTTTGTTCTCTTTGCTGCAAGCCTTTTCTCCTGGAAAATTATCTAACATGAACCGCCCACATAAAAATTTGACCCTGTGTTCTATGGTTTGAATGGTTACACCTGCTAAAAGGACAACAAACCGTACACTGAAATCCTAATCCCGAAAAGAGACATCTGTAGCAGGCAGGACCTTTGAAAGACAACAAATCATGAAGGCAACTCCTTCTCAACTGGGATTAGAGGACTTTTACAAGAGAAGCTAGAGAGAGGGCACCATTTCAGCATGTGAAGAGAAGGGATTAGATCCAGTGGGATCCATCCAATGTAACTAGTGTTGGGTAAAGGGTATAATATTCAGTGTGAGGTGAGCGCTCATGGGCAAACGGTCACAGAAGGTGCTAAAGAACCTAGCCTGTGCTTATGTGTGTGTGCTGAAATTCTTGCCTCCCTAGCTTTGTGTGCTCTGTTCTGTACTCTTGACACACATGGGTTTTTAAATAAAAATTCTGCTCGTATATATTTGTTCTCTTGATATAAAAAGTGAGGTACACTTAGTTCTATCTGAATATGAAGAAATTGTCAAGAAAACTACATTCAATGAAATTTGACACCGAAAACTTTTATTATTATTATAATAATTATTTGTGTGTGTGTGTGTGTGTGTGTGTGTGTATGAATGCAGGTTAATGTTAGAGAAAAACATTCAGAAGTTGGTTTTCACTTTTCATTGTGGGTTCTGAAGAGGAAACTCAAGTCTTGAGGCTTGTATGGCAAGTGCCATCTAAAAGGCCCAATTTCTGATTTTAAAAGAAATTTAGAAATGGACAGAAATGTTAGTAAATGGAATACAAAAATGGAACACTTTTTTAAAGCTAATTCACATTTCTCTGAAGATTAAAATACCAGAAAGATTTTAAGGGATTTTAGTCATAACAAGCCAGTTACATAATTCATATAGTATATAAGTACACTTCCATAAAATATATTTTAATATACATATTTTAGATATTTATAATATATATAAGTATATATATTTAAAAGTTACACATACACATACTCATATATGTAATTGAATTTACAATGTTTCAGGCCAGAGATGAACAAATGAAAACTGCTCCATGAAGGTCTATGCTGTACTGTAAGATCAGCACAGTGCTTAGACATGTTTACTTTGGAGGTGATTTTTCTAAATCATATCTTATCTTAGTCATTTTAAAAATTATATAATATTTCTGACTTTGTCTTTTTGTCTAGATGTTAAAATAGTGTTTCTCTGATGAAGTCATGAGCAGATTAACTGGATTAACAGTTATAATGCAGCTAAGCAGTTTGAGTTAGCAGCAAAGAACTACTGCCTCTGTCTCTATTATCACCATGAGAGTAGAGGACAAAGAGCAGAAACAGAGCCAAACACATATGTGAATTCTGTATGCAGTGCAGGTGTTTGGTAAAACACTGAGGAAAGTGTTAGTCAAAAAATGGTGTTCAGAAGACTGGCCATCTGGAAAATTTGCAGAAATTCCTTGAAGCTACAAGAAAAAAATCATCAGCAACAAAAAACTCAATGGACTGATTATTTAAATAATTACCAAGGTAAGACAGAGTTTATGCAATTAAATGTATACCTATGATTAAGCAAGTCAACCCAAATTCTACATATTTACCAAGATGTATAAAAATATGTGTTTATGCAGGATTTTGTACATAAATATTCATATAAGCCTTATGATAGCCCAAACAAGAAACACTACAAAAATCCTAGCTATGGGGGAATTGAAAATGTGCTTATGGTTTTTGATTTTGCTGATTTGGATAGTTTCTCTCTGCCTTTTAGTTGGTTTGGCTAAGGGTTTGTCTATCTTGTTGATTTTCTCAAAGAACCAGATCTTGGTTTCATTGATTCTTTGAATAGTTTTATTTGTTTCTAATTGATTGATTTAGCCCTGAGTTTGATTATTTCCAGCCATCTGCTCCTCTTGGGTGTATCTGCTTCTTTTTTTTTTCTAGGGCTTTCAGTTGCATCATTAAGTTGCTTGTAGGAGATGTTACAAATTTGTTCTTGGAGGCACTTAGTGCTATGAATTTTCCTCTGAGCACTGCTTTCATTGTGTCCCATAAATTTGGGTATTTTGTACCTTCATTTTCATTGAAATCTAGGAAGTCTTTAATTTCTTTCTTTATTTCTTCCTTAAACAAAGTTTTTCAGTTTCCATGTGCATGTAGGCTTCCTCTAAGAGCAACAATCAATAAATGGGACCTCATGAAACTGAAAATCTTCTGTAAAGCAAAGGACACTGTCGTCAGAACAAAATGACAGCCTACAGAATGGGAAAGGATGTTCATAAACCCTATATCTGACAGAGGGCTGATATCCACAATATACAAAGAACTAAAGAAGTTAAAAAGCAACAAATCAAGCAATCCAATTAAAAATTGAGGTATGGCGCTAAATAGAGAATTCTCTGTAGAGGAACATAGAATGGCAGAGAAACACTTAAAGAGATGCTCAACATCCTTAGCCATTAGAGAGATGCAAATCAAAATGACCCTGAGATTTCACCTTACACCCATCAGAATGGCTAAGATCAAACACTCAAGTGACAACAAATGCTGGAGAGGTTGTAGAGAAAGGGGAACCCTCTTCCATTCCTGGTGGGAAGGTAAACTTGTACAACCACTCTGGAAATCAATCTCGCACTTTCTTAGACAATTAAGAATAGTGCTTCCTTAAGATCCAGCTATACCACTCCTAGGCATTTATCCAAAATATGCTCAAGTATGCAACAAGGATATTTGCTCAACCATGTTCATAGCAGTTTTATTTGTGATAGCCAGAACCTGGAGACAAGCCAGATGTCCCTCAATGGAGGAATGGATACAGAAATTGTGGTACATTTACATAATGGAATACTCCTCAGCAATTAAAAACAAGGAAATCATGAAATTTGCAGGCAAATGATGGGATCTAGGAAAGACCATCCCGAATGAGGTATCCCAGGAGCAGAAACACACAGATGGCATATACTCACTTATAAGTAGGCAGTAGACATATAAGATAGGATAAACATACTAAAATCTGTACACCTAAAGAAGATAAACAAGAAGGTGGACCCGGGGTAAGATGATCAATCCTCATTTAGAAAGACAAATGGAATGGACATTAGACATAGCAGAAAACAAGTAACAGGACAGGAACCTACAGCAGAGGGCCTCTGAAAGACTCTACCTAGCAGTATATCAAAGCAGATACTGAGACTCCTGACCAAACCTTCTGCAGAGTGCAGGGGAACCTATGAAAGAAGGGGGAGTTTGAATATGCCAGCCCCTGAGGGAGGAGAAGCCTTGCTAGGCCACAGAGGAGGACATTGCAGCCAGTCCTGAAGATACCTGATAAGTTAGGGTCTGTTGGAAGGGGAAGAGGTCCTCCCCTATCAGGGGACTTGGAAAGGGACAGGGAGCTGAGGGAGGGAGGGTGGGATTGGGAGGGAATCAGGGACGGAACTATGGCTGGGATTCAAAGTAAATAACCTGTGATTAATATAAAAAAATAAAAATTATATATAAAAAGAAAATGTGCTTATGATATATTTGTTTTAAAAATACATGTTTAGATTATAAAAACAGGGGGATCCAAGATGGCTGCCACGAGAGAACACTGTGTCTGAGGAGTAGGAGAGCAGAAACAACGCAGCGACCAGGAGACTGAACTCTGGGACCTAAAACGCCAGCATCGTGAGTGCCAGGTGAGAAAATCAAGAGGGGAAAACCCTAGGGACACCCAGTTATTACCTGGAGAAATTTCCCTGTGACCAGCAGCGCACAGCTCTGATCTGGACGAGCAGCTGCACTGGGCGCGCGCACCCGCCATTATAGACTGGATCGCACAGACTCCCGGGCAGTCTCGGGAGGAACCTGGAGCCGTTTTCACTGAACTGCGCCCTACGAGC
>CM053759.1:45567493-45588515 GCA_028658305.1 Pachyuromys duprasi
TCCTGAGGATTAAGCTCAGATATTCTGCTTTGGCGGCAGCACTTTTATTTGCTGAGCTAGCTCATTGGCCCATTATGATATATTCTTTAAATGAATACTAAATACTGATAGGACTGACAGGAATGAGCTACAGAACCCTCAATAATATGTATCTCAAAAGCACTATTCTGGGTGAAATAAGTCAGACATATAACATGATTTCATTTTTAAGAACATCTAGAAATGGCTAAGTTGTCATCAAAGAAGACAGTGGTGGTTTGGAGCCAGAGAAAAGAAAAGAAAAATGAACTCAATGTGTAAGAGGCTACATTTGACAGGAATAGAATGGCTTTATATCTCAATGTCATTATCTAATTGTGTGCATATTCAATCACTATAAAGCTGGTTATACTTTTAAAGCAAAGAAATAATTTAGGCTCCTTTTAAAGTATGTTCTTGATACCTTTAGGTATCATCCACCCAAAGGTTGAATACATGTCCTGTTCCTCCATCTGCTCTGTGATTGTTTGATGAACAGAATGACATTAAAAAAACTAGATGTTTCTTGTCACATACTTGGTCACACTGATGACAAAAGAAACTCACACTACGTTTTGCGTGATTTTTCGTGTCACATCTGTTATTGGGAAGATCTGTGAGAAAATGTACAACATTGTGGTAATTTATGATTATGAGGTTTACTTATGTATGGCAGAATATATATCAACTATGCAAAAAAGGCTGATAAATGCATTTAGAAAAATATTAATATTTCTTTCGCAAAACGTACTCTAAATTTTTTCACAGAGCACACAAATTAGCTCACCCTTCTTGGAAGACAGTTATCACAATTTAAAATTCAGTAATAGAAAAATAATTGGAGCTTCACTAAAGATTTATTTCTTTAACCAAATCAAACAGTATTACATCAAGATTGATTTAATTTGCATATGACAGAAAACACATGGTATCTGCCTTTCTGAACTTGTTATTTAATTTAATGTGATTTCTGTTTTAACCTTTTTCAATTTTTCATTCTTCTTTCTTTTTATTATTATTATTATTATCATGTATTACAATTTAACCAATTTGTACCCCAGCTGTGGCCCCTCCCTTATCTCCTCCCAATCTTCCTTCCCTTCCTTCTGCCCCTCTATTCCCCTCCTCTAGTCCACTGATAGGGGAGGTCATCCTCTTCTTCTATTTGACCCTAGCCTATCAGGTCTTATCAGGACTGGTTGCATTGGCCTCCTCTGTGGCCTGGCAAGGCTATACTCCCCAGGGGAGGTGATCAGAGAGCCTGCCACTGAGTTCATGCCAGAAACAGCCCCTGCTGCCCTTACTAAGAAACCTACTTGGAGACTCTGTCTAGTTTTCATTCTTTTTAATGGCTGGATAGGATTTGTCTCTAAGCTGTTTTTTTTATCTAGGGCTATTGAACAGTGAACAGTGTAGTAATAAACATGAATACATAACTATCTTTGTGTTAATGTTATTTTAGAATCCCTCAGGTATACACTCAAGAGTTGGAGAGCACAATCATGTGGTAGATCAGTTTTAAGTATTTGAGAAACTTTATAATGATATTTATAATTTCTGTAGCAGCTTACATTCTTAACCATCAAAATATATGAATGCAGAAATCTATGTATGTGATGGATGTATCATTTCTAGCTACCATCTTTCATCTATCATATCTTTTAAGAACACACACATATATACGTATGTATACATATATGTATAAATACCCATCCACACACACATTTGAGACAGGGAAATAGAAGGGGTAATCTGAGGAGAGAGACGGGGTCTAAAGGGAGGGTGGGACAGGGAACAAGAGAAAGTAAAATGTAGGAGACAAAATTCAACATGCAGATTTAACTATCTGTGTTCATACGAAATAAAAGTTGGAGCATTGTTGTACCAAAAATAGAATGGAGAGAAGAAAGGGAGATAGAAGACAGTGGCAAGGCAAGAGGAGCAAATGTGGACTAAGTATAGTGATTTATATGAATGAAATAATAAAACACTGACTTGGAATTCCTACCACTCAAACATTCAAGATTTCCTCTGGTGTGAAATTTTTGTAGCACATAGAATTTCAGAGCTACAAATCATGTGCTTACAAAAGCTAAAGAAGGATCAGTGATGGGGTTCAGGTGCATTCAGGCTACTGGGCATCAGGGGGACTGTATAAGTCAGCAAATGTGGGGGCTTGATTATTTTCGCTTCAGTATTATATGAATGTGTTCACTCCTTACAGGATACTCTCTCTTCGTTTTTTATTCTCTGTTGAAGTAAGATAAAAAGATGTCCCTAGCTTCAAAATGGTCCTGCTTTGATTATTTCTGCAATTCAGAAGTTTTCAATTTTTAAATAAAAAGGGACAGTGTAAGGTATTACTCTCATTTGTATTAGAGAGTAAGAAGGGAAAAAAGTCACAAATAATTTAAGAGTGTGTATTAATATTTCAGGTCGACATCATTCCTGGAATAAAAACTATTTCTATATTTCTGATTCTTCACGTCTCTTAACAAATAATATGCATGGGGAATGTACATGTAGATTTTATCTATTTCCATAATTGATTTTTGGATCATTGCTTTTACGGTGTATTTTGGTATACGCCTCCTAAGAATTTCCTTAATAAGACACACAAGAGCACACATTTGGTATTTGTCTGCATTTGTTTGAATCAGAAGTTAAAATTGGTAACATGACAGGTTTAAAAATTACATCTTCCCAATTATACTAAAGAAGGCAATTATGAAAAGCAGATATGAAGCACCCTTAGTCAGAAACAATTATTTGCATGGGTAAAAAAAAGTCTATGATTCTCTCTTTAGTATTATCTGAGCTGTAGTTAGTTATTTCAGTGGCATTTCTACCCTGCCGTACTTGCTCTCACTTCTGAGGGCTGAAGAAGAATGTTACCATATTTAGTATCAGAATAGAAGAGCTCTTAGCAGTGGACAGGTGAACTGTGGTTTCATTTGTGAAATTGATTTCCTTAACACAAGGTTGTTTCAGAAATTAGAAGAATTTTCACAAAACTTAAGTAGAAATTTGGATTAATCCTGAGGATTTACAGATTCCTTCTTCTTCTTCTTCTTCTTCTTCTTCTTCTTCTTCTTCTTCTTCTTCTTCTTCTTCTTCTTCTTCTTCTTCTTCTCCTTCTGTGCATATGAGAGAGAAAAAGAGAGATAGAGACAGAGGGAGCTCACACATGAGTGCGTGGGTTGGGGTTTGAGGTGTGGGAATAGGGAGGAAAGTAAATGACGTCTGAGTGCGTGCCCTCTGTGAGGAGGATGTGTATATCAGAGGACAACTTTGGGGAGTTGGATTTTCTGTAGTTGGTTCCTAAGGTAGAACTGAGGTCAGGAGGCTTGCTTGAGTAGCGTTTTCCCCACGGATTCATCTTATTGGCCTAGGTTTTACTAATGTGATCAAAGTTCTGAAAAACTATTGATTCATTTTTGTTTTCTTCTTAACAAATTGAGCCCCGTGTCTCACTTCCTTTAGATCTGTGACTCAGTGTTAGCCCCCCTCAAGAATCTAGATGAATCATTCTCTTCCTTTCTGGTCTGCCTTCTTTCTTGGCTTTCTAAGGCTGTCCTAATTCCCAAATAACGTGTGTTATGGTAAGAAATGAAGCTTGAAAATAACGTTTTCTTGAATCTCAGAAACAGTAATAAGCAAACTTTTACTCATGCTACACAAAACTAGGAGACAGTGATTCCCTACTAAAGCAGTGTTAATAACTGCACATTCTGGAATACCAAGATACAGTCTTAGAAACCAGGAGGTGAAGGCAGAATTGAGGTGACAGATTGAAACTGAAAATAATCTATGTGTATACCCACTCATCGGCTGATCAGTATTTCGGTACCTTGGAAAGATTTGTATGTCATAGGTCCAAGAGGCTTATCTTAGGCTAGTTCCAGCCCTTTAGAAAAGCCATTCCTTATTCACCTCCAGTGTCTAAATGAACATCTGTGAATAGTAGCTAAAAAAACTTCTAGAATCTATTAACTTAACGTCTTGGTCCTATAGAAACCTTTTCTCATCTCACTGTACTTGGTTCTCTGATATATTCATCAATGTATTTTGAATTCACCTTGATATGTGACTGTATCATATAAGACTATAAAAACTTCATGAAATTGCTTTCATTTTGAAGCATAGAATCTGGGATAACCTAAATCTGTGTTCTTAGGCCATGGTCACTCAGAATGGTTCTAGAATAAACTATCTTGTACTTCCTTCAAGATGAGGTCTATCATTTTTGTGTTGACAATAAAAAGTAAAGAAAAGGAGGCCACAATAGGTAGAGTAGGATATAAGCTTTTATGTTTATAGGATTAGCTGCTTCACCTGGCAGAGCAATAGGACCATAGAGAATAGCTATGTAATTTATTATCAAACTGAAGATACCTGTAGTTGTGAAAGGGGATGCTATTAATAAACACTCCAGGATCATAGGTATAAATCAGGACTGACAGGCGTACCAGTCCTGGTTGAACACACAGTGGCCATAAATAAAGCTGATGATAAACTAGCCAATTGCCAGTGAATCTTATCAGATTAAGTAGAATCCATTTAACCTTAGGCCAAAGGTCATGAGAACATTTTTAAAGCATAATTAGGAAAAGACAAAGGTAATCGTTTGCTTATTATAAACATTCCCAAGGTTTGAGGAGAGTTAAAAACCCTTAGGCTTAGAGCCACAGATATTTTAAACAGTTTTCTCTGGCGTGTATGGTGAGGTGGGTGAACAGCAGCTTCAACAGCAGTATGACTGTGCTCGGAGATTGTGTCCTAGAAGGCTAGTTTTGATTTGGGAAAGCTGAGTTTAACAGCATTTGCCTGATTGCTCTTGATGTATGTTTCCTAGGGATGAAGAGCTTGGTGCCTGTCATGTAATCTCCTCTCGGAAATTGGCCTCAGTTTTCAGAGATTTCAAAAGAGATTCCCAATCATTTAAGAGAATTTTTAAAATAATTTAAAAATTGTACTAATGATTGTATAATGCATCATGAGGTAATTTTTAGGCCATTCTTTATAGTTTTAGCAAGATTTCTCATGGAGAATGGCTGGGGACCAGATTGCCAGGACATAACCACACTTTCATTATCCCCACACTCTGAAGAGAATATGTGAGAAGCTTTGCAGGCAACTTCACTATTTCCTGACAGTTTTATTCTGAGAATACTCTGAAGACCTAGAATGAATATAGACGTTGTTTTTATTGCAGAAAAGATTTTAATCAACATTTTATATTCCCCTTCAAAGTGGTCCTCAGACTTTGACATCACTATTTTCTATTGTGCATTTTCAATAAAGACATCCAGTTGAAAGTACTAACCTAAGGTGAGTTTGCATTTGTATTTTCTGGTGTTCCTTTCTCAAATTTATCTTTTTAGTCAAGAACAATGGTATAGGTCTTGTAAGAATACAGGACTGATAGAACTGAGGTTGGGGTCTGCAGTGCCCTTGATGTACTGAGTGGTCTGGGCTGAACACTGCAGCAATCCAGTACAAGATAGAAACAGAAGAATATCAGACAGGCTAAGAAGGAGGCGTAGCTGTAGTGGTAAAAGGTTGAAGCCACAGTAATGCTGTAAGGGTAGAGAAATTAGTAGCGTCAACAGGTAGGGTTTCAGCTTTGGAGCTTGAATTTAGAGTTTGCTTTCTTGTTCTAGTGCCTAATGCTTAGTAGAAGAGGTAAAAGCAAACCATGGCTTCAGATATACAACTATTTTTTAGATCCAGGTACTGGACAGCATGATGGGAAGCCATTCACAAAGCAGGACTTTAGCTGAGTTCTTTATCCATGCCCACTGACCAGGGTTAGAACATGAGAAAGTGTCTAGAAGAGCAGAGAGATGAGTTGACACTGCTTCATCTTAGCTCTGTTACTACTTAGAGCTAAGAGGAGAGTTAAGTTTGTCTTCATGGATTAGATGTTCCAGAAGAATGTGGAAAAGAATTGTATCAGCAGGCACACCAGTATATTTGGTTTTAGAATAATTACTTAGAATAGCACTTCAATAAGAACGTTTCATGGATCACTATTCCTATAAGGTGATCTGTGAAATGAGAACTTTATTTATACAATCAGACTTTGAAATGCTACTTACCTTTTCCCCTCTTGAAGAATAATGTTGTGTATAAATATGCTAAAGGTGCTGGGAATCCCTGTGGTGAAGAACTGGTGGCCTTCTCCCCCTATCTGGGCGTTATGAAATGTAAATTGTGGTGAGGAGGTACCATGGCGGATCCATGTCAAGGTCTGCCCCTGAGGAATTATGCCACGCTAAATATCTGGTATAAGGAGGTTTATTAGGGGAAAGGAGAGGAGTGAGGGCCTGGACAAGGAGTAGAGGTAGACAAGTGGACATGTAGGCAGGAAGATGGACAGGGGCGGAGCCATAGGACAGAAAAAAAGACGAGAGAGAGAGCACAGCTGAGGTAGCAGGCAGTCTTTTATCAGACTGCACATAACTGGTTCCTGGCAGTGGCAGATGATAAGGTAAGCAATTGCTAGCTCCTTGAGGGCAAGCCAGAAGAATCGCTTACACCGGGAAATGGCAATCTCAAGATGCCAAGTTTAAGTGGAATATATATTGAAAAGCTGGATGAGCAGGCCATTAATATCACAGGAAGTATGTTTGTAAAGTTTTGTAAAGACCTAAATTGTAAAGGTTAGAAAGACTTTATCAATTACATCTCAAACACACAGAGACTTTACAAGAGTCTCTTAAGAAAAGAAAAGAAAATAGAGTTGGGAAAATCTTTAGAGCTTGTCATTAAGATAAAGGTAGTTGAGAGACACTGGGACTGGAGCATCCTAGACATCTGCTGACAGGAAATAGAAGACACCAGTTTGATTGCACTACTGTGATTGGAGGTAGTAGGTAAGTGAGAACGGAGACGGCAAGCATCTCAGCAGCTTTGTTTTCAGAATCTGATCACTATCTTGTGCAAAGACAATTCTCAGATAGACAGAGTTAAACTCTTTAAGTCAGCAGTAATTGAACTTGTATGGGCCAAGGAAGGGGCACAGATGGACACGGGCAATCACTGTTAGTGACATTCACCAGACATGATCTTTAACACCATCACACAATCAACAGTGTGTTCAGAAATAATGTGATATTAAACTTGCATGTACTCTTTCTTCAAGTCTTTGAAAAGGTAACTTAAAAGCATGAAAATAAAAGGACTATTTGTCAGATATGTGGTACTTGATAGGCCATAAGAATCATAAACCATCTTTGTGTGGCTGACTTTGTTTTTGCTTCCCTTAATGTAAGCCACATTGTTTTCAGGATTCATTTTGCCTTAAACACATATATGAATTTGTAAAAAGAATGAAAATACACATCCCCCCAAATTTATACTTGATAAGGAAGCTACTGTGAGAGTCAGTACTGAGTTAACTCATTTGTACACTTAGCAATTCAACTTTTAGATTTTCAATAACATCTGCAAACCTTTTGTATTTACAAAATAATGTTACCACTCTTTGTTTATATTTAGATTCAGTGAAAATGATTTTTCTCTATTTCTATAATAGCACTTCTAAATATATCTGTGCGTATATATTGGCTTGATTTTAGTAAAGAAATTTGTAGGTATACATGTTATACATGTATAAAATTTATATATTTCATATACACATGCACATCCAAGCTGTGCTTTGTGTGTTTGAACTCAAACTCTGTCAGGTACGTTACAGGTATAAATCAGAAAAGTTTTCAGTTCAGTATGCTGAAATTTTTGATTTGGCCTTTCTTTTAAAAGGCACTTCATTGTTGTATTTAAAACTAAAATACTTATCCCCAATTTTCTGAGAAAGTGCCAGATTGATTTCCAGAGTGGTTGTACAAGTTTACATTCCCACCAGCAATAGACGAGGGTTCCCCTTTCTCCACAACCTCTCCAGCAGGGGTTGTCACTTTAGTTTTTGATCTTAGCTATTCTGGTGGAGTTAGGTGAAATCTCAGGGTCATTTTGATTTATAGTTCCCTGAAGACTAAGGACATAGAGCATTTCTTTAAGTATTTCTTTGCCATTCAATATTTCTCTATTGAGAATTCTCTGCTTAGCTCTGCACCCCATTTTTTAATTGGATTACTTGATTTGTTGGTGTTTAACTTTTTGAGTTCTTTATATATTCGGGATATTAGTCCTCTGTCAGATAAAGGGTTGGTGAAGCGCCTTTCCCAGTCTGAAGGCAGCCCTTTTGTTTTGATGACAGTGTCCTTTCCTTTACAGAAGATTTTCAGTTTCATGGTATCCCATTTAGTGATTAAGAATAGTGCTACCTCAAGATCCAGCTACACCACTCCCAGCCATATATCCAAAATATGCTCAAGTACACAACAAGGACATTTGCTCCACCATGTTCATAGCAGATTTATTCATAATAGCCAAATGAGGAATGGATACAGAAATTGTGGTACATTTACACAATGAAATACTACTACTCAGCTATTAAAAACAAGGAAACCATGAAATGGTGGGACCTAGAAAAGATCATACTGAGTGAGATATCCCAGAAGCAGAAAGACACACATGGTGTATACTCACTTATAGGTAGATATTAGACAAACAATTTAGGATAAACATACAAAAATCTGTACATCTAAAGAAGTTAAGCAAGAAGGAGGATCCTGGGCAAGATGATCAATCCTTATTCAGAAAGGTAAATGGAATAAACATCAAGATAGGGAGAAAACAGGAAACAGGACAGGAGCCACAACAGAGGGCCTCTGAAAGACTCTACCCAGAAGAGTATAAAAGAGTATAAGAGTAGGCAGAAACTCCTAGCCAAACTTTGGGCAGAGTGCAGGGAATCTTATGAAAGAAGAGAGAGATAGAAAGACCTGGAGGAGACAGGAGTTCCAGCAGGAAAGAAACAGAACCAAAGAAAACCTGGAACCAGAGGTCTTTTATGAGACTGATACTCCAAGCAAGGATCATGCATGGAGATAATCTAGAGTCCCTGCACAGATGTAGCCCACGGCAGCTCAGTGTCCATGTGGGTACCCTAGTAAGGGAAACAGGGGCTATCTCTGACATAAACTCAGTGGCTGGCTCTTTGATCATATCCCCCTGAGGGGGTGGGCAGCCTTACCAGACCACAGAGGAAGACAATGCAGCCAGTCCTGATGAGACCTGATAGGCTAGTATCAGATGGAAGGGGAGGAGGACCTCCCTTACCATTGAACTGGGGGAGGGCCATGGGATGAGAAGAGGGAGGAAGAGTGGGATTGGAAGGGGATGAGGGAAGGGACTATAGCTGGGATACAACATGAATAAATTGTAATAAATAAAAAATAAATACTAAAATAATTAACTGTTGAATGACCTCAGTGAAGAAAATCAAAAACAACATTCTTCATGAGTGAAAATAATTGACCTTCCTACCAGCCTAACTGATCCATAATTGGTGGAAATCGTTCAGTAACTCAGAAGTCATCTTTTTCATCATCACCATCATTTTACAATTTATTCACTTTGTATCTCTGTTGTAGCCCCCTCCCTCATCTTCTCCAGTTCCCATCCTACCTCTCTCTTCCTCACCTATTTTTCTTCCCTAGTCCACTGATAGGAGAGGTCCTTCTCCCCTCCTGTCTGACTCTGGACTATCAGGTCCCATCAGGACAGTCCAGATTCTCTTCCTCTGTGGGCTGTCTATGTCACTCCACCAGGAGTAAGTGATCAAGGAGTAGGCAATTGAGTTCATGTCAAAGGCTGTCTCTCCTCCCCTTACTATGGGACAGTCTCATGAAGACTGAGCTGTTTATGGGCTTCATCTAAGAAGGGGGTCTAGGAACTAGAAAAGATCATCCTGTGTGATGTTATCCAGAAGCAGAAAGGTATGCATGGTATATACTCACTTATAAGTGGATATCAGCCACAAAATATAGGATTAACATACTAAAATCTACAGAACTAAAGAAGCAGAACAACAAGAAGGACGCAGGGAAGATGCTTAACTCTCATTCAGAAGGGAAAACAGGATAGACACTGGAAGCAGTAGAAGAGGAGGCACAGGATGGGACCCACAGATGTCCTCTCAGAGACTCCACCCAGCCGGGGATCATAGCAGATGCCGGGACTCACAGTCAAACTTTGGACAGAGTACAGGGAATCTTATGGATGAAGGGGGATAGAGAAGGACCTGGATGGAACAGGAGCCCCTTAAGGAGACGAGCAAAGCCAAAAAAGCTGGGCCCAAGGTGGAATGCAAAGACTGATGCATCAACCAAAGACCATGCATAGTGTGTACCTAAACCAGAGAGGGAGAGGGAGAATGACAGGGAGAGGGACAGGGAAAGGGAGAGAGGGCTTTTGAAATCTCAAAGCCCATTCCCAGAGACACACCCATTAGGCAACAGGCAACACCTTCTCCAAAAGGCCACACCTCCTCATGCTTTCCAAATAGTTCAACTAACTGGTAGATTGTTCACAGGAAATATATCATAATACTCATTTTACTTGGAATAAAGCTGAATAAATTTTACTGGGAATAAAATTAAATAAAAATTGAATTGGAGAAAATAAACTGAGTAGCTAGTTTCCCTGGATGTGTATATTTTCACAAATGTATGGGATGCATTTATGTTCAATTAATGCATCGAACTCGAAGTCCATGCTCCTTTTTGCATAAATTAAGCAGTTTATAAAAAAGATTAAACTTTTAAATTTAAATTTTATTTAAAAATTTGTGTGGGAGTGCCTTTTATAAGTAAGAGAATCTACTTAACAGTGCGGAAGCTATAAAGCTCCTTATCACTTCCTTCTTCATACAGATTATAGCCTGGGAGGAAGGATGCAAGTGGGTGTTGGTAAGGTACAGATGATGCTTTGTAAACTTGTGGAAAAATGAATTCAGCTTATCAGATGAATATTATTCAGAGGGATCTGCGCAGGAAGAGGAAGGTCATATGTTAGCTGTGATAATCTTTAAGTGTATTCCAGTATTTAGTGGACTAGTGTGGAAAGAGTCAGGTATGGTAGCACTGGTTTTTCTAAATTCCTTTATTACATTCATTTATCTGTTTAGTGTATACATATGCATGTATATGTGTGTGTGTGTATGTGTGTGTGTGTGTCATAATGAGCAACTAGAGATCAGAGGACAACTTGTGGAAACTGGTTCTTCTGTCATGTGAATTCTAGGATTGAGATCAGGACATAATAAAAAGTGCTTTTATCTGCTGAGCCAACTTAGTGGACTAACACTGGTTTGTAAAGATCACTAGTTGGAACAAAAGAAAAAGTAATTAGTGTTTGGGAAAGAAAGGGAAAATAATGAGGGAGAGAGAATGCCATATGGCATCAATTTTTGGAGAGAGGTTTTTAAATTACCTGAAGTGTACTGTTCATATAATTTCTCCACCACTCTGATATGAAAGGTAAGGACCCTAGGTATGTTCCTACTGAAATTCTGTATGGCCTTCAAGAAGTCTCAAGACATAATAAAACATTTTTTCTTTTGTTGATGATATATTTTATGTGATGACATCTGTATATAGGTAGCCAGAAACTTGAAACAACCCAGATGCCCCTCAACTGAGGAATGGATACAGAAATTGTGGTACATCTACCCAATGGAATATTACTCAGCAATAAAAAACAAGGAAATTATGAAATTTGCAGGCAAATGGTGGGAACTAGAAAAGATCATCCTGAGTGAGGTATCCCAGAAGGAGAAAGACACATATGGTATATACTCATTTATAATTGGACATTAGCCATATAAGGGTAAACATACTAAAATCTGTACACCTAAAGAAGCTAAGCAAGAAGGAGGACCCTGGGTAAGATGCTCAATCCTCATACAGAAAGGCAAATGGGATAGAAATTGGAAGAAGGTGAAAATAAGGAACAAGACAGGAGCCTACCACAGAGGGCCTCTGAAAGACTCTAACCAGCAGGATATTAAAGTGGATGCTGAGACTCATAGCCAATCTTTGGACAGAGTGCAGGAAATATTATAAAAGAAGAGGGAGATAGAAAGACCTGGAAGGGTCCACAAGGAGAGCAACAGAACCAAAAATTCTGGGCCCAGGTGTCTTTTCTGTGACTGCTACTCCAACCAAGGACCATGCATGGAGATAACCTAGACCCCCTGCACAAAGGTAGCCTGTGGCAACTCAGTCTCTAAATGGGATCCCTAATAAGGGGAACAGGGACTGTCTTTGACATGAACTCAGTGGCTTGCTCTTTGATCACCTCCCCCCCTGAGGGGGGAGCAGCCTGACCAGGCCACAGAGAAAGATGATGAAAGACAGTCCTGATGAGATTTGATAGGCTAGGATCCTATACTCTCAGTGGACTTGGGGAGGGGCATGGGAGGATATGAGGGAGGGAATCAGGGCAGGATTGGGAGGGAATGACTGTGGGGCTACAGCTGGGACACAAAGTGAATAAATTGCAATGATTAAAAGAATTATTTAAAAAATAAATTAAACAAGGCCATACGAAATGACAGGAGATGTGTCATTCTGGAAAATTCTGTATTGCACATAGCACTTCTTCATAAATTGTTCTATAGGTTTAATGTAATCATACCAAAGATATCTGCTGGATAGAATTCAATGGCTTTCTGAAAGTTCAAAGTATAACAATAGCCAATCAGTATTCTAAAGGAACGTGAACAAACATATTAAACTGTTCTAAGTAGAAACCAATTTGATACCAATTAGGCTGCTTCTCCCTGCTGTCTCGCTTTCATGGCACCAGAAGGTACTATATGGACTTCTGTTGGTGTTGGGGGAAAGCTACAGTACTGACCAGGGGCAAAATATGTTCCTGAGTGCAACAGTGGCATTAATATTATCAATGTTATGATATTGACACGATGTTCCTATGTAGAGTTTAAAACTTTATAAATAACAATAAATTGAAGTGTATTAAAATGTAAAGTTTCTATTTATCTAAGTATAACATCATGATAGTAAGGATAAGGTAAAGAAGAGATTTTGTCAAATACAACTCATGAAAGACTCTTTTGTTCATATTTTATTTATATGTGTGTGGGTGATTTTCCTGCATGCATTTCTGTGTATTGTGTCTGGTGCCTGCAGAGCCCAAAAGAAGACATCAGATCCCTTTGGACTGAATGTATATGATAGATGTTTATGGATTACCATATTGGTATGGAGAATTGAACCTTGTTCCTCTGGAAGAGCAGCCAGGACTCTTAACAACTATGCTGTCTCTCCAGCCCATCATGAAAAATTCTTTAGAATTTATAGAATCTTCCTAGAATCAATAACAAAAACCAATAAACCTAATAGAAAAAGGTCAGGAGTATTCAGTATTTTAAGAGCCTCTTGCTCTGCTGACCCAGGTAATCCATTCTTCAGTATCTTAAAACAGATTATCTAGATAACCATTATAGTATAAAAAGATGTACAACTTCATTAGCCATTAGGAAAATACGGGTTAAAACTGCAGCAACTGGCTAGACTGGGGGAAAGAAACAACCAGGCGTACCGAGTGTTGAGTGTTACAGTGTGGGAAGCTAGAACCTAGGCAGTGCCATTCGTCTCCTTTCAGAATCATTATATTGGGTATGCCAGAGAAGCAGCTAGGTGTTCACCAAAATGTATTATACACTGCTGAAAATAGAATTGTTCAAATTGAGACTGTTCAGATCTCATGGACCATGAACTGAATAAATTTTGTATTTTTATGCAGTGAAACAACTGTGTAACATTGAACAGACATGTAAATGTGTTTAGAAATGTAACATAAAGGGAAAGAAACCCAGAGTAAAAGGAGCCCATATTGTGTGATCCTTTTTCTTTTGATGCAGAAATAAACAGGAGGACTCTTTGGTTCTAGGCAGGGTTGATACTGATTGCCCTGGAAAGGCACCACAGAATTCAGGAACTGGGGATAGTGGCAAGCGTCCCTTATGTTGTTCTCTTTTTATCTTGTGCACCTGAGTTCTGGTAACTTCAGTAAGTTTTGAAAATCTGTTGAGTGCTGCTCTATGCTTGGTTTAATTTTCTTCCTGCATGTTTTTATATCAGTACAAAGTTACTTTGTGACTCCCAGCAGGACAGATGTAGTATAAGGAGAAAAGCAATCCTGTTTGTCCATGTAGCCGATGATTGACCATCCCACCCTGGGTCCTCCTTCTTGCTTATCTTCCCTAGGTGTACAGATTTCAGCATGTCCATCCTATCCTATCCTATAGGTCTATATAAGTGAGTATATACCAAGTGTTTCAATCATCGGTTAGATGGACAAACGGGATGGACATTGAATATAGGAGAAAACAAGCAACAGGACAGGAGCCTACCACAGAGGGCCTCTGAAAGACTCTAACTAGCAATGTATCAAAGCAGATATTAAGACTCACAACCAAGCCATCGCCAGAGTGCAGGGAATCATATGAAAAAAAGAGGGAGTTAGTAAGACTTGGCGATGACAAGAGCTCCACACAGACCAAATAGATCAGGACACAGGAGTCTTCTATGAGACTGTTTCTCCAACCAAGAACCATGTATGGATACAAACTAAAAGCCCTGCTCAGATGTGGCCCATGGTAGCTCAGTACCCAACTGGGTACCCAGTAAGGGGAACAGGGACTATTTCTGTCATGAACTCAATGGCTGGCTTGTTGACCGTTCCTCCTCCCCCCCTCCCCCCTTCCGAGGGAGGAGCAGCCTAGCTAGACCCCAGAAGAGGACATTGCAGCCAGCCCTGAAGAGACATAATAAGCTAGGGTCAGTTGGAAGGTGAAGGGAGGTCCTCCCCTATCAGTGGACTTGGAGGGGGGCAGGGAGAAGATGAGGGAGGGATGGGGAGAGTGGGAGGGAATGAGGGAGGGGGCTATAGCTGGGATACAAAGTATATAACCTGTGATTAATATAAAAATAAATAAATTACTTTAAAAAAAGAAAAGCAATCCTGAATTCCTTTTTCTCAGTGGTAGCAAGACACATGAATTCATGTTATGGTATTCGTTGCCCTTATTAAAAAATGAGGAATGTGGAATGTTTTTTTTTTCCCCCAGCAACTATGAGACTGTTCATTAAAACTTACTTTGAAATATCTGGACAAAAAAAAACAAAAACAAAAAACCCGAGGTGTTGGTACTATGTAATGTGACTCAAAATTGACTCTTGGTATATTTTATCTTAAGCTCTAACTGACTAAATACTTTCCTGAAGGTTTTTAATGGGATGCTAGGTAATGGCATAGAGACAGAATATTAGGCTGTAAAATTTTTTGTGTAGACAGTAAATCTAAAGAAAAAAAAAATCTCAGTCTACTCACCTGTGGAGAGACTTATTGCTAGATACTGGCAATTTTCTATAAAAAGGTAATTGACGTTATTAGAGTATTGGGATATTTTGGTATAGAATTTACACCTTTGCTTCAGAACTTCTGAGCTCTCTAGATTTGTTTCCAGAAACTCATTGTTTACAGGTTCTGGCTGTTCTCAGGGTATCCAGGGAGGTACTTGTTTAAATAGATTTGGCATGTCACATTATATTTTTAGGATTCTGAACTCACATAATAGAAGAGGGCTACTGTTATATCTATATCATTGTGTATCTTTGAGACTATTTATAGAGCCTCCTGCAGGAGGCTCGTTCTTTGCACCAGGCTCCTTCCTTGAATCACAAAAGGCTTGACAGCAAGACACTGGTACTTCCTACTCCTTTACTAAGACTTTACAAATGACACAAGTTCTTTAAACCAGGGTTTCTTGAAAAGGACAGTAGGCTTCGAAGGTCTCTTAATAATAAGAAGTTTCAGCTGTGAATTGCTCTGTTGAAATGCAAATTGCCAGTGGCATTGATTGCTGATTGAGTTGCAAATTGTCTGTAGTGGTAAAAGAATAATAAAGTAATCAAACAGACCTGGCCATGTCTGCTGCTGCCTATAGCTTTATACTATTCCCTGGTCTGATCCTACAAGGCAGAGACATCTAAAGAACTTCTGTCTGCTTTCTAAAGAACTTCTGCCTGTTTAACTTTGGCCTTCTCTGAATCTTTCATAAGGGTTAGTTAGATGATGTTAGAAAATAGACATCTTAATTTTCTAGCAATTGGAAAGGTTTTGCTATTCTTCCATTACAACTGGCACTGAGGAGGGGCAACAACATTCTAACAAGAATCCACATTGTATTGGAATTGTATGAGTTTATTAGAATTAGTATATAGCAGCAATACTCAACAGTTCTTTAACACGATGCACATCAGACACTATGCTGAAAATCGTTGGAAATTCTAGCAGTTATCAGTAGCTCTTCAACTTTACAGATGAAGCAGGCTCATGCCGTATGAGCAGCCATCTACCACTGACCAAGCTGGGGTAGGCACACTAATGTTTTGTCTGGGTGCAGTGCCACAGTCCTGTTCTCATAGATGCCCCAAAGGAAAGAGGATGAAAAAGGTACATTTCTATCTTCCAGGCACAAGTCAGGTGATATATATTTTAATGTTTGAGAATGATATTTAGAAAAAAGGTCCAGTTCCACAAGTGGGTCTTTCTTTGCATAAAAATGGCCCAGATTCTGTTTTTACATATATATATATATATATACATCTTTTTATCATAAATTTGTATTTATGAAGACTATGTAATTATATAATTTTTCCTTTTTTTCCTCCCCACCCCTCCCATGTACTTCCCTTGCTCTCTCTCAACTTCATGAGCTCTTTTTCTTTGTTTCACACACACATATATATTCTTATATTTATAAATACTACCTGCTCAGCCCATATAGTGTTACTTGTATGTTTATGTTCTGGGCTGTCCATTTAGTATTAGAAAACCAGTTGGTTTGCTCTTCCAGAAAACCACAACTGAACAAAATTCAGAGTTGTGGCATTTAGCCCCAACTGACCCACCTACAACACAACTCCTTCACATATGGCTCAGGGATCACTGTGAAAGGAGGTGGGGTGAGGATGCAGAGATCTTAAGAGTCAGAGGACCAGGGAGTTTGCTGTGAGATTGTGTCTCCTAGGAATGTAAGAGGAACATCTTTATATATGCTTTCAGTCACGGGCCTGTTGAAAGCTGTAGGCCTGAGATTTTTAAGTTCCCTTTTCATTAATAGTTATGTTTAGGGGACAGGAGATCCAAAAGGAGACCAACAAAGCCATAAAATCTGAGCTCTGGGAGGGCCTGAAGAGAATGATACCACTACCAAAGACCATGCATGGAGAGGACCTAAAACTTTGGCTCAGATGTAGCCCATAGGCTCAGTCTCCAAGTGGGGTACCTAATAAGGGAAACAGGGGCTTTCTCTGGCGTGAACTCAGTGGCAGGCTCTTTGATCACTTCCCCCTGGGTGGTGCAACCTGGCCAGCCCACAGAAGAAGACAATGCAACCAGTCCTCATGAGACCTTATAGGCTAGGGTCAGATGGAAGGGGAGGAGGTCCTCCCCTGTCAGTGGACTAAGGGAGCAGCATAAGGGGAGAAGCGGGAGGGGGGTTGGATTGGGAGGAGACTAAGGAAGGAGCCACAGCCAGGATACAAATTGAATAAATTGTAATAAGTTATAATAATGGAAAAATGAGTTTTGTTTAATCGTTCGGCATAACTATTGGCTCTGGTAATAGAAGAAAAGCAGAGTGTTGATTAAAACAATGATCATTCCTTAATGTACTTCTTCAAGGAAATGTTTCTCCTTTCAGAAAGTGACTTGGAACAACTAGTTCAGTTCTGTCCTAACTAGTGGCTTTGCTATGAAGGAAGTCATCTATCTGCTGGTGCTGCCTCCTGCTGAGTAGTGTTCACTATGTCTGCTCATAGGCTGTGTCCTTGGCTGTGTCTTGGATCTCACTGCCTCATTAGTTCAGAATGTTCTGCATCATCAAATGTGGCTATCATTCGGGGCCTATTGAGATTCAAACCATTTTTTATTTCTTAAAAATGGTTTGTTATGTGCAGATTCTCTAGAGTACTCTGATTCCCATAAAGTATATCAGTCGCCTATAGGAATGTCTCAAGCCATGGTAAAAAGTAGCTCAAATGATCTTAGACATTGTTTATTTCCTTTCTACCTTCCCTCTCTCTAAGTACAAAAAATATACGTACTTACACAATCACTATCTAAGTATAAAAACTATGTGTACTTACTTGTACAGTGACATAGTTAGTTATATTTATTTAATCTCTGCTTCTCTGAGGCAGCATAGCAACAGACATGCCTTACTAATTTTTTTCTCTTCAGTATCCATTCATATACCTCCTTTAAAGCATAGCCCTTCCTGCATTTTTCCTTTTCTGCATATGTGTTAGAAAGTCATCCAGTCCCTTCTTTTGAAATGCTGGGGGTACTTTTGGGGTCCAGGAACCCATTACAGGCCTGATTTCCTTGCTAAGTATTATTTTAAGCACACACCCATCACACGAGGGAGAGCCTGTTCGGAAGGTTTGTTGTTGGTTTTTTAAAAATTTTTAAATTAAATTCTTTATTAATCACACTTTATTCACCTTATATATACCTGTAGTTCCCGCCCTCCTCCCTTCCCAGTCCCTCCCTTCCTTCCCCTTTAGCACCCATGTTCATCCCCAAGTCCACTGCTAGGAGAGGTCTTCTTTTCCTTCCTTCTGATCCTAGTCTATTAGGTCTCAGCAGGAGTGGCTGTATTATCTTCTTCTGTGGCCTGGTAAGGCTGCCGCCCCCCTTAGGGGAAGGTGATTAAAGAGCAGGCCAATCAGTTCATGTCAGAGATAGGCCTTGTTCCCATTACTATGGAAACCACTTGCACACTGTACTGCCATGGGAAATATCTGTGCAGGGTTCCTAGGTTATCTCCATACCTGGTACTCGGTTGGAGTATCAGTCTCAGGAAAGACCCCTGTGCTCAGATTTTTTGGTTCTGTTGCTCTCCTTGTGGAGCTCCTGTCCTCTCCAGATCTTACTATTTCTCTCTTTTTTCATATACCCAAAGGGTTGGCTGTAAGTCTCAGCATCTGCTTTGATATTCTGCAGGGCAGACCCTTTCAGAGGCTCTCTGTGGCAGGCTCCTGACTTGTTCCCTGTTTTACCTTCTTCTGATGTCCATCCTCTTTGCCTTTCTGGCTGGGTATTGAGCATTTTATCCAGAGTCCTCCTTGATTAGTTTTTTTAGGTGTACAGATTTTAGTAGGTTTATCCTGTATTATATGTCTATATGAGTGAGTATATATCATGTGTGTCTTTCTGCTTCTGGGATAGCTCACTCAAGATGATGCTTTACAGTTCCCACCATTTACCTGCAAATTTCATGATTTCCTTGTTTTTTATTGCTGAGTAATATTCCATTGGGTAGATGTACCACAATTTCTGTATCCATTCCTCAGTTGAGGGGCATCTGGGTTGTTTCTAGTTTCTGGCTATAACAAGTAAAGCTGCTACAAACATGGTTGAGTAGATGTCCTTATTGTGTACTTGAGCCTCTTTTGGATATATGCCTAGGAGTGGTATAGCTGGATATTGAGGAAAGTGCTATTCCTAGTTGTCTGAGAAAGCACCAGACTGATTTCCAGAGTGGTTATACAAGTTTACATTCCCACCAGCAGTGGAGGAGGGTTCCCCTTTCCCCACAACCTTTCCAGCATGTGTTGTCAGTTGAGTTTTTGGTCTTAGCCATTCTGGTGGGTGTAAGGTGAAATCTCAGGGTCTTTTTGATTTGCGTTTCCCTGATGAGTAAGGATGTTGAGCATTTCTTTAAGTGTTTCTCTGCAATATGATATTCCTCTCAGATATAGGGTGTGGATAGGCTGTCCCAATCTATAGGCTGTCCTTTTGTTCTGATGACAGTGTCCTTTGCTTTACAGAAGATTTTCAGTTTCATGAGGTCCCATTTATTGATTGTTGTTCTTTTTTTAATGTAATGTATTTATTTTTATATTAATCACAGGTTAGGTACTTTGCATCCCAGGTGTAGCCCCTCTCCCCATCCCTCCCTCACCTCCTCCCCACCCCCTCCAAGTCCATCAACGGGAGAGGACCTCCTCCCCTTCCATCTGACCTCAGGTCATCTTGTCTCCTCAGGGTTGGCTGCAATGTCCTCTCCTGGGATCTAGCCAGGCTGTTACTCCATGGCATGTATGGGGTAGGGTCAAAGAGCCAGCTATCGAGTTCATGACAGAAACATTCCCTGTTCCCCTTACTAGGGTCTTCAGTTGGACAACGAGCTATCATGGGCAACATCTGAGCGGGGGTTCCAGGCCATATCCATACATGGTACTTGGTTGGAGAAACTGTCTCATAAAAGACCCCTGTGACCTGCTCAGTTTGGTCTTTGTGGAGCTCTTGTTCTCCCCAAGTCTTACTAACTTCCCCTCTTTTCATTATTATTCCCAACCCTCTGCTGAAGGCTTGGTTGTGAGTCTTAATATCTGCTTTGATACATTGTTATATCGATTCTTTCAGAGGCCCTCTTTGTCCTGTTGCTTGTTTTATCCTACATTCAATGTCCATCCCATTTGTTCATCTAAAGGAGCATTGATCATACCAACCTGGGTCCACCTTCTTGTTTATCTTCCCTAGGTGTATAGATTTAAGCATGACCTTCCTGTCCTATACATTTATATAAGTGAGTGTATACCATAAGTTTCTTTCTGCTTTTGGGATACCTCACTTAGGATGATCATTTCCAGGTCCCACCATGTGCCTGCGAATTTCATGATTTCCTCATTTTTAATTGCTGAGTAGTATTCCATTATGTAAAAGTACCATAATTTCTATATCCATTCTTCAACTTACAGACATCTGGGTTGTTTCCAGGTTTTGGCTATTACAAATAAAGCAGCTACGAAAATAGTTGAGTAAATGTCCTTGTTGTGTACTTGAGAATCTTTTGGATGTATGCCTAAGAGTGGTATGGCTGGGTCTTGAGGAATCACTATTCCTAATTGTCTAAGAAAGCGCCAAATTGATTTCCAGAGTGGTTGTACAAGTTGGCATTCCCACCAGCAATGGAGGAGGGTTCCTCTTTCTCCACAACCTCTCCAGCATGTGTTGTCACTTGTGTTTTTGATCTTAGGCATTCTGGTGGGTG
>CM053759.1:45589015-45629044 GCA_028658305.1 Pachyuromys duprasi
TTTTATTGGAGAGTTGAGTCCATTGATGTTGATCGATAATAGTGACCAATGACTGTTAGATCCTTTTATTGCGGAGTTGGTGGTCTTGCTCTGATTCATTGATTTTTTGTTGTTGTCATTGGGAAAATATCTGTATCCTATATTTTCTTTGGTGTAGTTGTTTCCGTTGGACTGAAGTTTTCCTTCTAGTACCTTCTGTGGGGCTGGGTCGCTGTGTAGGTATTGCATGAATTTTGTTTTGTCATGGAAAATTTTGTTTTCTCCATCTATGTTGATTGAAAGCTTCGCTGGGTATAGTAGTCTTGGTTGGCATCTGTGTTCCCTTAAATGCTGCATGACTTCTGCCCAGTCCCTTCTGGCTTTCATAGTTTCTGATGAGAAGTCTGGTTGATTCTGATAGGTCTTCCTTCATATGTTACTTGGTCATTTTCCCTTGCTGCCTTTAATATTTTTTTCTTGGTTTTGTAGGTTTAGTGTTTTGACTATGATGTGACAAGAGTTATTCCCTTTCTGGTCTAGTATGTTTGGTCTTCTGCAGGCTTCTTGTATGTTTATGGACAATTCTTTTTTCAATTTGGGAAAATTTTCTTCTATGCTTTTCTTAAAAATATTTTCCGGTCCTTGGAGCCTGGAGTCTTCTTTTTCATCTATTCCAATTATTCTTAGGTTTCATCTTTTCATGGCATCCTTGATTTCTTGGATGTTTTGTGTTTGGGACTTTATGATTTTATTTTTCCCTGGAGTGAGGAATCCATTTCAGCCAGCGTATATTCAGCTCCTGAGATTCTCTTTTCCATCTCTTGTATTCTTTTGGTGATGCTTACCTTTGTGGTACCTGATCTTTTCTCTAAGTTCTCCAGTTCCAGGTTCTTCTCCGTTTGTGTCTTCTTTATAGATTCTAATTCTGTTTTCTTGCTTTGTATTGTTTCCTTCATTTGATTGACTGTGGCTCCTATTTTTTTGTTTCCTCTCTGTATATCTTTAATTGTTCCTATATGTGGGCAGTTATATTTTTCTGAATTTCTTTGAGTGCCTTTTTCATTTCCTCTTTTTGTCCCTCTTTTTGTTCCTCTAATATCTGCATAATCATAGCTTTAACATAATTTTCCTGTGTCTCCACTGCATTAAAATCTCCATTGCTTTTGGGTGTTTCTTGTGGGGCCATGGTGGCCTGATTTTTGTTGGGTGAGTTCTTACATCTACCTTTGGCCATTTGTTTATATACAATCAAGGAGCTGTTTCTGCTTTAAGGCTGAACTTCAGACTGGAACTGTCAGTCTCTTGGTCAGGAGTATTCTTCAAGCCGATAAGGGAGTTCCAGTTGTTTGTTAGTGTGTGTTGTTGCCTCAGTTGAACTCTGTTGTGGGATCTGTGTGCCGAGCTTCAAGCTCTGTGCTAGAAGCTGTGAGCACCGCAGGCTGGTCACCCCTCTGTTCTAGAGGCTTGGCTCCTCACTCTGTGCCAGAGGCTGAGTGTCCGGGTTTGAGATGGCAGCTGGGGGCACCACTCTGGTCTGAAGGCTCCATGCTCCAACCTTGCTGTTAAGGACTCTCCTCTGGACCGGAGACTTGGCGCCTCCTTCTGGGCCAGGGGCTGTGCACCAAGGTCTGAGATGTTATTTGGGGGAACCTTAGTCTGGACCTGATACTGTGTGTCCTTGTCCAGGGTGGCAGCTGGCGCCGCCATGGGGAGTGTGCCCGCCAGATGCAGCCCGGATTGGGGAATGGAATCTGTGGCCTTCTCAGACTGGCCCACCAGATGCAGGCCAGTCAGAAATTGTACCCGGAGTCTTCTCAGTCTGGCCTGGAGACTGTGACCCAGTCTGGTATGGAGGCTGTTGGCGCCCAGGGTGGCTGCTCATTCAGATCAGGGCTGTGTGCTGCTGGTCACCCGGAGTTTTTCTGCATAATAACTGGATGTCCCTAGGATTTTCCCACTTGATTTCCTCACAGTAGGAATTGAACTCACCTGGCAATCACAAATGCTGGTGTTTTAGGTCCTAGAGTTCAGTCTCCTGGTCGCTGCGCTGTTACTGCTGTCCTACTCCTCAGACACAGTGCCCTCTTGTGGCAGCCATCTTGGATCACTCATGATTGTTGTTCTTTTTCATAATTTATTTATTATTATATTAATCACAGGTTGTGTACTTTGTATCCCAGACATAGCCCTCTCTCTCATTCCCTCCCACTCTCTGCATCCCTCCTTCATCTCCCTACCCCTTTCCAAGTTCACTGATAGGCGAGGACTTCCTCCCCTTCGATCTGACCCTAGCTTATCAGGTCTCTTCAGGGCTGGCTGCAATGTCCTCTTCTGGGGTCTAGCAAGGCTGCTCCTCCCTCAGGGGGTGGGGTTGATGAGCCAGCCATTCAGTTCATGACAGAAATAGTCCCTGTTCCTCTTACTGGTTACCCAGTTGGATACTGAGCTACCATGGGCCACATCCGAGCAGGGGTTACAGTTTGTATCCATACATGGTCCTTGGTTGGAGAAACAGTCTCAGAGTAGACCCCTGTACCCTGATCTATTTGGTCTTTGTGGAGCTCTTGTATTCTCCAAGTCTTACTAACTCCCCTTTCTTTCATATGATTCCCTGCACTCTGCAGAAGGTTTGGTTGTAAGTCTTAATATCTGCTTTGATACATTGCTAGTTAGAGTCTTTCAGAGGCACTCTGTGGTAGGCTCCTGTCCTGTTGCTTGTTTTCTCCTACATTCATTGTCCATCTCATTTGTCTATCTAAGTGAAGATTGATTATCTTATCCTGGGTTCGCTTTCTTGTTTATCTTCTTTAAGTGTATAGATTTCAGTATGTTTATCCTTTCTTATAGGCAAGTATATACGATGTGCTTCTTTCTGTTTTTGGGATACCTCACTCAGGATGATAATTTCCAGGTCCCATCATTTGCATGCCAATTTCATGATTTCCTCCTTTTAAATTGCTGAGTAATATTCCATTGTGTAAAAGTACCATAATTTCTGTGTCCATTCCTCGACTGGGGGATATAGGGGTTGTTTCCATGTTCTGGCTATTAGATTAAAGCTGCTACGAACATGGTTGAGCAAATGCCTGAGCTGTTGGTATTCTGTTCAAGAAGTTGTCTCCTGTACCAATGAGTTAAAGGCCCTTCAACAATTTTTCTTCTAAGTGGTTTAGTGTGTCTGGTTTTATATCGAGGTCTTTGACCCACTTGGGGTTTAGTTTTGTGCAGGGTGATAAGTATGAATATATTTGCATTTTTCTATATATAGACAAACAGTTACACCAACACCATTTGTTGAAGATGCTGTCTTTTTTCCACTGAAGAGATTTGGCATCTTTGTAAAAAATCAGGTGACTATATGTGTACATATTTATTTCAGGGTCTTCTATTTGATTCCATTGGTCTATCAGTCTGTTTCTATGCCAGTACCATGCAGTTTCTAGTATTGTTGCTCTATAGTACAGCTTGAGATCAGGGATGGAGATACCTCCAGAAGATCTTTTACTGTAGAGGATTGTTTTAGCAATTCTGAATTTCTTGTAGTTCCATATGAAGTTGAGAATTTTTCTATCAAGGTCTGTAAAGAATTGTTTTGGTAATTTTATCGGAATTGCAGTGAATCTGTAGATTGCTTTTGGTAAGATGGCTATTTCTACTATATTAATCCTGCCAAGCCATGAGCATGGGAGATCTTTCCATCTTCTGATATCTTCTTCTAATTCTTTCTTTAGTGACTGGAAATTTTGTTCAGACAAGTGTTTGACTTGCTTGGTTAGGTTCACACCAAAGTACTTTATGACCTTTGTGGCTACTCTGAAGGGTGTTGTTTCCCTAATTTTTTTCTCAGTCTTTTGTATACAGGAGGGCTATTGATTTTTTTCAGTTAATTTTGTATCCAGCCACTTTGCTGAAGGTGTTAATAAGCTGTAGGAGTTCCCTGGTAGAACTTTTGGGGTCACTCATGTATACTATGATATCATCTGCAAATAGTGATACCTTTCTAATTTGTATCCTCTTGATCAACTTTAATTGTCTTATTTCTATAGCCAGGACTTCAAGAACTATGTTGAAGATATATGGAGAGAGTGGGCAGCCTTGTCTTGTTCCTGGTTTCAGTGGGATTGATTTAAGTTTCTCTCCATTGAGTTTGATGTTGGCTATAGGCTTGCTGTATCTTTCCTTTACTATGTTTAGGTATGTGTCTTGTATTCCTGATCTCTCTAAGACTTCAAAAATGAATGGATGTTAGATTTTGTCAAATACTTTTTCAGCATCTAAGGAGATGATCATGTTGTTTTTCTCCTTCAGTTTGCTTATGTGGTGAATCACATTGATGGATTTTTTTATATTGAATCACCCCTGCATGCCTGGGATGAAGCCTACTTGGTCGTATTGGATGATATCTTTTTGTGTTGTTGTATTAGGTTTGCAAGTATTTTGTTGAGTATTTTGCATCAATGTTCATAATAGAGATTGGCCTGAAATTCTCTTTCTTTTTTGGTTCTCTATGAGGTTTAGGTACCAAGGTGATTCTGGCTTCATAGAATGAGTTTGGTAATGTTCCTTCTGTTTCTATTTTGTGTAATATTTTGAAGAGAATTGGTGTTATCTCTTCTTTGAAAGTCTGGTAGAATTCTGTGCTCAAACTATCTAGCCATAGGCTTTTTTTTTTTTTTTTAACATGGGAGACTTTTGATGATTGCTTCTATTTCCTTAGGGGATATAATTGGTTTACCTGGTCTTGATTCAGCTTTGGCAAGTGGAATTCATCAAGAAAATTGTCCATTTCATTCAGATTTTCCAATTTTATGGCATATAGGCTTTTGAAGTAAGACCTAATGATTGTTTGGATTTCTTCAGTGTCTGTTGTTATGCCCCCTTTTCATTCCTTATTTTGTTGATTTGGATTGTGTCTCTCTGCCTTTTAGTTAGTTTGGCTAGAGGTTTGTCTATCTTGTTGATTTTCTCAAAGAACCAGCTCTTGGTTTCATTGATTGTTTGAATTGTTTTATTTGTTTCTAATTGATTGATTTCAGCCTTGATTTGATTATTTCCATCTGTCTACTACTCTTTGGTGTGTATGCTTTTTTTTTTTCACCTGGGGCTTTAAGGTAAACCATTAACTTGCTTGAATTTGATGTTTCAAGTTTCTTCTTGAAGGCACTTAGAGCTATGAACTTTCCTCTTAACACTGCTTTCATTGTGTCCCCTGATTTGAGGTATGTTGTGCCTTCATTTTCATTGAATTTTAGGAAGAGTTAAATTTCTTTCTTTATTTCTTCCCTGATCCCACTGTCATTTAGTAGCAAGTTATTCACTTTCCATGTGTGCGTAGGCTTTTTTATTATTTCTGTTGTTGAGGTCCAATTTTAGTCCGTCTTGTCTCTGTTGAGACTTGCTTTGCGACAAAGTATATGGTCTATTTTCGAGAAGGTTCCATGACGTGTTGAGAAGAAGGTAAATTCTTTTGTGTTTGGGTGAAAGGTTCTGTAGATGTCTGTTAGGTTCATTTGAATCATGACCTCTGTTAGAGTTATTGTATCTTTGTTTAATTTTTGTTTTGTTGATCTCTCCTTCATTGAGACTGGTATGTTGAAGTCTCCCACTATTAATGTGTGGGGATCTATGTGTGGTTTAAGTTTTATTAATGTTTCTTTTACAAATGTGGGTGGCCTTGTATTGGGGGCATAGACGTTCACGATTGTACTGTTTTCTTGGTGGAATTTTCCCTTGATGAGTATGAAGTGTCCTTCTCCATCTCTTTTGATTAATTTCGGTTGAAAACCTATTTTTTTAGATATTAGAATGGCTACTCCTGCTTGCTCCTTGGGTCCATTTGCTTGGAGAACCATCTTCCAGCCCTTTACTCTCAGGCAATGTCTATCTTTGTGTCTTAGGTGTGTTTCTTGTATGCACCAGATTGTTGGGTCTTGTTTACACATCCATTCTGTTAGTCTGTGTCTTTTTATTGGAGAATTGAGTCCATTGATGTTGAGAGAGATTAATGACCAGTGGCTGTTAGATCCTTTGATATTGATCTTGGCTATGGTAGTGTGTTTGCGTGCTTGGCTACTTTTTGTTTTGCTGTAGTGAGGTTAATTATTTCCTGTGTTTTCTTGAAAGTAGTTAGTTTTCTTGGGTTGTATTTTTCCTTCTAGTATTTTCTGTAACACTGGATTTGTGTGTAGGTATTGCTTAAGTTTGTTTTTTTCGTTGAATATCTTGTTTTCTCCTTCTATGAGGACTGAGAGTTTTGCTGGATATAGTAGCCTAGGCTGACATCTGTGTTCTGTTAGGGTCTGCATGATATCCGTCCAGGTCCTTCTGACTCTCATAGTCTCTGTTTAGAAGTCAGGTGTGATTCTGATGGGTTTTCCCTTATATGTTACTTGGCCTTTTTCCCTTGCAGATTTTAGTATTTTTTCTTTGTTCTATATATTTACTATTTTGATTATTATGTGGCAGGAAGATTTTCTTTTCTGGTCTAATTTATTGGGTATTCTGTAGGCCTCTTGTCTTCTTATGAGCCTCTCCTTTTTGTTTGGGAAATTTTCTTCTGTGATTTTGTTGAAAATATTTTCTGGGCCTTGGAGGAGGGTATTTTCTTTTTCCTCTATTCCTATTATTCTTACGTTTTGTCTTTTTATGTTGTCTTGATTTTCTTGAATGGTTTGTGTCAGGACTTTCTTAGATTTATTGTTTTCTTTGACAGATATATCCGTTTCTTCCTTTGTATCTTCCATAGTTGATATTCTTTCTTCCATCTCTTGTAGTCTGTTGGTTACACTTGCCTCTGTAGTTCCTGTTTCCTCTCCGAGGTTCTCCCTCTCCATGATTTCCTCTGTTTGTGTTTTCTTTATTTTTCCAATTCTATCTTCAGATCTCGTACTGTTTTGTTGATTTCCTTCAGCTGTGTGATTGTATTTTCCTGTTTTTCCTTCAATTCCTTTCCCTGTGTGTTTGAATATTCTGCTGTTTCTTTTATTTCTTTCAGTGAGTTAATCACTTTCTCTCTGAAAGCCACAAACTGTTTGGCTGCATCTTCCTGTATTTCTTTACAGATAGCCATAATCTGTTTTACTAGATCTCCCTCTAACTATTTATGCATTTTTATTGCTTCCTCACAACTTAACCTCTTTATAAGCATAGATCTATGGTCATCTTCTTGAATTTCACTTAAGTTAGGGTGTCCAGGGCTACTTGCTCCTGGGTAACTGGGTTCTGGGGATGCCATATTGCTTTGCCTTTTGTTGGTTGTGCTTTTACGTTGCACTCTACCCATCTGGCTCTTTCAGGTGTTGTCTGTTAATTTCTGGTGCCGGCTGGGGTCTTCGGGTGGGGAGAATCCCCTTGGCAGGGTTCTGAAGTAGAACTCCTCAGCTTTTTGGGTATGCTCAACTGAATGGTGGTGCTTCTCAGGAATTGTCCCAGTTCACCTCAGGCATATGGACCTATGTGGTAACTGTGGTATTTAGGAAGGCTCTCCTCTCATAAGGAAAGGTCCTGGAGATGGCTGCCCTGCTCCTGAGTTTTTTGCTCTGAGTTTAGTGGGCTGCAGCTGTTCTTCTTAAGGTGTAATTTTTTGGGTGCAGCCCTCTTGAAGAATCAGGGAGTCCTATAGTCTTGTCAGTTTAGCTAGGGATAACCAGTCACACCTTGAACCAGTATCTGAGGGCTGCTGTGATGGTTCTCAGGCTTTTGTAGGTCTGAGGTTGCAGCTGTGTGTGCCTGTGCCCTAGCAGTAATCAATGGCATTTGAGCAGGGCACTCATGCCTGCAGTAGAAGGCCAGAGCCTAGAGCCTGCGTGAACCCAGAAAGTCTTCTGGAGCTCTGTGTCCTGAATGATGGACCTGATGATCCCTCTGCTGTGGGGTTTCCTCCCCCACAGCAGACTGTATTTTGGGGACCGCAATTCTTTCTGGGATGGTGAGTAGAAACCACAGGCACAGGCTCCTCGCAAGCATGCCTCTGCCTTCCTGGCAATTGGGCGCCTGGATGACTGCTGAAACTGTAGCGTTTCCAGAGAACTTTTCAGGGGGTGGGTGTCACCTGAGTACTCTGGGGTCTAATCTGCTGCTCTCCTCTCTGTGTATCACCCAACAGAGACTCAGTCTCTGGGGCCCTTTGGCCCACAGTTCTATTCTGGGATGTTAGTCAGGCGCTCAGGCAGGACTTTATGCTGGTGTCTTTGTCTCTGGCTTTGGGCTGGCACCTGGGAGTCCACTGGACCGGGTCTTTTTCCAGGGATTGTCTGGGTGACCTAAGGTCGGTCCCGATAATTTTCTGCACTATGGGATTTTCTCTCGAATGGAAATCCCAGTCTTTCATGTTGTGGGGCCCGCTTTACAGTCCAAAACAGTGATCAGGGCATGCTGGCATGTGGCTCTGTGCTGGTGACCAGGTGTCTGGTGGAACCAGGACGTCTTTCGCGATTTAACTGGGTGAGTTGAAGCTGATTGAATCCCACACTGTGGGGTATCTTCTCACCTGTAAAACACAGGTCTGTGGTGTTTTCGGACTGAGAGCTCTGTCTGCTGGTCACTGTGCAGATCCTGCTGTGCTCTGGTCAGAAAGAGTGTCCTCCTGGCGCCGCCATCTTGGAACCCCCTGGGAAGGTTTTTCATTGCTGAGAACTGCTCCTTTTCCTTTTGGGTGTTACTGCATATATATGTATGCTCTATGCTTGCCGTCACTATGTGTGGCTTGTGTTAACAAGCCTTACCACCAATCTGCTCCACTGGAAAAGCAGAGTGATGAGCTGGCTAGAACCAGCTTTCTGATGATGGGTTTCACAGCTGATTTAAGGTACTCTTAGTTGTCCTTTGAACTCCACTTAGTCATGTTTCCACCATTTGCAGGGAAAGTCTGGATGAGTATGTGCCTGCCTTGTGTCAGCCTGAAGGATCACATGGCTTTTCCAACCTCTTTTCCTCCTGTTTTCTTACCAAGTATATTGGGGAGATTAAATAGTAGAGTAAAACACGCACTTATTGAACTTATTACTTTTAACACTGTGCTAAATTATTCATATACAGAGGTCCCATTGATGCTGGCAGCTAGTCAGAGAAGCTGGTCATTTTCTCACCTAATGCTGATTTTGCAGTGTATTTGTTGTCAACAACAACGGCAACAACAACAAAATCATGTGACATGATCTTGTTTTTAGAAGAATGTTGATAAAAAAAAGTCTTTGCAATTTCATTTAGCTTGTGATAATGCATGAGAAAGAACTTCTAAACATTTTCAAATGATTTTGTGAAGCATTCCTGATCAGGGTGGCAGAGAATGATATAACGGTGACTGAAAAGTAGTGACGTAATGATGACTGGAAAGTGTATATGGTCAACTTTGAAAGTCTTAATAAATATCCAAGTTAGATAAGACCTGATACATGTTAAACTAGGAAACCATTGATGTTTCCCCCACTGACTTGCTAAGGAGAACACCTCAGCCATGTTGAAAGCAGGTAAATCAGGGAGAAGAGAAAGACTAAATGTCCATGTCTTGATTCGGAAGCTATTATAGTGCAATCTGTGGAGAAAGTTAGAGGTCTAAATTAAAATTGCAACGAATTCCTGTTTGTTCAAGTACTAAGGAGCAGAAAGTCTCAATTAAAACACTTCATGTATTTTATGGATTATTGTTGTAGTTGTGGTTGCTGTTGTCCTATGTGTGCATGTCAGTGCTCATGTGGGGGTCAGCTTGGGAGTAAGCTCTCCATGTGTACAGTGGGTTCTGGGAAGTGATTTGGCCCACTTCCACACCTTGTCAGCCCTGGTGTAGACTTCATTACAAAGGCTAATGAAGTTCACAGAAATTCCTGAAGAGCTCTGGGTATTTAGTTACTTCTGGATCTTAGATATGGGCCAATTTCTGTTCATTCACATTTCATTGTTTGTTGCTTTTTGAAAAATAGGCTTATAATATAAAAAATTCAACACAAAATTTGTCTCCATTGTCTATTAAGTAAATCAAACAGGTAATAGGACAGGAGCCTGCTACAGAGGGCCTCTGAAAGGCTCTACCCTGCAGGGTATCAAAGTTGATGCTGAGACTTCTGGTCAACTTTTGGGCAGAGTGCAGGGAATCTTATGAAAGAAGTGGGAAATAGCAAGATCTGGAGAGGATTGGAGCTGCACAAGGAGAGCAAGAGAACCAAAAATATGAGCACAGGGGTCTTTTCTGAGACTGATACTCCAACCAAGGACCATTCATGGAGATAGTCTAGAACCTCTGCACAGATATATCCCATGGCAGTTCAGTGTCCAAGTGGGTTCAATAGTAATGGGAACAGGGCCTGTCTCTGACATGAACTGATTGGCCTGCTCTTTGATCACCTCCACCTGAGGGGGAAACAGACTTACCAGGCCACAGAGGAAGACAATGCAGCCACTCCTGATGAGACCTAATAGACTAGGATCAGAAGAAAGGGGAGGAAGACCTCCCCTATCAGTGGACTGGGGGAGGGGCAAGGTGGAGAAGTGGGAGGAAGGGAGGCATTAGGAGGGAGCTACAGTGGGAATACAAAGTCAATAAATTGTAATTAATGAATATTAAAATTAAAAAAATCGTCAGAGTAGAATGGAGCCTAGTCTCTGTCCTGTGGGCACATGTGAACTAGTTCAAACATCCAGAAGTTGAATGGTTTCCATATCTTTCAATTAGAAGAACTTGCAGGTGACTTACACTTCCATACTTTTATAGGGAGAGATTTTTTTTGTTTGTGTGTTTGGGGAGTATATTTAATTTATCTAACTGCAAATATTCTTTTTTTCACGTAAGAAAAGAAAACCCAGCCATATGTTTTAGGTGACATTTTTCTCCAGCTTTAGAATGTAGAATTGTTCAGGGAAAATACTCAGCAAAACGCTATCTGTGTCAGATAACAACAAAGCAGTTAAAAGAACAAGCTGCACCGAATGATAGACTTCAAGGAAAAAAAAGGAACAAGAAAAAGATAATGACATGCTGCAGAATAGAGGGGACTGGGACCAAGGCTGGGTACCTCATTATGAGTGCAGAAGCAAGACCTCCAGTGAGTACAAGGTCAAAGCCAGAATTGTCACTTAGGACCTCCATTTCAGGAAACAAATCATATGTGGTCTAGGTGTTGTCATGAAAGGTTTTTTCCTGTGTTCATTTTTTTCTTCTATTCTTTGATTGATTGTCAAGAATGTACCAAATAAGAACAAACCAAGCATAAGTCCTGACAGTATCTTTAGCTCTGAATCTGAATCTAGCATTTTCTTTTTTTTCTGAAAAAAATATTATTATTTATAATTTATTCACTTTGTATACCAGTTGTAGCCTCCTCTTTCATCTCCTCCTAGTTGCACCCTCCCTTGCTCTTCCTCCCCTATATCTCCTCCCTAGTCCACTGACTAGCAAAGAAGTTCTCCTCCCCTACTGTCTGACCCTAGCCTGTAAAGTCCCATTACAACTGCCTGGATCCTCTTCCTCTATGGTCTGGCTGGGTTGCCCAGGCAGGGAGAAGAGATCAAGGAGCAGGCAACTGCATTCATGTCAGAGACTGTCCTCCCTTTATAGGGAACCTACATGGACACTGAGCTGTCTATGGCTACATCTGAACACGGGTTCTAGGTTCTCTCAACACATGGTCTTAGTTTATGGACCAGTCTTTGCAGTCCCCCACAATCTCTGAAGTCTTTCCCTTCAGCTCTTCTTTTTTTTTTTTTTCTTGGCTATGTTGGTCTTCTTGTGTGGCTCCTGTCCCCTCCAGGTCCTTCTATATCCCCCTTCTTCTATAAGACTCTCTGAACTCTGTCCACAGTTTGGCTATGAGTCTATGCATCCGCTTTGATTCCCCTGATGGTTGGAGTCTTTTAGAGAACATCTATGGGAGGCTCCAGTCCTGTTCTGTCTTCTACCGCTTCCAGGGTCTACATGTTTTACCTTCTGAATGAGAATTAAGTATCTTTACTAGGATCCTTCTTGTCATTTGCTTCTTTAGATCTGTAGATTTTAGTTTGTTTATGATATAATATGGCTAATTTCATTTATAAGTGAGTATATACCATGCATATCTCTCTGCTTCTGGAGTACCTCATTCGGGATAATCTTTTCTAGTTCTATCCACATGCCTGCAAATTTCATGATTTCCTTGTTTTTAATAGCCAAGGAGTATTCCATTGTATAAATATACCAAGATTTTTGTAAGCAAAGGATATCGTCAACACAACAAAAGATAGCCTACAGACTGGGAAAAGATATTCACCAACCCTATATCTGAGAGAGGGCTAATATCCAGAGTATATAAAAAACTAAAGAATTTAACCATCAACACCCAAGTAATCCAATTTAAAAAATGGGGTACAGAGCTAAACAGAGAATTCTCAATAGAGGATTGAGAATGGCAGAAAAAGACTTAAAGAAATGCCCAATGTCCTTAGTCATCACAGAAATACAAATCAAAACTACTCTGAGATTTCACTTACACCCATCAGAATGGCTAAGATCAAGAACTCTAGTGACAACACATTCTGGTGAAGATGTGGAGAGAGGGGGACCCTCCTCCATTGCTGGTGGAAATGTAAACTTGTACAACTACTTTGGAAATCAATCTGGTTCTTTCTCAAACAATTAGGAACAGTGCTTCCTCAAATCCAGCTATACCACTGCTAGGCATATATCCAAAATATGCTCAAGTACACAACAAAGACATTTGCTCAATAATGTTCGTAGCAGCTTTATTCATAATAGCCAGAACCTAGAAACAACCTGGATGCCTCTCAACAGAGGAATGGTACAAAAAATGTGGTACATTTACATGATGAAATACTACTCAGCAATTAAAACAAAGAAATCATGAAATTTACAGGCAAATGGTGGGAATTAGAAAAGATCATCCTGAGTGAGGTATCCCAGAAAGACACACATGGTATATACTCACTTATCAGTAGATATTTGACATACAATATAGGATAAACATGCTAAAATCTGTGTATATAAAGAAGTTAATCAAGGACGATCCTAAGTAAGATGCTCAATCCTCATTCAGAAATGTAAATGGGATAAGCATTAGACGAGGGAGAAAACAGGGAACAGGACAGGAGCCACCACAGAGGGCCTCTGAAGGACATCAAAGCAGATGCTGAGATTCATAGCCAAACTTTGGGCAGAGTGCTCCTGCTTCCTCTTATGAAAGAAGGAGGGGATAGAAAGACCTCAAGGGGACAGGAGCTTCACAAAGAGAGGAACAGAACCAAAAAATCCTTGTCCAGACGTCTTTTATGAGACTGATACTGCAACGAAGGACCATGCATGGTCCTAGACCCACTGCACAGATGTATCCCATGGCAGCTCAGTGTCCATGTAGGTACCCTAGTAAGGGGAACAGGGGCTGTTTCTGACATGAACTCAGTGACTGGCTCTTTGATTACTTCCCCTAAAGGGGGGAGCAGTCTTACCAGGCCATAGAAGAAGACAATGCAACCAGTTCTGGTGGGAGGGGAGAAGAACCTCCTCTATCAGTGGAGTGGGAGAGGGGCATGGGTGGAGAAGAGGGAGTGAAGGCAGGATTGGGAGGGGATGAGGGAGGTTACTACACCTAGGATACAAAGTGAATAAATTGTAATAAAAAAAGGAAGAAAAAAGAGAGAAATGTTCAATGTCCTTACAAGGAAATGAAAATCAAAATGACCTTGAGATTTCACCTTATACCCATTAGAATATCTAAGATCACATATGTGACCCATGGCAGCTCAGTGTCCAGGCAGGTCTCCTAGTAAGGACAACAGGGGTGTATGACCTGAACTTAGTAGCTGGCTTTTGATCACCTCCCATCTGAGAGTGGGACAGCCTTACCAGGCCACAGAGAAAGACAGTGCAGCCAGTCCTGATGAGACCTGGTAGGCTAGGGTAGGTTGGAAAGTGGAGGAGGATTTCCCCTATCAGTGGACTAGGGGAGGAGGAAGGGGCTACAGCTGGGATACAGAGTGAATAAATTGTAATAAATAAAATAAAACAAACATTAAAAACCTCAAGTGACAACACATGCTGGAGAGGATGTGGAGAAAGGGGAACCCTCTTTCATTGCTGGTGGGAATGTAAACTTGTACAACCACTTTGGGAATCTGTCTCTTTCTCAGAGATCTAGGAATAGTGCTTCCTCAAGACCCAGTTATATCACTCTTGTGCATATACCCGAAAAATGCTTAACCATACAACAAGGACATATGCTCAACTATGTTCATAGTAGCTTTGTTTGTAAAAACCAGAATCTGGAAACAACCTAGATGTCCCTCAACTGAAGAATGTATGCAGAAATTGAATCTAGCATTTTCAAGAGTTCAATCAAAAAGTGAAGACTTGTAAAACTGACAAACTCCTTCTCCGTGAATTGTACTTGCTAGTGTAAATAGTTTTAAAAAGAAGACATTACTTGAGAGTGGGCATTTCTTTTTCCTTTGTTCTTTTTGTCTTTTGTGGGTAAATGTTAGGTCATTTGCATAGATGAGCTTTTCAAATTTTTATGGTTGGCTTTGAAGATAGAATTCCCAGCTCTGAACCCCACATACAGACAGAACACATTAACACTTAACATTTTAGACCAGCTTTCAGATGATATAATGTCAACCCCTTAAAATGGATATGCCAATGACAAAACCTTCAAATTTATTCCCAAATTAGCTACAGTCAGTTTACACTCAAAAAAAAAAAGTGCTGAAAAAAATTGCACCTGCACTCATAGTGTTTGTCCTTGCAAAGTGACTGGACATAGACACATTGGAGTAGCTTTTCGTCAAGCAGTGACTTTATGGTTCTGCCTCCTCTCTTCTGTGGTTCTGCACGCTGAGGTCCTCAGAGACAAAAAGAGAAAAGAAAGTTTTGTGTGGGCTCACTACAGGCCAGACCTCCCAGGAGCTCCTATTGTTCTTAGATTTCATTCAGCAGAAGTCAGTCACATGTTTTAATCTAAGTGTAAGGAAAACTGAAACATAACCAGTCTATGCCAAGGAGAAAGAAATGGTTTAGAGAACAAATAATTAGCATGCTACAGGGAACCAAGCTGAGGAATCACAGAACAAAAGTTTGCTTATCTTCTATGGTAAGTCATTATTTCCCTCAACATTTATCTCTCCTTTTCTCTGAAAGATCAGACTTTTTCTCCAATTCCGTATAAATTGGTATCTCTAACTGTGGAAGGAATATACTTCTCTCCCTAGAAACTGAATGTGGCTTTCATATTTGCTTAAGACAGTGAGATGCAAATTTTACTTCCTTCTGGCAGAAGCTTAAAGAGCTATTGAGGTTTTTATTTATTTATTTGCTCCTTCTCCTTTCTCTGTGCTATGAGAACAACTTGTTCCAAACAGCCTGGTCCTTCAACATGTGTCCTTGAAAAAGACCTCCACATCAGAGCCAAGTAGGGCTGAGTAGATAGGATTGGACTTGCAGCAGCAACAGCCAGAGAACTTTCATCATATAACAAGAGCAGGAAGTTTGTGCTCATTATTAAAGTTTACAGATGGTTTGGAGCTCTGTCTTATGTATGACTTACAAACATCAGCAGACCAATCAAAGTCTTCATTTTGGAATAAGAATAATTTAACCAAGATTATAGTTGGATCAGAACTGATGAGTGAGCGAGATATAGAATCTTTAATTCTTGGAACAGAATCAAAATTGACAATTAGTTTGACTTGAGGTATTAACCACCGTCAGTCTGCACTGTCAATACTTAGCAATCCTAATCCTGTTGTTTTCCTCCTGTTCCCAATGATTATATTTTCTATCAGTAACATCACTAAACAGGAAAGAAACATACTGGAGCTACGTAGCAGCAAACAACTGGGAGAAGGAAATGACAGAGTCAGTTTTTCTCACTAGCATTTACGGAAAATGTTGTAAAGTTTTTTTAAGTTGGTATTTGACACCAAAGATTTGAACAAATAGAACCCCAAATAGTTATATTTAAAATGATTGCACTTGTTTATTTCCTTTGTGTGTCCATGGGCATGCAAGTGCCATGTTGCAAATGTGGAGATGAGAGGACCACTTGTGGAAGTTGTTTTTCTTCATATCATGAGAGTCCTAGGGATTGAACTCATGTCATTGGGCTTGATGACAAGCACTTTTAACTAGTGAGTCATTTTTCTGACCCCAAATAGCTATGTTTTTTAACAGAGAATAAAGAATAGAGCAGATCAGGCCTATGCCTAAGACCAGTGACAAGGTACATGAGGAAATGACGGACAAATCACATACAGTTGATTGGGCCAGTAAGTTCAAAATGCTGCATAGAATCCCAAACACTACCATATCCAAAGTTCCCCTAGTCAACATTGTTGACAGAATCCTAAAAGATGTTCTGAGTGGTTTAAAATGTATGGAGGTATGATAAATTCCTTGGCTATGGTTTATGTCAGTGAAATCATTTTTGAAGATATGCATGTGATTTATCAATATCAATGAGTTTCTTGTAAACTGATGTTTTTCTAGTGAAGAATTAATGACCTGAAAGGTAAACTGAGAAGCTCTGAATGGGAAAGCTGACATAGCTGATTTTGTATGCTTCTGATACAGGAATCAACATATATCTTTGGGTGGGATCTACCACTTTGAGACTTTAGGGAAACTGACCTGCAGGTGGACTCTTTTAAAAGCCTTCTTTCTAGTCTCTAAAATCTCCAAGCATATTCCTTCTCACATGCCATACATATAAAGATTTTGTTTCTAAGGAGAGACTTCAGTTTTTCTGATTAAAAGAACAATGAGCATCATTGAATACTTCTTGGTGTTCAGCTTACTTTATGCAGCTCAAGATCCTTCGTCTAGGGAATAGTTCTGCCAGTAGTGAGCTTGTATACTTGAATTAAATGACAAAGTAGTCTCTGATGGGCATGGCCAGAGAACCATCTCCTATGTGATTCTAGGTTATGTCAAGTTGACAATTAACACTTTTCATCACATTAGATTCTGAAGTAAGAAACAGGGTTCTTTCAGTGCTTGAAAATAACAAGAAATCCAACTTTTACTGACAAATCAAGAATTGCACTTGCCATTTGCATTATGGCTATTGGAGTCCAGGTGAGGTATTATTTTGCTTTAATATAGAGTCTTTGGCTTAATGACTCAGTGATAGCCTCATCTCCTTTTGCTTTGATTACAGGTGGGTGTACCTGATGCTTATAGTGTAACTCCAGTCGAGATGAAGATATGTTCTGCTTCTTTAGTATTTATAGGTGACAATGCTTGTATATTTTCACAGTATCTAGAATACATTCTTGAACTTGCATTACTTTACCCTTCACCTTTCCATACTTATGATGTAATTGAAAACCCAACCATTGTAGTAAATCTGCATTACTATATTCCTTTGCTCTGGGTTAATTGTTTGGATGAGGAATAATCATCTCAGATTCTGTTTAGTTTTTTCCTATTATAAGACTTCTCTGTACTAACAGTTCCATGAATAAAATATTTGGACCTGATTAGATGATATCTAGCATTTCTATGCTCAATTTCAGTACTGTGCATGTTACTATTGACCCACATTACTGGCACTAACCTGAATTTTAACATCATCTGAGATTTAGGGGACATTTAGGATGCTTGGGTGACTAGGTGAGTAGCCTCCTGTTTGTAATTCATGCTGCGTAGGCCCATAGACCTATGAAAGCTGAGTCCTTTCTGTTTAGTTTGAAATGTTTCTGCACCAAACAGCTTACTTTTTAAGAAACCACAGTGGAAAACTTCCAGGGCATCTGACACTCTTAATTTATACTGTAGAGCATAAGGCTGCCATGGAAATGACCAAACTGATTCCTTTTTGTTCAATTTTAATATTTCTTTCAGGAAAGTAGGTTTGTTGTTAAGGTGTGAGGATTTGCCCTCTTTCCGGGTGAAAATATATACTGCCCTTAAAAACTGCCATTTGGAAGTAGCACTTCAAAAGGGTCCGTAATACCTTCCAAATCTAGAAAAATAAGTCAAAGAGCAGCAAAGATGCTGTGCTGAAGCATTAGCCTTTCCTACACATGGGCAGCCATGAGAGAGATGGGAAACCAGCTGCTGGTTGTTGATATTTTTCATTTTTTTTAATTTTATGAAACAATTGATCGTCTTTTCTGTTTTAAAATATCTTTCATTTATTTATTTTTATTAATTACACTTTAGCCACTTTGTATCCCCCTGTAGCTCCCTCCTCCCTTCCCTCCAAATCTCTCTCTTCCTCCCCAATTCTCAACTTCATATGGAATAACAAGAAAACCCAGAATTGCTAAAACAATCCTCTACAATAAAAGATCTTCTGGAGGTATCTCCATCCCTGATCTCAAGCTGTACTATAGAGCAACAGTAATAAAACCTGCATGGTACTGGCATAGAAACCAACTGGTGGATCAATGGAACCGAATAGAAATCCCAGAAATAAACCCACACACTTACAGACACCTGATTTTTGACAAAGATGCCAAAACCACACACTGGATAAAAGATAGCATCTTCAACAAATGGTGCTGGTCTAATTTGATGTCTATATGTAGAAAAATGAAAATAGATCTATACTTATCACCCTACAAAAAACTAAAGTCCAATTGGATCAAAGACCTCAACATAAAACCAGACATATTAAATTGCTTAGAAGAAAAGGTGGGGAAGAGCCTTGAACTCACAGGAGACTACTTCCCAAACGGAACACCAACAAGCGCAGGCTATAAGAGCAACAATCAATAAATGGGACCTCATGAAACTGAAAAGCTTCTGTAAAGCAAAGGACACTGTCATCAAAACAAAACGACTGCCTACAGATTTGGAAAGGATCTTCGCCAACCCTTTCTCTGACAGAGGGCTAATATTCAGTATGTATAAAGAACTAAAGAAGTTGAAAAGCAGCAAGTCAAGTAATCCCATTAAAAATGGGGTACAGAGCTAAACAGAGAATTCTTGGTAGAGGAATATACAATGGCAGAGAAACACGAAAAGAAATGCTCAACGTCATTAGCCATCAGGGAAATGCAAATCAAAAAGACCCTGAGATTTCACCTTACACCCATCAGGATGGCCAAGATCAAAACTCAAGGGACAACACATGCTGGAGAGGCTGTGGAGAAAGGGGAACCCTCCTCCACTGCTGGTGGGAATGTAAATTTGTACAACCACTCTGGAAATCAATCTGGCGCTTTCTCAGACAATTAGGAATAGCGCTTCCTCAAGATCCTGCTATACCACTCCTTGGCATATATCCAAAAGAGGCTTGAGTACACAATATGGACATTTGATCAACCATGTTTGTAGCAGCTTTATTTGTAATATCCAATAGCTGGAAACAACCCAGATGCCCCTCAACTGAGGAATGGATTCAGAAATTGTGGTACATCTACACAATGGAATATTACTCACCAATGAAAAACAAGGAAATCATGAAATTTGCAGGTAAATGGTGGGAACTGGAAAAGATCATCCTGAGTGAGCTATCCCAGAAACAGAAAGACACACACGATATATACTCACTCATATAAACATATAATATAGGATAAAACTACTAAAATCTGTACACCTAAAGAAATTAATCACGAGGGAGGACTCTGGCTAAAATGCTCAATACCCAGCCAGAAAGGCAAAGAGGATGGACATCAGCAGAAAGAGAAAACAGAGAAAAAGTCAGGAGCCTGCCACAGAGGGCCTCTGAAAGGCTCTGTCCTGCAGACTATCAAAGCAGATGCTGAGATTTCTGGCCAACATTTGGGCAGAGTGCAGGGAATCTTATGAAAGAGGTGGGAAATAGTAAGATCTGGAGAGGACAGGAGCTCCACAAGGAGAGTAACAGAACCAAAAAATCTGAGCACAGGGGTCTTTCCTGAGACTGATGCTCCAACCAAGTACCATGCATAGAGAAAACCTAGAACCCCTGCACAGATATATCCATGGCAGTTCAGTGTCCAAGTGTGTTCCATAGTAATGGGAACAGGGCCTGTCTCTGACATGAACTGATTGGCCTGCTCTTTGATCACCTCCTCCTGAGGGGGAAGCAGCCTTACCAGCCTACAGAGGAAAACAATACAGCCACTGATGAGACCTAATAGACTGGGATATTTTTCTAGTATACCCTATGCTGTTTAAGATGACAGCCATCTTCTTGTTTTAAAAAACAAGAGTCTATTTCTCAATCTCCTTTGCTCATTGTGGGACTTACTTTCCAGGCCCATAAAACTGGAGTAAGTTAGATAGTCCCCATAGAAAGTAAAATTAGTAACTTTAGGCCAATTATCTCCTAATGAATATAGTCAAGAAGCAGTTTAACACATATTATATTTAGCTGCCTTCCTAAGTACACCAGTGGATCCTGAAGAGTTAATTCTTTGGCAAAAATCAAGGGAAGAAAATATGTTTGTTGAAGATGCCTGCTACAAATTCCTTGACAGGAGTTTGCACAAGAACAGTAATGTATTACTTGCACAACAATACTATAATATATGTAGAAGTATTTCTATTTGTATCTAAGGAAATGGAATTTCAGATAAGATTATGAAACCCAGAAGGAATATATTAAAAATAATTGTAAGTATGCATACTGGACTGTGAAGTTGATCTTTCTTTATAATGTGCTGTGACAATCTGGAGTTTTATTTTGTGAAGTTCTTTGTCAGTCATTGTAATAACATTTATTGAATATTTACACTGTATCAGGCTTTATGCCAAACATACAGCATAATAATTTTATTTGATTTTCATAACAAACAAAATCTGTTTTTAAGATGAAGAAATAGAACCCCTGTAAGGGGCACAATTTGTATCTTTTATTTATCTCATGCTCAGAGATTATTAAAAAAATAAAATGTAAATCTGATCATGTTTTTTATTAGTTGATGTTTTTATCTTTTTACTTTACATTCCGATGGCAGCCCCTCCCTCCTCTCTTCCCAGACACGCTCTCCCACCCTCTTTCCCTTTTCCCCTCCTCTTCTCCTCAGAAAAGTAGACCACCTCCCTTGTATCAATCCACCTTGGCACATCATGTTCCACGAGGACTAAGTGCATCCTGTGTCCTATTCTTATTTGGTCAGACAAAGCAGCCCTGCTAAGGGAAAGTGATCCAAAAGCAGGCAGTAGAGTCCATGTCAGAGACAGCCTCTGCTCTACTTGCTTAAAGCCCAAGCTGCCCATCAGTTACATATGTGTCAGGGGTCTAGGTCCAGTCCATGCATGCTCTTTGGTTGGTACTTCAGTCTCTGTAAGCACCAGTGGAGCTAGGACAGTTGACTCTGTTGGTCTTCTTGTGGAGTTTTTGTCCCCTCTGAATCCTTCTATCCTTCCCCCCACTCCTCCATAAGACTCCCTGAGCTGTGCCTAACCTGTGGCTATAGGTCTCAGCATCTGTTTCGACCACTGCTGGGTGGAGCCTCTCAGAGGACAACTGTGGTAAGCTCCTGACTGCAAGCATAGCAGAGTATCACTAATGGTGACAGGAGTTGACTGTCTCCCATGGGGTGGGTCTCAGGTTGGGCCAGAGGTCATTAGTTGGCTATGACCTCAATCTCTCCATCTTTATCTATATATATCATGTAGGGAGGATAAATTTTGGGTTGAAGGTTTTGTGGATGGGTTAGTGTCCCCTCTCCCCCACTGAAGTCTTGCTTGGCCAAGAGGTAGTCACTTCAGTGTCCATGCCCCACCCCCCGCCCCCGATGCTAAGAGTTTCAGCTAGAGTCACCCCCATAAGTTCCCAGGGGTCTTTGCTGTTGCGTGTCTCCAGCTTGTCCCAGAGATGATACCTTCCTAGGTTTCCCTTCTCCTTCCCTGCCCTTTCACCTTCTAGTTCTGCTCACCCCACCATCTGTTCCCTACCATCATTCCCCTCCCCATAGTGTCTCCTATTCAGTTCCCTTTCTTCATTCATTTCCAATCTCTATTCTATTTCCCCTTCTGAGTGGGATTCAAGCATTCTCCCCTGGAGCCCTCCTTATTAGATAGCTTCTTTGAGACTGTGGAGTGTAGTATGGTTATCCTGTGTGTCTTGATTGTTCTGTGTTACCTCACTCATGATGATATTTGCTAGTTCCATCCATTTGCCTGTAAATTTTATGAATTCCTTGATTTAATACCTGAATAGTATTTCATAAATGTACTGCAATTTCTTTATCCATTTTTCTGTTGAGGGAATCTGGGTTGTTTCTAGTTTTGGGCTGTTACAAATAAATCTGCTATAAACATAGTTAAGCAAATGTTCTTGTTTGGTGGAGCCTCCTTTGGGTATATGCCCAGGATTGGTATAGCTAAGGCTTGAGGTATAGCTTTTTCCAATTTTCTGAGAAACATCCAGATTGATTTCAATAGTGGTTGCACAAAGTTTGCACTTCCACCAGCAATGGAGGTGTATTTCCCTTGCTCCACATCCTCATCAGCATGTGCTGTCACTTGTTTTATTGATCTTAGCCATTTCAATTGGTGTGAGGTGCAATTGAAGAGTGGTTTTGATTTACATTTCCCTCATGACTAAGAATATTGAATATTTTTTTAAAGTGATTCTCAGCCATTCAAGGTCCGTCGATTGAGAATTCACTGTTTAGCTCTGTACCCCATTTTGAAATTGGATTATTTGATGTTTTGGTGTTTAACTTCTTGTTCTGTAGACTGCTGTGCCCTTTGCATTACAGAAACATTTCAGTTTCATGAGGTCCCATTTATTGTTGATCTTAGAACCTGAGGTGTTAGTATTTTGTTCAAGAAGTTGTCTCCTGTGCCAATGAGGTCAAGGCTCTTCCTCACTTTCTCTTCTGTTAGATTTAGTTTATGTTTTATGTTGATGGCTTTGATCCACTTGAACTTAAGTTTGTGCAGGTTGAGAGATATGGATCTGCTTGCATTCCTCTACATGTGGATATCCAGTTAGATCTTCTAATTTTGCAGAGTGTAGGCTTTTGAAGTAAGTCATAATGATTCTTTGAATTTCCTGAGTGGGATGTTGTTACGTCCCACTTTTTATTTCTGATTTTGTTAGCTTGGACACTGTCTCTCTGCTTTTTAGTTAGTTTGGCTAAGGGTTTGTCTAGCTTGCTGATTTTTTTCAAAGAACCAGTTTTTCTTTCATTGATTCTTTCTTTTGTTTTCTTTGTTTCTAAGTTATTGATTTCAAGGATGAGTTTATTTCCTGCCATCTACTCCTCTTTGCTGTGTTTGCTTTCTTTCTTTCTTTCTTTCTTTCTTTCTTTCTTTCTTTCTTTCTTTCTTTCTTTCTTTCTTTCTTTCTTTCTTTCTTTCTTTTGTTCTAGAGCTTTCAGATGTGCTGTTAAGTTGCTACTATGAGATGTCTCCAATGTCTTTTTTATTTTTTTATTTTTATATTAGTTATAATTTATTAACTTTGTATTCCAGCTGTACCCCCCTCCCTCATTCCCTCTCAATTCCACCCTCCCTCCCTCAACTCCTCCCTGCCCCTCTCTAAGTCCACTGATAGGGGAGGTGTTCCTCCCCTTCTATCTAACCTTAGCTTATCAGGTCTCTTAAGGACTGGCTGCAATGTCCTCCTGTGGCCTAGCAAGTCTGTCCCTCCCTTGCAGAGGGGGGGGAGGGGAGAATCAAATAGCCAGCCATTGAGTTCATGTCAGAAAAAGTCCCTGTTCCCATTATTAGGGAACCCATTTGGATACTGAGCTGCCATGGGCTAAATCCGAGCAGAGGTTCTAGGTTATATCCATGCATAGTATTTGGTTGGAGAAACAGTCTCAGAAAAGGCCTCTGTGCTCAGAAATATTTGGTCTTTGTGGAGCCCTGTCCTCTCCAGGTCATACTAACTCCCCCTTCTTTCATATGATTCCCTGCACTCTGCCGAAGGTTTGGTTATGAATCTCAGCATCTGCTTTGATATACTGTTGGTAGAGTCTTCAAGAGCCCATGGTGGTAGGCTCCTATCCTATTACTTATTTTCTGCTACTTCCAATGTCCATCCCATTTGTCTTTCTAAGTTAGGATTGATCATCTTACTCCGGGTCCTCTTTCTTGTTTATATTCTTTAGGTGTATAGATTTTAGTACGTTTATCCTATCTTATAGGTCTAGTACACACTTATAAAGGAGTATGTACTGTGTGTATCTTTCTGCTTCTTGGATACCTCACTCAAGATGATCTTTTCTTGATCCCACCATTTGCCTGCAAATTTCATGATTTCTTCTTTTTAATTGCTGAGTAGTATTCCATTGTGTAAATGAACCACAATTTCTCTATTCATTTCTCAACCGAGTGACATCTCAGTTGTTTCTGGGTTCTGGCTATTACAAATAAAGCTGCTATAAACATGGTTGAACAAATGTCCTTGTTGTGTACTTGAGCAACTTTTGGATATATGTCTAGGAGAGGTATACCTAGGTTGAGTTTTCAGTTTCATGACATCCCATTTATGATTGTTGCTCTTAGAGCCTGTGCTGTTGGTGTTCTGTTCAGGAAGTTGTCTCCTATGCCAATGAGTTCTAGGTTCTTCTCCACTGTTTCTTCTAACAGATTTAGTGTGTCTGTCTTTATGTGGAGGTCTTTGATCCACTTGGACTTTAGTTTTGTGCAGGGTGATGAATATGGATCTATTTGCATTTTACTGCATGTAGACATCCAGTTGGACCAGCACCATTTGTTGAAGATGCTGTCTATTTTCCATTGAATGGTTCTGGCTGCTTTGTAAAAAAAATCAAGTATTCCTAGATGTGTGGGTTTGTTTCTGGGTCTTCTATTCAGTTCCACTGATCCACTATTCTGTTTCTGTGCCAATACCATGCAGTTTTTATAACTATTGCTCTGTAGTACAGCGTAAGGTCAGGGATGGAGATACATCCAGATGATCTGTTGTTGTACAGGATTATTTTGGAAATTCTGGGTTTCTCCATATGAAGTCGAGAATTTTTCTTTCAAGGTCTGTGAAGAATTGTGTTGGTAATTTGATGGGAATTGCACTGAATCTGTAGAGTGCTTTTGGCAGAATGGCCATTTTCACTATGTTGAGCCTACCATGAGCACAGGAGATCTTTCCATCTTCTGATATCTTCTTCAATTTCTTATTTTCAGAGAGTTGAAGTTTTTCTCAAACAGATATTTCACTTGCTTGGGTAAAGTCACCCCAAGGTGCTTTATGTTATTAGTGGCTATTGTGAAGGGTGTTGTTTCCCTAATTTCTTTCTCGGCCATTTCTTCATCTGATTTTTTTTGAGTTGATTTTGTATCCAGCCACTTTACTGAAAGTGTTTATCAGTTGAGGGAGTTCTCTGGTTGAATTTTTGGGGTTGTTCATGTATACTATCATATCATCTGCAAATGGGGATACTTTGACCTCTTCCTTTCTGATTTGTATCCCCCTGATCTCCTTTAGTTGTCTTATTGCTTTAGCTAGGACTTCATGTACTATGTTGAAGAGATGTGGAGATAGTGGGCAGCCTTGCCTTGTCCTTGATTTCAGTGGGATTGATTTAGGTTTCTGTCCATTGAGTTTGATGTTGGCTATAGGCTTGCTGTATATTGCTTTTACTATGTTTAGGTATGTGCCTTGTTTCCCTGATCTCTCCAAGACTTTAAACATGAATGGATGTTGGACTTTGTGGAAAGCTTTTTCAGCATCTAAGGAGATGATCATGTGGTTTTTCTCCTTCAGTTTGTTTGTATGGTAGATCACATTGATGGATTTCCTTATATTGAACCACCCTTGCATGCCTGGGATGAAGCCTATTTGGTCATGGTGGATGATATCTTTTATGTGTTCTTGGATTCAGTTTGCAAGTATTTTATTGAGTATTTTTGCATCAATGTTCATAAGAGAGATAGGTCTGAAGTTCTCTTTTTTTGTTGAGTCTTTGTGTGGTTTAGGTATCAAGGTGACTGTGGCTTCATAGAATGAGTTTGGTAATGTTCCTACTCTTTCTATTTTGTGGAATGTTTAGAAAGAATTGTAGTTAGCACTTCTTTGAAGGTCTGGTAGAGTTCTGCACTGAATATATCTGACCCAGGGCTTTTATTTGGAAGGGAGACTGTTGACGACTGCTTCTATTTTGTTGGGGGATATAGGTCTATTCAATTTTTCTACCTGATCTTGACTTAATTTAGGTAGATGGAATCTGTCAAGAAAATCATCCATTTCCTTTAGATTTTCAAATTTTGTGGCATATAGGCTTTTGTAGTAAGACCTAATGATTATTTGGATTTCCTCAGTGTCTGTTGTTATGTCCCCATTTTCATTTCTGATTTTGCTGATTTGGATTGTTTCTCTCTGCCTTTTTGTTAGTTTGGCTAAGGGCTTGTCTATTTTTGTTGATTTTTCTCAAAGAACCAGCTCTTGGTTTCATTGATTCTTTGCATAGTTTTATTTGTTTTTAATTGATTGATTTCTTGAGGAATCACTATTCCTAAGTGTCTAAGAAAGCACCAAATTGATTTCCAGAGTGGTTGTACAAGTTTACATTCCCACCAGCAATGGAGGAGGGTTCCCCTTTCTCCACAACCTCTCCAGCATATGTTTTCACTTGAGTTTTTGACCTTAGCCATTCTGACAGGTGGAAGGTGAAATCTCAGTGTCATTTTAATTTGCATCTCCCTGATGGCTAAGGACATTGAGCATTTCTTTAAGCGTTTTTCTGTCATTCTACAGTCCTCTACAGAGAGTTCTCTGTTTAGCTCTATACCCCATTTTTAAATTGGATTACTTGATTTATTGCTTTTTAACTTCTTGAGTTCTTTATATATTCTGGATATTAGCCCTTTGTCAGATATAGGGCTGCTGAAGATCTTTTCCCCAGTCTGAAGGCTCTCATTTTGTTTTGATGACAGCGTCTTTTGCTTTACAGAAGCTTTTCAGTTTCATGAAGTTGTCTCCTTTGACTATGAGTTCTAGACTCTTCTCCAGTGTTTCTTCTAACAGATTTAGTGTGTCTGGTGTTATAATGAGGTCTTTGATCCACTTGGACTTTAGTTTTGTGCAGGGTGATAAATATTGATCTATTTTCATTTTACTGCATGTAAACATCCAGGTGGACCAGCACCATTTGTTGAAGATGCTGTCTTTTTCCACTGAATGGTTTTGGCTTCTTTATCAAAAATCAAGTGTTCCTAGGTGTGTGGGTTTATTTCTGGGTCTTCCATTTGGTTCCATTGATACTCATTTCTGTTTCTATGCCAGTACCATGTGGTTTATATTACTATTGCTCTGCCTTGCACCTTGAGGTCAGGGATGGAGATATCTCCATATGATCTGCTGTTGTACAGGATCATTTTGGAGATTCTGGGTTTTTTATTTCACCCTAAGAAGTTTAGAATTGTTCTTTCAAGGTCTGTAAAGAGTTCTGTTGGTATTTTGATGGGAATTGTACTGAATCTGTAGGTAGCTTTTGGCAGAATGGCCATTTTCACTATGTTAATCCTACTGATCCATGGGCACAGGAGGTCTTTCCATCTTCTGATATCTTCTTCAATTTCTTTCTTCAGAGACTTGAAGTTTTTTTCAAACAGGTCTTTCACTTGCTTGTTTAGAGTCACATTAAAGTATTTTATGTCATTAGTGGCTATTGTGAAGGGTGTTGCTTCCCTGATTTCTTTCTTAGCCCTTTTGTCTTTGGTATACAGGGGAGCTTCTGATTTTTTTTTTCATTTGATTTTGTATCTAGCCACTTTGCTGAAGGTTTTATCAGCTAAAGGGGTTCTCTGGTTCAATTTTTGGGGTTTCTCATGTATACTATTATATCATCTGTGAATAGTGAAACTTTGTTCTCTTCCTTTTTGATTTGTATCCCCTTGATCTCCTTTAGTTGTCTTATTGCTTTAGCTAAGACTTCAAGTACTATGTTGAAGAGATATGGAGAGAGTGAACAGAATTGTTTTGTACCCTATTTCAGTGGGAGTGCTTTAAGTTTCTCTCCATTGAGTTTGATGTTGGCTATAGGCTTGCTGTATCTTTTCTTTACTATGTATATGTACGTGCTTTGTATCTCTGATCTCTCTAAGACTTTAAGCATGAATGGGTATTGGATTTTTTCAAATGCTTTTTCAGCATCTAAGGAGATGATCATGTGGTTTTTTTCCTTCAGTTTGTTTATGTGGTGGATTACATAGATGGATTTCCATTTATTGAACCACCCTTACATGACTGGGATGATCCTACTTGGTCATGATGGATGATATCTTTGATGTGTTCTTGCATTCAGTTTGCAAGTATTTTATTGAGTATTTTTGCATCAATCTTCATAAGAGAGATAGATCTGAAGTTCTCATTTTTTGTTGGGTCTTTGTGTGGTTTAGGTATCAAGGTGACTGTGGCTTCATAGAATGAGTTTGGTAATGTTCCTTCTGTTTCTATTTTGTGGAATAGTTTGAGGAATACTGGTGTTAGCACTTCTTTGAAGGTCTGATAGAATTCTTTCCTGAAGCCATCTGGCCTAGGGCTTTTTATGGAAGGGAGATTATTGGTGACTGCTTCAATTTTCTTGGTGGATATGACTATTCGATCTTTCTACCTGATATTGACTATTTTTGTTGGATGGAATCTATCCAAAAATTGTCCATTTCCTTTAGAGTTTCAAAATTTGTGGCATATAGGCTTCTGTAGTATGCGTAAGGATTACTTGAATTTCCTCAGTATCTGCAGTTATTTTCCCTCTTTCAATTCTGATTTTGCTGATTTGGATAGTTTCTCTCTGCCTTTTAATTAGTTTGGCTAATTGTTTTCTAGCTTGCTATTTTTTTTCAAAGAACCAGCTTTGCCTTCATTGATTCTTTTTGTTGTTGTTGTTGTTTTCTTTGTTTCTAAGTTACTGATACCAAGGATGAGTTTATTCCCTGCCGTCTACTTCTCTTTGCTGTGTTTCTTTCTTTCTTTCTTTCTTTCTTTCTTTCTTTCTTTCTTTCTTTCTTTCTTTCTTTCTTTCTTTCTTTCTTTCTTTTTGTTATAGAGAGTTCAGATGTGCTGTGAAGTTGTTAAGTTGCTATGACATGTCTCCAATTTCTTTCTGAAGGCACTTAGTGCTATGAACTCTCCTCTTCTCACTGCGTCCATTGTGTCGTACAAGTTGGCTAGGTTGTGCTTTAATATTCATTAAATTCTAGAAAGTTTTTAATGTCTTTATTTCTTCCCTGACCGAGTTTGACACTGAGTAGGGAACTGTTCAGTTTGCATAAGTTTTTAGGCTTTCTGTTGTTTCTGTTGTTGTTGAAGTCCAGTTATAATCTATGTTGATCTGATACAATACAAGGGGTTATTGCAATCTTTTGCATCTGTTGAGTCTTGCTGCATTGTCTTCCTCTGTGGACTGGCAAGGCTGGCCCCTACTCCAGATGGAGATGATCAGAGAGCCTGCCACTGTGTTCATGCCAGAGAAAGCCTCTGTTCCCCTTACTAGGGACCCACTTAGAGACTGAGTCTATGGGCTACATCTGAGCAGGGGTTTTAGGTCCTCTCCATGCATGGTCCTTGGTTGGGGTATGGTATATATTCATTCATAAATGGTTATTAGACACATAATATAGGAAAAACATACCAAAAGCTATACTCATAAAGAAGCTAAACATCAGGGAAGATCCCAAATCCTCATTCAGAAGGGCAAACGCGATAGACATCGGAAGTAGGAGAAGACAGGGAACAGGACAGGAGCTTACTACAGACAGCCTCTGAAAGACTCTACTGATCCAGCTATCAGAACAGAGGCTGAGACTCATAGGCACAATTTGGGCCGAATGCATTAAATTTTATGAAAGACGGGGGCAATAGAAAGACCTGGAGGGGACAGGATCTCCAAAAGGAGATCAAAAGAGCCAAAAACTAATGGGCCCTGAGGACATTGCAGAGACTGATACCCTGTCTTTTTATTGAGGAATTGAGTCAATTGATGTTGAGAGAGATTAATGACCAATTATTGTTGATTACTGCAATTTTAATGTTGGTGGGGAGAGTATGAGTGTGTGTGATTCCCTTCTTTTGTTTTTACTTGTGTGAAATTACTTATTTCCTGTGTTTTCTTGGGTGTAGTTTCCCTCGTTGTGTTTGAGTTTTACTTCTGGTATCCTCTGTGAGGTTGGTTTAATGGAAAGATACTGTTTACATTTGATTTTGTCATGGAATATCATCTTGTTTTCTCATCCATTCTGATTGAAAGTTTTACTGGGTAAAGTAGTCTGTGGTGGCATCTGTTGTCTCTTAGGGTCTGCAAGACACCTGCTTAGGTCCTTCTCATTTTAAAGTCTCTGTTGAGAAGTCTGCTGTAATTCTCATAGATTTTCGCCTTTATATGTCATGTGGCCTTTACCTCTTGGAGCTTTTAATACTTTTTTTGTTGTGTACATTTAGCATTTTGCTTATTATATGGTGGAGAGAGGGACAATTTTCTTTTCTGGTCCAATTTACCTGGTAGGTTTCTTTTAGTTTATAGGCATCTCTTTCTTTAGGTTAGAGAAATTTTGTTCTATGATTTTGTTGATTGTTCCTAGGCTTTAGAGTTGGGAATTGTTTCCTTCTTGTATTCTTATTATTCTTAGGTTTGTTATTTTCATAATGATTGTAGGTAGAGCTGGGACCTGGGAACTGGTGCAGAGAGGCCACATTATAGACCACACCACTGCTGGGTGGCCTGGAAGGCAAGGGATTGGGATTGGAGGAAAGCTCTTACCTGGTAGTTCCTGATGGCTGCAGCCTTTGGGAGTAGAGCTGAGACCCATGAACTGGTCCCAATGGACCTCAATGCTGCTGGGTTTGCCCAGAGGGACCCCGCAGGCAGGGAGTCTGATCATGCTCTTGTCTTGAGTAAAATATCAATTTCAGTGGCTTCCCCTTCTACAAAGCTTTGCATAGCTGGAATGCACAATTCCCCAACTTGCCTCAGAGCTCACAACTGGAGGTAGTAAATAACCTTATCTAATCCCCAAGCTTCTTTCATCAAGTTATTTTATTCTGTGCTCAATCACCCCCTCACCATGTTACTTTCTGTTCTGTCTTCTGTTGCTATAGTGTTATTATTATGAAAGTATTTCAGATCTAACACAGAATAAGGGACATCTCCTTACATTTTTCAGTGTTCTCTGCACTGAGTAATGCTTTATTGTTGAGATGTTCTTGATGACTATAAGATCTATTAAGAAAGCTACTAGTGTTCTCATCCCTTGGTGCCAAGGACTTTCTTTGACATTTAGTGACAGAATGCTATTCTGTTCATTGAATGTCTAGAATAATTGACTAGACTGAAAATAATATTTATGTGTCTCTAAGGCTTTTTTTCCCTGAAAAGATACAGTATTAGAGAAAACATCTACACACCAGTATGGTGTATAAATAATTTACATATTTTTCTAAATTAATGGTTTTATTCATTTAAATCACAAAATTAAGATTATCAATGTCTTGGCTTGAAAGAATAGAAGAATCTTTAGAGAGAGTACATAATATAATTGTTTTTTTTTAATTTTGCGGTCTAAAATCATGTGTCACAAAGGAAAGATGGACAGGTAGATAGACTGATAAAGTAGAGTTGGAAGCAGACCTCAGGTAGGGTTTGGTACTAAAATATGAGTGAACTTTTGAGTGTTCATCTCTATACTATTAAGAAAATTGATTGTTGTCTTTAGATTATAAGGATTGAGGAAAAGAGAGGGTTATTTGCAGTTTTCATCAATTGCCTAGGAAACTAAAATCTGGCAGAAAAAAATTTGTGCTCTTGTAGGTAGAGAGAGGAGGGAAGAAGAAAGGCTTGCTTGTGGTGTTTGGACAAATGAGGCTTGGGAAGGGAGTTCCCTGGTGTGGGCAAAGAGCCCTTTCCCTATATGTCCCAGAGAGACTTGGCTTAATGCTGAGAAGGGGTCTGAACATGTATCACAGGTCTGATACAAGGAACTAAGTGCAGATGGAAGCACTTGTGTAAGGTGGAGTTCAGGCGACAGACACAGAATTCTAGCTTCGGTGTGTGTTGACAATTTAGACGAGCATGGTTTGGTAGAATGTTCTGTGGTAGGAAGGCAATTGTGAGTTTCCAGCAATTGCAGGCTCACAAGCAGATAAAAACCAAGACATGTAATACCACATTTGCCTCAAGTATTCCTGGAAGAGCAAAAGGGTTACATTCTGAAGTACAGGTGCCTGCAACGTAGGCAACAACTTGGCCAGGGTCATCTGGAATTGACTTGGTGATCTTTTATTCTCTCACAGAAAGTGAAGACTGGAGTAATTTCAATTGTAGAAACACACAGTTTTCTATCACTAGATTTGTAATTATGTGTGAAACTTTGGTTATTTTGTTCTGTTCTTCTTCATATGTATCTTATGAAGATGAGATGAAATGCCTCTTAGGTTGTGTGAAATCAATAGCTAAGACATACTCTGTCCTCTTGTAAGTCTCAAGGGAATTACTACTTTGCATTTTGTTCGCAGAATCAGTAAGTCCTGGGGTAGAAATTGCTTTCTTCCATTTTGCCAATAAGACAATAGGAACTGCATAATTCATTGGTGCACATAATTCAGGCTTTGAAAGTAAATTGCCCACAGAAAATGAGAAATACCACTATTTATTATTTTTCCATATAACTTGGTATTATTGAATTGAAGATAAACTGCCTCAAATTCCAATTTACCAAACCAGGATACTCTAATGAGAGCAAGATCTGTCAGGTGGCCAGATTTAGCCTTTTCATTACTTTGAACCCCTGGTAAACACAGAAATTTTCTCATACAGTAGTGTTTTCACTCCATATTTTGTTCTAAACTGAAACTGACCTCCAGATTCAATTTTTCCATTTGGAGTGTTTTACTCCTTAATGGTTCCACAAAACGTGAATGACCTTTGGTGAGCAAAGTTTGCAGTTTTGATGTTTTGTTGACTGTTCTTCAAATGCATCTCTGCCTCAAGGATTAAGATGCTGCTCTAGGCTGTTTAGCAAAATAGTTACATTGTTTTTCATGTCAGATTATAATACTTGATTACCTACTTCATTTAATGAACACACAATTTTAAAGGAAAATATTTTGTCCCAGTTTTCTTCCTTCCTTTTCAAGAACTAATCTCACTTTGCAGTTGGGAGCGGTGTATGATTGTTTTATGTTCTGTCCTACATTTTATAAAAGGATGAGCTATTATTCTAAAAGAGTTGTAATGAATATTGCAGCTTTTGCTCTGTGCTTTTATTTTAGTGTAAATTGGGGAGGTTCTCTTATGCAGCCAGCAATGAGGGCAATGCATTGTAATACATCAACATATATAACAAAATTTCAAAGGGCATCTGTGGTAGGGTCCCATCCTGTTCTGTCTCTTCTACTGCTTCCAGTGTCTATCCTGTTTTCCCTTCTGAATGAGAATGAAGCATCTTCCCTAGGATCCTCCTTGTTGTTTAGCTTCTTTAGTTCTGTAGATTTTAGAATGTTTATCCTATATTATATGGCTAACATCCACTTATAAGTGAGTATATACCATGCCTGTCTCTCTGCTTCTGGGATACCTCACTCAGGATGATATTTTCTAGTTCCATCCATTTGCCTGCAAATTTCATGATTTCCTTGTTTTTAATAGCTGAGTTGATAGAAGCAGATGCATTGATAAACACAGATGCAGAGACCCCCTGCAAAACTTTGGACAGAGCACACACAGTCGTTTGGAAGAAGGGGGAGATAGAAGGACCCAGTGGGGACAGGAGCCACACAAGACCAACAAAGAAAAAAAGCTGGGCTCAGGGGGCACTGAGGAGACTGATGCATCAACCAAAGACCATGTATAGAGAGGACCTAGATCCCATGCTCAGATGTAGCCCATAGACAACTCAGTCTTCATGTGGGTTACATAATAAGGAGAGAAGAGACAGTCTCTCACATAAACTAGGTTGCCTGTTCTTTGATCACTTCTTCCTGGTGGGGTGACCTAGTCAGCCCACAGAAGAAAACGATCCAGTCAGTCCTGATGGAACCTGTTAGGTTAAGGTCAGACAGTAGAGATGAAGACTTTCTGTATATGTGGACTAGTGAAAAGGGATAGGGGAGAAAGATAGAGGGAGGGTAAGACTAGGAGGAGATGAGGGAGGGGGCTGCAACTGGGATACAAAGTGAGTAAATAATAATAATAACAACAACAATAATAATAGAAAAAAGTTCAAAGAGAACTGACTATCCTTTTTAAATTTTATTTAAATTATTATTATTAATTTCATTTTATTAACTCTGTATCCCAGCTGTATCCCTCTCCCTCATTCCCTCCCAATCCCACCCTTCCTCATCTACTCCCTGCTCCTTTCCAAGTCCACTGCTAGGGGAGGACCTCTTCCCCTTTCATATGACCCTGGTTTATCAGGTATCTTCAGAACTGGCTGCAAAGTCGCCCTCTGTGGCCTAGCAGGGCTTCTTCTACCTTGCAGGGTGGGGAGGTCAAAGAGCCTCCCATTGAGTTCATGTGAGAGATAGTCTCTGTTCCCCTTACTAGGGTACCCACTTGGATACTGAGCTACCATGAGCTACATCTGAGCAGAGGTTCTAGGTTACATCCATACATGGTCCTTGGTTGGAGAAACGGTCTCATATAAGAACCCTGTGCCCAGATGTATTTGGTCCTTGTGGAGCTCCTATACTCTCCAGATCATATTAGCTCCCCCTTCTTTCATAGGATTCCCTGCACTCTGCCGAAGATTTGGTTATGAGTCTCAGTATCTGCTTTGATATATTGCTAGGTAGAGTCTTTCAGAGGCCCTCTGTGGTAGGCTCCTGTCCTGTTACTTATTTTCTTCTACATCCCATGCCTATCCCATTTGTCTTTCTAAGTGAGGCGTGATCATCTTATCCCGGGTCCTCTTTTTTGTTTATGTTCTTTAGGTGTATAGATTTCATTATGTTTATCATATCTTATAGGTCTAAATAAGTGAGTATATACCATGTGTGTCTTTCTCCTTCTGGGATATCTCACTCATGATGATCTTGTTTAGATCCCACCATTTGTCTGCGAATTTCATGATTTCCTCCTTTTTAATTGCTGAGTAGTACTCCATTGTGTAAAAGTACCACAATTTCTGTATCCATTCCTTTGTTGATGGACATCTGGGTTGTTTCCAGCTTCTGGCTATTACAAATAAAACTGCTACTAACATGATTGAGCAAATGTCCTTTTTGTGTACTTGTGCAACTTTTGGATATATACCTAGGAGTGGTATAGCTGGGTCTTGGGGAAGTGCTATTCCTCACTGTCTGAGAATGCACCAAAGTGGTAATACAAGTTTACATTCCCACCAGCAATGGAGGAGGGTTCCTCTTTCTCCACAACCTCTCCAGCATTTGTTGTCACTTCAGTTTTTGATCGTAGCCATTTTATGGGTGTAAGGTGAAATCTCAGGGTCGTTTTGATTTGCATCTCTCTGATGGCTTAAGGATGTTGACCATCTCTTTAGGTGTTTCTCTGCCATTCTATATTCTTCTACAGAGAATTCTGTTTAGCTCCATACCCCATTTTTTAATTGGATCACTTGATTTATTGCTTTTTAACTTCTTTAGTTCTTTATATATTCTGGATATTAGCCCTCTGTCAAATACAGGGTTGATGAAGATCCTTCCCAGTCTGAAGGCTGTTGTTTTGTTCTGACAACAATGTCTTTTGCCTTACAAAAGCTTTTCAGTTTCGTGAGGTCCCATTTATTGATTGTTGCTCTTAGAGCCTATGCTGTTGGGTTTCTGTTCAGAAGTTGTCTCCTGTGACTATGACTCTAGGTTCTTCTCCACTTTTTCTTCTAACCGATTTATTGTGTCTGGTTTTTTGTTGAGGTCTTTGATCCACTTGGACTATAGTTTTGTGCACGGTGACAAATATGGATCTATTTTCATTTTTCTGCACGTAGACATCCAGTTGGACCAGCACCATTTGTTGAAAATGTTGTCTTTTTTCCATTGAATGGTTTTGGCTTCTTTATCAAAAATCAAGTGTTCCTAGGTGTGTGGGTTTATTTCTGGGTCTTCTATTCGGTTCCATTGATCCTCCTTTCTGCTTCTATGCCAATGCCATGCTGTTTTTATTACTATTGCTCTGTAGTGCAGCTTGAGGTCAGGGATGGAGATATCTCCAGATGATCTCTTGTTGTAAAGGATGTTTTTGGAGATTCTGTGTTTTTGTTTCTCCACATGAAGTTGACAATCTTTCTTTCAAGGTCTGTAAAGAATTGTGTTGGTATTTTGATGGGAATTTTGTTGAATTTGTAGATTGCTTTTGGCAGGATGGCCATTTTCACTATGTTAATCCTACCAATCCTTGAGCACGGGAGATCTTTCCATATTCTGATATCTCTTCAATTTCTTTCTTCAGAGACTTGAAGTTTTTTTTTTTTCAAACATGTCTTTTACTTTCTTGTTTAGAGTCACTGCAAGGTACTTTATGTTATTAGTGGCTATTGTGAAGGGTGTCGTTTTCCTGGTTTCTTTCTCAGCCATTTTGTCTTTGGTATACAGGAGGGCTTCTGATTTTTTTTCAGTTGATTTTGTTTCCAGCCACTTTGTTGAAGGTGTTTATCAGCTGAAGGAGTTTTCTTGTTGAACTTTTTGGGTTGCTCATGTATACTATCATATCATCTGCAAATAGTGACATTTGGACCTCTTCCTTTCCAATTTGTAACCCCTTGATCTCCTTTAGTTGTCTTATTGCTTTACCTAGGACTTCAAGTACTATGTTGAAGAGATATGGAGAGAGTAGGCAGCCTTTCTTTGTCCCTGATTTCGGTGAGCTTGTTTTAAATTTCTCTCCATTGAGTTTGATGTTGGCTATAGGCTTACTGTATCTTGCCTTTACTATATTTAGGTATGTGCTTTGTATCCCTGATCTCTCCAAGACTTTAAGCATGAATGGGTGTTGGAGTTTGTCAAATGCTTTTTTCGGCATCCAAGGAGATTATCATGTGGGGTTTTTCTCCTTCAGTTTGTTTATGTGGTGGGACCATTCTTTAAATACAGTGAAGTTAGGGACTTTTATAGTCTCTTGATTTGAGAGCCTTAACTTACAATGCTAACAGGATCATTTCTAATCATATTGCGCAGATTCATGGCCAGATTAGGAGTATTGGCTCAAATTATGGATCTATATTTTCATTTCATGCAAATAACTTCAGAGACCAATTGAATAAAATCAGAATTACTCATATTAGTACATTTTATCCAGTTTTAGCTTTGATGAAAGAAATCTATAGTCAAGCTTAATGAGGATAAAGTTTGGGGGGTTTTATTTCTAATGCTTTCATTATTGATGATAGAAACATTGCTGATTTTTTATTTCCAATGAGTATACCAAGTAACCTATTGTAAGCTCCAATATTTATATTTAACATAATGATGACTTTGAGAAGGAATATTTACAAATTATGAAATGTTTGAGAGAGAAACATTGTATGTGGGACTAGACATCAGCTAAACGTGAACAATATTCGATATTGACTTTGGAAATCCTTGAAATCTGGTTTATGTCTATCTAGACAGCTTTCTTATTTCCTGCTTTCATAGTCAGATACCTGCATGTCCACTTAGATGTATACTGCTAAAAACTAAATCCTCTGCTTTTCTTCTTTACACTGTTGTGCTTTGCCAAACTCAGTGATGACAGATTTATCTTTTTCACTTGTTCTACTTGGGAATTCTACATCATTGTCTGTCTCTCAGATATCATAATGATTAATCAAATGACCCTGGTAGCTTGACATTGAAAACGTGTTAGAGCTTGACATGTTTACTATTTCCATGTCCCCAGCAGCATTGCCATCTCTGACTTGGTCATTATAGCAGTGTTCACCCTTGTTTCTGCACTCATAGTAGAGTGTACCTTTATAATATCTGTATCACACACTGAGTCTCTCCTGAGAATTTTCTTCCTGATTTACTTTTTTTTTCTTTTTTTAATTCTTTATTAATTACACTTTATTCACTTTGTATACCCTCTGGAGTTCCCTACTTCCTGTGGTAGGCTCCTGTCCTGTTGCTTGTTTTCTCTTACATTCAATGTCCATCCTGTTTGTCCATCTAAGCGAGGATTGATCATCCCACCCTGGGTCCTCCTTCTTGCTTATATTCTCTAGGTATATAGATTTCAGCATGTCCATCCTATCCTATAGATCTATACATGTGAGTATATACCATGTGTGTCTTTCTGCTTTCGGGATACCTCACTTAGGATGATGGTTTCCAGGTCCCACTATTTGACTGCAAATTTCATGATTTCCTAGTTTTTAATTGCTGAATAGTATTCCACTGTGTAAAAGTACCACAATTTCTGTATCCATTTTCAATTGAGGGACATCTGGGTTGTTTCCAGGTCTGGCAATTATGAATAAAGCTGTTACATGCATGGTTGAGCAAATGTCCTTGTTGTGTACTTGAGCATCTTTGGATATAAGCCTAAGAGTGTTATAGCTGGGTCTTGAGGAATCACTATTCCTAATTGTCTAAGAAAGTGCCAAATTGATTTCCAGAGTGGTTGTACAAGTTTACATTTCCACCAGCAATAGACGAGGCTTCCCCTTTCTCCACAACCTCTCCAGCATGTGTTGTCCCTTGAGTTTTTAATCTTAGCCATTCTGACAGGTGTAAGGTGAAATCTCAGGGTTGTTTTGATTTGCATCTCCCTGATGGCTAAGAACATTGAACATTCCTTTAAGTCTTTTTCTGCCATTCTACAATCCTCTACACAGACTTCTCTGTTTAGCTCCATAACCCATTTTTTAATTGGATTACTTGATTTGTTGCTTTTTAACTTCTTGAGTTCTTTATATATACTGGATATTAGCCCTCTGTCAGTTGTATGATTGGTAAAGATCCTTTCTTAGTCTGTAGGCTGGCGTTTTGTTTTGATGACAGTGCCTTTTGCTTTACAGAAGCTTTTCAGTTTCATGAGTTCCCCTTTATTTATTGTTGATCTTGGAGCCTATGCTGTTGGTGTTCTGTTCAGGAAGTAATCTCCTGTGCCAATGAGTTCTAGGGTCTTCCCTACTTTTTCTTCTAACCAGTTTAGTGTGTCTGGTTTTATGTTGAGGTCTTTGATCCAGTTGTACTATAGTTTTGTGCAGGGTGATAAATATGGATCTATTTTTATTTTTCTGCATATAGAAATCCAGTTGGACCAGCACCATTTGTTGAAGATGCTATCTTTTTTAATGATTTTGGCTTCTTTGTCAAAAATCAAGATTCTTAGGTGTGTCGGTTTATTCTGGGTCTTCTATTTGCTTCCCTTGATTCACAATTCTGTTTCTATGCCAATACCATACAGTTTTTATTACTATTGCTCTGTAATACAGCTTGAGGTCAACGATGGAGATACCTCCAGATGATCTGTTGTTGTACAGGATTGTTTTGGAAATTCTGTGTATTTTGTTTCTCCATATGAAGTTGAGAATTTTTTCTTTCAAGGTCTGTTTAAAGAATTGTGTTGGTATTTTGATGGGAATTTCATTGCATCTGTAGATTGCTTTTGGCAGAATGGCCATTTTTACTATTTTAATCTTACCAATCCAGGAGCATGGGAGATCTTTCCATCTTCTGATATCTTCTTCAATTTCTTTCTTCAGAGATTTGAAGATTATTTTCTTTTTTAAAATTTATTTTTATATCAATCACAGGTTAGGTACATTGCATCCCAAGCATAGCCCCCTCCCTCATTCCCTCCTACCCTCCCGCTCCCTCCTCAACTCCTCCCCGCCCCCTCCAAGTCCACCAACAGGGGAGGACCTCCTCCCCTTTCATCCAACCCCAGCTCATTCTGTATCCTCAGGGCTGGCTGAAATGTCCTCCCCTGGGATCTAGCCAGTCTGTCACTCCCAGGCATGTATGGGGGAGGGTCAAAGAGTCAGCCATCAAGTTCAAGACTGAAACAGTCCCTATTTCCCTCAATAGGGTCTTCAGTCTGACACTGAGCTATCATGGGCCACATCTGAGCGGGCGTTCCAGGGCACATCCACACATTGTCCTTGATTGTAGAAACCATCTCATACAAGACCCATGTGCCCTACTCAGTTTGGTCTTTGTGGAGCTCTTGTTCTCCCCAAGTCTCACCAACCTCCCCCATTTCTATCATCACTTCTTGCCCTCTGCCAAAGGCTTGATTGCGAGTCTTAATATCTGCTCTGATACATCACTACATTGACCCCCCCCC
>CM053759.1:45629544-45639760 GCA_028658305.1 Pachyuromys duprasi
GCATTGAATCTGTAGATTGCTTTTGGAAATATTTTCATTTTCACTATGTTAATCCTACCAATCCATGAGCACGGGAGGTCTTTCTGCCTTCTAATATCTTCTTCAATTTCTTTCTTCAGAGATTTGAAATTTTTTTCAAACAAGTCTTTCACTTACTGGTTAGAGTCACCCCAAGGTACTTTATGGTATTAGTGGCTATTGTGAAGGATGCTGTTTCCTAATTTTTTTCTCGGCCCTTTTGTCTTTGGTGTACAGGAGGGCTTCTGATTTTTTTGAGCTGATTTTGTATTCAGCCACTTTACTGAAGGTGTTTATCAGTTGAAGGAGTTCTCTGGTAGAATTTTTGGGGTCACTCATATATATTATCATATTGTTATTGATACTTTGACTTCTTCCTTTCCAATGTTTATCCCCTTGATCTCCTTTAATTGTCTTATTGCTCTAGCTAGAACTTCAAGTACTATGTTGAATAGGTATGGAGACAATGGGCATCCTTGCCTTGTCCCTGGGAATGATTTAGGTTTCTCTCCATTGAGTTTGATGTTGGCTATAGGCTTGCTGTATATTGTCTTTACTCTGTGTAGGTATGTGCCTTGTATCCCTAGTCTCTCCAAGACTTTAAACATGAATGGATGTTGGATTTTGTGGAATGATTATCGGCATCTAGGGAGATGATCATGTGGTTTTTCTCCTTCAGTTTGTTTATATGGAGAATCACATTGATGGATTTGCGTATATTGAACCACCCTTGCATGCCTGGGATGAAGCCTATTTGATCATGGTGGATGATATGTTTTATGTGTTCTTGGATTCGGTTTGCAAGTATTTTATTGAGTATTTTTGCATCAATGTTCATAAGAGAGATAGGTCTGAAGTTCTCCTTTTTTGTTGGGTCTTTGTGTGGTTTAGGTATCAATGTGACTGTGGCTTCATAGAATGAGTGTGGTAATTTTCTGTCTATTTCTATTTTGTGGAATAGTTTAGAGAGAATTGGTTTTAGGACTTCTTTGAAGTTCTGGTAGAATTCTGGTCTAAAACCATCTGGCCCAGGGCTTCTTTTGGTAGGGAGGCTGTTGATGACTTCTCCTATTTCCTTGGGGAATATAGGTCTATTCAATCTTCCTATATGATTTTGGCTTAATTTAGGTAGGTGAAATCAAACCAGAAAATTGTCCATTTAATTTAGAATTTCAAATTTTGTGGCATATAGGCCTTTTAAGTAGAACCTCATGATTGTTTGGATTTCCTCAATGTCTGTTGTTATGTCCCCCTTTTCATTTCTGATTTTGCTGATTTGGACAGTTTTTCTCTGCCTTTTTGTTAGTTTTTCTAGGGCCTTGTCTATCTTGGTGATTTTCTCAAAGAACCAGCTATTGGTTTCATTGATTCTTTGAATAGTGTCATTTGTTTTTAATTGATTGATTTCAGCCCTGAGTTTGATTATTTCTAGCTGCCTGCTCCTCTTGGGTGTATCTGCTTCTTTTTTTTTTTTTCCTATGGCTTTCAGTTGGGCTATTAAGTTGCTTGTATGAGATGTTTCAAATTTCTTCTTGAAGGCACTTAGTGCTATGAACTTTCCTCTAAGCATTGCCTTCATTGTGTCCCATAGGTTTGGGTATGTTGTGCTTCCATTTCATTGAGTTCTAGGAAGTCTTTAATTTCTTTCTTTATTTCTTCCCTAACCAAGCTGTCCTTGAGTAGCAAGTTGTTTAGTTTCCAAATACGTGCAGGGTTTTTGCTTTTCATATTGTTGTTGAGGTACAGCTTTGGACCATGAGGGTCAGATAGGATACAAGGGATTATTTCAGTTTTCTTGTGTCTGCTGAGACTTGCTTTGTGACCCACTATGTGGTCTATTTTGGAGAAGGTTCCATGAGGTGCCGAAAAGAAGGTATATTCTTTTATCTAGGGTGAAAAGTTCTGTAGACATCTATTAGGTGGTGAGAGTGGAGTGTTGAAGTCTCCCACTATTAGGGTGTTGGGATCAATATGTGATTTCAGCCTTAATAAAGTTTGTTTCACAAATGTGGGTAGTCTTGTATTTGGAGCATAAATGCTCAAAATTGTGATGTCCTCCTGTTGGAATTTTCCTTTGATCAGAAGGAAGTGCCCCTCCTCATCTTTCTTAATTAAATTTGATTGAAAGTCTGTTTTATTAGATACTAGGATTGCTACCCCAGCTTGTTTTCTGGGTCCATTTACTTGAAAAATATTTTTTCAGCCCTTTACTCTGAGGTAGTGTTTATCTTTGTTGCATAGGTGTGTTTCTTGGATGCCACAGAATGTTGGATCCTGTTTCTGCAGTCATTCTGTTAGTCTGTGTCTTTTTATTGGAGAGTTGAGTCCATTGATGTTGATAGATAATAGTGACCAGTGGCTGTTACTTCCTTTTATTGTGGTGGTGGTCTTAGTATGATTCATTACTTTTTTTTTGTTTGTTTGTTGGGATGTTATCTGAATCCTATATTTTCTTTGGTGTAGTTGTTTTCATTGGATTGGAGTTTTCCTTCTAGAATCTTCTGTAGAATTGGGTTGCTGTGTACGTATTGCATGAATTTTGTTTCGTCATGGACTATTTTGTTTTCTCCATCTATGTTGATTGAAAGCGTCACTGGGTATAGTAGTCTTGGTTGTCATCTGTGATCCCTTAAAGACTGCATGACCTCTGTCCAGGCACTTTTGGCTTTCATAGTTTCTGATGAGAAGTCTGGTGTGATTTTGATTGGTCTACCTTCATATGTTACTTGGCCATTTTCGTTTGCTGCCTTTAATATTTTTTCTTTGTTTTATAGGTTTAGTGTTTTGACTATGATGTGACGAATGGTATTTCTTTTTTTGGTCTATTCTATTTGGTGTTCTGTAGGCTTCTTGTATGTTTATGGACAATTCTTTCTTTATTTTTGGAAAAATTTTCTTCTATGATTTTCTTAAAAATATTTTCCGGTCCTTGGAGCCTGGAGTCTTCTTTTTCATCTACTCCTCTTATTCTTAGGTTTCGTCTTTTCATGGCATCCTTGAAATCTTGAATGTTTTGTGTTTGGTACTTTTCCAATTTTATTTTTTCTTTGAGTGAGGAATCCATTTCAACAAGTGTATCTTCAGCTCCTGAGATTCTCTCTTCCATCTCTTGTATCCTATTGGTGCTGCTTACCTTTGTGGTTCCTGATCTTTTCTCTAAGTTCTCCAGTTCTAGGTTTTTCTTTGTTTGTGTTTTCTTTATAGATTCTAATTCTGTTTTTATGCTTTGTACTATTTCCTTCATCTGATTGAATGTGGCTCCTATTTTATTGTTTGTTTCCTCTCTGTATGCCTTTAATTGTTCCTCTATGTGGGCAGTTAAATTCTTCTGTATTTCTTTGAGGGCCTTGTTCATTTCCTGTTTTTGTTACTCTCATAACTGCATAAGCACAGCTCTAATATTATTTTCCTGTGTCTCTGCTGAATTAAAATCTCCATTGCTTTTGGGTGTTTCTGGTGGTGCCATGGTGTCCTGATTTTTGTTGGGTAAGTTCTTATGTCGACCCCTGGCCATTTGTTTATATATACTCAAGGAGCTGATTGTTCCTTGAAGCTGAACTTCAGACTGGAACTGTCAGTCTCTGGTGTCTGGACTGGTCTTCAAGATCAGGGAGTTCCAGTGGTTTGATAGTGTGTTTTGTTACCTCAGTTGTCCCTGTGGGAGGAAAGGTAGCTGTTGTAGTTTCATTGTTGGGGAGGGGGAGTAAGTGTGTATGTGTGTGTGTGTGTGTGTGTGAGTGTGTGTGCATGCATGTGCTGGGAAGGTGTCTTAAAGGGGAGTGCTAGGGGAGTGTGTATGGTTGAGCTATGGGGTTTGGCAGCAAGCACAGGAGAGGATGAGAGTGCTAGCATGTTTAGCAAGCACAGACTGTGAGCAAGCACCTACACAGGTTTCCTGGGTTCCCAGTGTTTTTCACACTGTGGTGGGTTCCGCAGGCTGGACTCTGAGGTCAGTGGGTGGCGCTGCGGTGCCTCCTTATGAGCTAAGGGCTGCACACCCCAGTCTGGGATGGTATCAGGGGACACCGTAGTGTGGACCAGTTACTATGTGCCCTTGTCAGGGGTGGCGGCTGGTTGCACCGGCACCATGGGAGTCGAGTGTTCTGCTCTCGGCTAGCAGTTGTGCGTTGTTTCTCCCAGGTCTGGACTGGTATCTGAGGTGCTTCAGTCTGGACCGGAAACTATGTGTCCAGGTCAGATTCGGTGACTGGCGGGGCTGCGAAAGGCTGCACGTTCAGATCAGAGTTAGCAGATGTGTACCCGCTGTTTCTCCCAGGTCTGAAATGGTATCAGTCTGGACCGGGAACTCTGTGTCCCTGTCAGATATGGTGGCTGGTGGGGTTGTGGGAGGCTGGAGGAGTGGCAGGAGGCTGCAGGGTCAGATCAGGGTTAGCCAATGTGCACAGCTGATGCACCAGGACTGGAATGGTCTCTAGGGTGTCTCAGCCTGCTCGGGAGACTGTGTGTGTCCAGGTCCAGGAGGCTAGTGGCAGTGGAGGAAGCTGCACATTCAGATCAGGGCTGTGCCCGTGCATAGCAGGTCACCCGGAGATTTTCCAGGGATTAACTGGGTGTCCCTAGGACTTTCCCACTTGATTTCCTCACCATAGGAATTCTGCTCACCTGGCAATCACATACACTGGTGTTTTAGGTCCCAGAGTTCAGTCTCTGCGCTGCTGTCCTACTCCTCAGACACAGTGTCCCCCGGGGCCGCCATCTTGGAGTCTCCCCCTGATTTTCTTGCTTCTGTTTCTTTTTTTTTTTTTTCTTTTTTTAAAGATTGTTTCAGAGAGCGATTAAAGACTGGCTGGTCTGGAGTTCATTGTGTAGGCCAGGCTGGGCTGGAACATATTGTGTAGACGAGGCTAGCCTAGAACTCACAGGTATCTGCTGGCCTCTGCCTTGCGAGTGCTGTGATTAGTCACTATATGCTTTCAGCATCTTCTCATCACTACTATAGTAGTCCTCTTAGAACAGGTACTAGCTCACCGTTTTTTCTTCTAAAATCGCTAAAGTTTTACTAAGTCAGACTAAATGAAAATTTATTATTTTACCCTACAAGACTTGCGTCATTCAACAGTCCCATTAACTTAATAAGTGGATGTTCCTCTCTCTTATTTAGTTTCTCCTAACCATTTAAATTATTATGTGGAGATCTCTTTGACAACACATGAGTGGTTTGTCTTTAGAAGTTCTGTATTAGCAGTTTGCAAATGTCTAGAAGGTTCTTCCAAATAGTGTCATGTGGAATGTCTTCGCTGCCCTCAAATCTTTGCTCAAAAACCTTACAATGAATTGTACCTTATTTGTCACAGTAAAGCTACAATCAAGCTATTTTCCTGGCCCTGTAACTGCTTTACTTACTATTTTATTTCCTGACAGTATTCAGTTTTGTAATATACTATTTAATTTATTTACTATGTTTTTTGCTTGTGTTTTGATGCTAGACTAAAAGATCTATGAACGTGGGGATTCTGTTTAGTGCAATTGCAACCATTTAATGTGGTATGAAAACTATGATTTCAATATTTAATTAATATTTCTTAGAATTAAATCATCAGAACAGTAAAGGCTATGAGCTAAACTATCATTCTCCTTTGCTTTGAGCTTTGTTTTTCCTTGAACACTGGGTTATGAGATTTAGTTTAGAGTCACCTTGATGATACTTACTTTGTAATTCCACCAGGAAATCCATGACTGTTTTCTTTAGTTGATATGTTAGGTTTGTACCTTGACAATTTTCTTGTACATTGCTATTCTTTAAGTTGCATTGGGAAGTTGACATAAGGATCAAAGCAATAAGGAGAAGGATACAATGTCATGAGATAGCAGATAAACTCAAGGCAAAACATTAGTAAGCTTAGAGAGCATACCTATATTGACCAAGGTTATCATTTTGGGCAAAAAATTCGGAGGAATGTGAAATGTGGGAAAAAAGTTATTATTAAAGGAAAAGATGTACAAAAGGCAGTCAGGTTTCAGTTAAGACAAGAAAGTCTAGAAATTTTATCAATCTTGCCACAGAGAAGAAGTTAATGCCAAGATGCAGTGTGTAAAGCAATTATTAAATTGAAATAAAATTCTATTTTTTAGTGAAATAAAATGCTAACATGTTTGGATTTATTTAACTATAGCTCAAGTCATTTATCCTGCTCCCATTTATTGATTGTTGCTCTTAGAGCCTGTACTGTTGGTGTTCTATTCAGGAAGTTGTCTCCTGTTACTATGAGTTCCAGGCTCTTCCTCACTTTTTCTTCTAACCGATGTAGTGTGTCTGGTGTTATGTTGAGGTCTTTGATCCACTTGGACGTTAGTTTTGTGCAGAGTGATAAATATGGATTTATTTTCATTTTTCTGCATGTAGACATCCAGTTAGTCGAGTACCTTTTGTTGAAGATGCTGTCTTTTTTCCATTGAATGGTTTTGGCTTCTTTATCAAAAACCAAGTGTTCCTAGGTGTGTGGGTTTATTTCTGGGTCTTCTATTCGGTTCCATTGATCCTCCTTTCTGCTTCTATGCCAATGCCATGCTGTTTTTATTACTATTGCTCTGTAGTGCAGCTTGAGGTCAGGGATGGAGATATCTCCAGATGATCTCTTGTTGTACAGGATCATTTTGGAAATTCTGTGTTTTTGTTTCTCCGTATGAAGTTGAAAAACTTTCTTTCAAGATCTGTAAGAATTGTATTGGTGTTTTGATTGGAAATGCATTGCATATGTCGATTGCTTTTGGCAGGATTGCCATTTTTACTATGTCAGTCCTACTGATCCATGAGCATGGGAGATCTTTCCATCTTCTTTTATTAATTTTTTATTTTATTAATTTTTATTAAATTCTTTATTAATTATACTTTATTCACCTTATATACCCCTGTAGTTCCCTCCCTCCTTCTGTCCCAAACCCTCCATTCCTCCCTCCTCTGCATCCCTGTCCCTTCCTAAGACCACTGATAGGGAAGGTCCTACATTCCTTCCCTCTGACCCAATCCATCAGTTCTCATCAGGAGTGGTTGCATTGTCTTTCTCTGTGGACCAGCAAGGCAGCTCTCCCCTCAGCGGGAGGTGATCAAAGAGCAGGCCAATCAGTTCATGTCAGAGACAGGCCCTGTTCCCATTACTATGGAACCCACTTGGACACTGAACTGCCATGTGCCACACCTGTGCAGGGGTCCTAGGCTGCCTCCATGCATGGTACCTAGTTGGACCATCAGTCTCAGGAAAGACCCCTGTGCTCAGATTTTTTGGTTCTGTTACTCTCCTTGTGGAGTTCCTGTCCTCTCCTGATCCCACTGTTTCCCACCACTCTCATAAGATTCCCTGCACTCTGGCCAAGTGTTGGCTATAAGTCTCATCATCTGCTTCGATAGTCTGCAGGCCAGAGCCCTTCTGAGGCCCTCAATGGCAGGCTCCTGATCCATTCCCTGCCCTCTCCTTCTCCCTATGACCATCACCTTTTCCCTTCTGGGTAGGGATTGGACATTTTAGCAAGAGTACTCCCTCTTTATTAGTTTCTTTAGGTGTACAGATGTTAGTACATGTCTATATGAGTGAGTATATACCATATGTGTCTTTCTGCTCCCGGGATAGCTCACTCAGAATGATCGTTTCCCGTTCCCACCATTTACCTGCAAATTACATGATATCCTTGTTTTTTATTGCTGAGTAATATTCCATTGTGTAGATGTACCACAATTTCTGTATCCATTCCTCAGTTGAGGGGCATCTGGGTTGTTTCCAGGTTCTGGCTATTACAAATGAGGCTGCTACAAACATGGTTGAGCAAATGTCCTTATTGTGTACTTGAGCCTCTTTTGGATATATGCCTAGGAGTGGTATAGCTGGATATTGAGGAAGTGTTATTCCTGGTTGTCTGAGGAAGTGCCAGATTGATTTCCAGAGTGGTTGTACAAATTTACATTCCCACCAGCAGTTGAAGAGGGTTCCCCTTTCTCTACAACCTCTCAAGTGTATGTTGTCACATGAGTTTTTGATCTCAGCCATTCTGATGGACATAAGGTGAAATCTCAGGGTAGTTTTGATTTGCATTTCCCTAATGAGGAAGGATGTTGAACATTTCTTTAAGTGTTTCTTTGACATTCGATATTTTTCTATTGAGAATTCTCTGTTTAGCTCTGTACCCCATTTTTAATTGGATTATTTCATTTGTTCTTTATATATGCTGGATATTAGACCTCTGTCAGATAAAGGGTTGGTGAAGATACTTTCCCAATCTGTAGGCAGTCGTTTGGTTCTGAAGACAGTGTCCTTTGCTTTACAAAAGCTTTTCAGTTTCATGAGGTCCTATTTATTGATTGTTGATCTTAGAGCCTGTGCTATTGGTGTTCTTTTCAGGAAGTTGTCTCCTGTGTCAATGAGTTCCAGGCCTTTCCCCACTTTTTCTTCTGTCAGATTTAATTATGTCTGGTTTTGTGTTGAGGTCTTTGATCCACTGTACTTCACTTTTGTGCACGGTGATAAGTATGGCTATATTTGCAATTTTCTGCATGTAGACATCCAGTTGGACCAGCACCATTTGTTGAAGATGCTGCCTTTTTTCCATTGAATAGTTTTGGCCTATTTGTCAAAAATCAGGTGACTGTAAGTGTGTGAATTTATTTCTGGGTCTTCTATTTGATTCCATTGATCCACCAGTCTGTTTCTATGCCAGTACCATGCAGTTTTTAGTATTGTTGCTGTATAGTACAGCTTGAGATCAAGGATGGAGACACCTCCAGAAGATCTTTTACTGTAGGGGGTTGTTTTATCAATTCTGAATTTCTTGTAGTTCCATATGAAGTTGAGAATTTTTCTTACAAGGTCTGTAAAGAATTGTGTTGGTAATTTTATGGGAATTGCATTGAATCTGTAGATTGCTTTTGGTAAGATGGCTATTTCTACTATATTAATCCTGCCAAGCCATGAGCATGGGAGATCTTTCCATCTTCTGATATCTTCTTCTAATTCTTTCTTTAGTGACTGGAAATTTTATTCAGACAAGTGTTTGACTTGCACAAAGTACATTCACACCAACGTACTTTGTGACCTTTGTGGCTACTCTGAAGGGTGTTGTTTCCCTAATTTTTTTCTCAGTCCTTTTGACTTTTTTATACAAGAGGGCTACTGATTTTTTTTTTTGAGTTAATTTTGTATCCAGCCACTTTGCTGAAGGTGTTAATCAGCTGTAGGAGTTCCCTGGTAGAATTTTTTGGGTCACTCATGTATACTATCATATCGTCTGCAAAAAGGTATACTTTGACTTCTTCCTTTCCAATTTGTATCCCCTTAATTACCTTTAATTCTCTTATTGCTATAGCAAGGACTTCAAGAACTATGTTGAAGAGATATGGAGAGAGTTGTCACCTTGCCTTGTCCCTGATTTCAGTGGGATTGATTTAAGTTTCTCTCCACTGAGTTTGATGTTGGCTATAGGCTTGCTGTATCTTGCCTTTACTATGTTTAGGTATGTGTCTTGTATTCCTGATCTCTCTAAGACTTCAAAAATGAATGGATGTTGGATTTTGTCAAATGCTTTTTCGGCATCTAAGAAGATGGTCATGTGGTTTTTCTCACTTAGTTTATTTATGTGGTGGATCACATTGATGGAGTTCCGTATATTGAACCACCCCTGCATGCCTGTGCTGAAGCCTATTTAGTCGTAGTGGATGATATTTTTAATGTGTTGCTGTATTCGATTTGTAAGTATTTTATTGCATATTTTTGTATGGCTGTTTATAAGGGAGATTGTTCTGAAATTCTCTTTCTTTGTTGGGTCTTTGTGAAGTTTAGGTACCAAGGTGATTGTGGCTTTATAGAATTAGTTTGGTAGTGTTCCTTCTGTTTCTATTTTGTGGAATAGTTTGAAGAGTATTGGTGTTAGCTCTTCTTTGAACTAATTCTGTGCTGAAACCATCTGGCCCTGGGCACTTTTTACATGGGAGACTTTTGATTACGGCTTGTATTTCCTTAGGGGATATAGGACTATTTAATTGATTTAACTGGTCTTGATTCAGCTTTGGCAAGTGGAATTGATCAAGAAAATTATCCATTTCATTCAGATTTTCCAATTTTGTAACATATAGGCTTTGAAGCAATTCTTAATGATTGTTTGGATTTCTTCAGTGTCTGTTGTTATGTCCCCCTTTTCATTTCTGATTTTGTTCATTTGGATAGTGTCTCTCTGACTTTTTGTTAGTTTGGCT
>CM053759.1:45639860-45650267 GCA_028658305.1 Pachyuromys duprasi
ACCCAGCTGTCATTTAGTAGCAAGTTGTTCAGTTTCCATGTGTGTGTAGGCCTTTTGCTATTTCTGTTGTTGAGGTACAATTTTAGTCCATGGTGATCAGATAGGATACAAGGGATTATTTCAATCTTCTTTTATCTGTTGAGGCTTGCTTTGTGACAAAGTATATGGTCTATTTTGGAGAAGGTTCCATGAGGTGCCGAGAAGAAGGTAAATTCTTTTGTGTTTGGTGAAAGGTTCTGTAGATGTCTGTTAGGTCCATTTGATTCATGAACTTTGTTAGAGTTATTGTGTCTTTGTTTAATTTTTGTTTTGTCAAGAGTGGTGTGTTGAAGTCTCCCACTATTACTATGTGGGAATCTATGTATGGTTTAAGTTTTATTAATGTTTCCTTTACAAATGTGGGTGCCCTGTCGGGCATAGACATACAAGATTATGATATCTTCCTGGTGGAATTTTCCCTTGATGAGTATGAAGTGTCCTCCATCCCTTTTGATTAATTTTGGTTGAAAGTCTATTTTATTAGATATTAGAATGGCTACTCCTGCTTGCTCCTTGGGTCCATTTGCTTGGAGAACCATCTTCAAGCCCTTTACTCCCAGGCAATGTCTATCTTTGTGACTTAGGTGTGTTTCTTGTATGCACCAGATTGTTGGGTCTTGTTTACACATCCATTCTGTTAGTCTGTGTCTTTTTATTGGAGCATTGAGTCCATTGATGTTGAGAGAGATTAATGACCAGTGGTTGTTAGATCCTTTGATATTGATCTTGGCTATGGTAGTGTGTTTGTGTGCTTGGCTACTTTTTGTTTTGCTGTAGTGAGGTTAATTATTTTCTGTGTTTTCTTGAAAGTAGTTAGTTTTCTTGGGTTGTATTTTTCCTTCTAGTATTTTCTGTAACACTGGATTTGTGTGTGGGTATTATTGAAATTTGTTTTTTTTCATTGAATACCTTGTTTTCTCCTTCTATGAGGACTGAGAGTTTTGCTGGATATAGTAGCCTAGGCTGACATCTGTGTTCTGTTAGGGTCTGCATGATATCCGTCCAGGTCCTTCTGACTCTCATAGTCTCTGTTTAGAAGTCAGGTGTGATTCTGATGGGTTTTCCCTTATATGTTACTTGGACTTTTTCCCTTTCAGCTTTTAGTATTTTTTATGTTTTTGTTTTTTTAATGTAATTTATTTATTTTTATATTAATACCAAGTTAAGTTCTTTGTATCCCAGCTGTAGCCACCTCCATCATTCCCTCCCACTGTCCCCATCACTCCCTCATCTCCTCCCTGCCTCCCTCCAAGTCCACTGATGGGGAAGGACCTCCTCCTCTTCCATCTGACCCTTGCTTATCATATCTGTTTTGATTATTATGTGGTAGGAGGATTTTCTTTTCTGGTCTAATTTATTAGGTGTTCTGTAGGCCTCTTGTATTCTTATAGGCTTCTCTTTTAAGTTGGGGAAATTTTCTTCTTTGATTTTGTTGAAAATATTTTCTGGGCCTTGGAGGAGAGAATCTTCTTTTTCCTCTCTTCCTATTATTCTTAGGTTTTGTCTTTTTAGGTTGTCTTGGATTTCTTGGATGGTTTGTGTCAGGAATTTCTTAGATTTATTGTTTTCTTTGACGAATACATTGATTTCTTCCATTGTATCTTCCATAGTTGATATTCTTTCTTCCATCTCTTATAGTCTGTTGGTTATGCTTACTTCTGTAGTTTCTGTTTCCTTTCCGAGGTTCTCCCTCTCCATGATTTCCTCTGTTTCTGTTTTCTTTCCTTTTTCTAATTCTATCTTTAAATCTTATACTGTTTTGTTGCTTTCCTTCAGCTGTGTGATTGTATTTTTCCTTCAATTCCTTTCCCTGTGTGTTTGAATATTCTGCTGTTTCTTTTATTTCTTTCAGTGAGTTAATCATTTCCTCTCTGAAAGCTGCAAACTGTTTGGATGCATCTTCCTGTATTTCTTTACAGATGGCCATAATCTGTTTTACTATATCTCCCTCTAACTCTTTACGCATTTTTATTGCTTCCTCACAACTTAACCTCTTTATAAGCATGGATGCAAGGTCATCTTCTTGAATTCCACTTATGTTAGGGTGTTCAGAGCTACTTGTCCCTGGGGAACTGGGTTCTGGGGATGCCATACTCCTTTGCCTTTTGTTGGCTGTATTTTTATGCTGGCCTCTACACATCTGGCTCACTCAGGTGTTGTTTGTTAATTTCTGATGCCTGCTGAGGTCCTGGGGTGGGGAGAATCCCCTTGGCAGGGTTCTGAAGTAGATCTCCTCAGCTTTTTGGGTATGCTCAACTGAATGGTGGTGCTTCTCAGAAATTGTCACAGTTCACCTCAGGTGTATGGACCTATGTGGTAGCTGTGGTGTTCAGAAAGGCTCTCCTCTTATCATGAGAATTCCTGGATGTGGCTCCCCTGCTGCTGAATTTTTTGCTCTGAGTTTAGTGAGCTGCAGCTGCTGTTCTTAAGGTGTATTTTTTTGGGTGCAGCCCTCTTGAATAACCAGAGAATCCCGTGGTTATATCAGTTTAGCTAGGGATGACCTGTCGCAACTTGGACCAGAAACTGAGGATTGCTCTGATGGTTCTCAGGCTTTTGTAGGCCTAAGGTTGCAGCTGTTTGCCCTGTGCCCAACCAATGGCAGGTGAGCAGGGCTCTCATGCTTTCAGTAGAAGGCTAGAGCCTAGAGCGTGTGTGAACCCAGAAAGTCTTCTGGAGCTGGGTGCCCTGAGTGATGGGCTGATGATCCTTTGCTGTGGGGTTTCCTCCCAGCAGGGACACCCAGACTGTGTGTTCCAGTTCCTCTGCCTTGCTGGCGATTGGGTGCCTGGATGTCTGATGAAACTGTAGCTTTTCCGGAGAACTTTTTTTTTGAGAGGGGGCGGGGGTGTCAGGCTGAGTGTTCTGAGATCTAACCTGCTGTTCCCCTCTCTGTGGGTCACTGGAGTTAGAGGCTCAGGCACTGGATCCCTGGGGCCTACAGTTCTATTAGGGGCAGCTAGTCAGGTGTGCAGGCAAGATTGCTGGCTCCTGAGTCCCCAGCTTTGGGCTGGTTGATAGCATCTGCTGGACCTGGGTCTTTTTCCAGGGAATATCTGTGTGAACTAAGGTCGGTCCTGATTTTTTCCTGCACCGTGGGGTTTTCTCTCGTCTGGAAATCCCAGTCTCTTCTGTTGTGGGACCCACAGTTCAGTCTGGGACAGTGGTCAGAGCATGCTGGCATGTGGCTCTGGGCTGGTGACCAAGCACCTGGTGGAACCGGGACCTCTTTTTCAATTTAGCTGGGAAAGTTGCAGCTAATTGAATCCCACACCATGGGGTGTCCTCTTACCTGGGAAACACAGGTCGCTGGTGTTTTAAGACCCTGAGTTCTGTCTGCTGGTCACAGTGCAGATCCTGCTGTGCATTGGTTAGAAAGAGTGTCCTCTGGGTGCCGCCATCTTGGACTTGATGTGTTTCCTTCCATCTTCTGATATCTTCTTCAATTTCTTTTTTCAGAGACTTGAAGTTTTTTTCAAACAAGTCTTTTACTTCCTTGTTTAGAGTCATACCAAGGTACTTTGTATTATTAGTGGCTATTGTGAAGGGTGTTGTTTCCCTAATTTCTTTCTCGGCCCTTTTGTCTTTGTTATATAGGTGGGCTTCTGAGTTTTTTAGTTAATTTTATATCCAGTCACTTTGCTGAAGGTGTTTATCAGCTGAAAGAGTTCTCTGGTTGAATTTTTGGGGTCACTCATGTATATATCATATCATCTGGTAATAGTGAAACTTTGACCTCTTCCTTTCCAATTTGAATCCCCTTGATCTCCTTTACCTGTTTTATTGCTCTAGCTAGGACTTCAGGTACTAAGTTGAAGTGATATGGAGAGAGTGGGCAACCTTGTCCTGTCCCTGATTTCAGTGGGATTGATTTAAGTTTCTTTCCATTGAGTTTGATGTTGGTTATAGGCTTGCTGTATATTGCCTTTACTATGTTTATGTATGTGCCTTGTAGTCCTGATCTCTCCAAGACTTTAAGCATGAATGGATGTTGGACTTTGTCAAATGCTTTTTCAGCAGACAAACAGTCTTTTTATTTTGATTTCCTAAGATATTTCTAGGTGTTTGATGAGACCTATGGGTTTCATGTCCCTTTTGCTATTATGTATTTACTTGGAACTCAGTACAGAAGAAACAAATATTTTTATAGTCTCAACACTGAAGAAAATTTCATTCCGTAAGAGATGTAATAAAGCTCTTTTTGTAAAATCTTTAGGGTATGTGTGGGTTTGTGTGTGAAAGATAGAGGGAGGGAGGGAGGAAATAAGGGAGGGGTATGGAGAGAGAGGGAGAAGGAGAGAGAGAGAGCACTTGTACCAAAGCATGTTCATGAAGGTCTTGCTTCTATGATGACATAATTTTTACAGATCATTCTGAGGCCACCAGGCTTCCCTGACAACTATTTTTTTCTGCTGAGACATCTTGCTAGCCCAAAGCTGTGATAAAGTTCCAAGGTATATTTTTGTATTCAAAGTTTTGAAAGACAGAAAATATTCAAGAGATTAATAAAGTGAAATTAAGTGCTGCTGATAAGAAGTAGGCTGAATGCACTTCATTGAACATTCACGTTAGTGCTGTGAAGGGGTTTCTTTTCATGTCATGGTATTCTTGTGTGTTAAACCTCCACTCCCGTTGAAATTCTCTGTTTAGCTCTGTACCCCATTTATTTTTTATTTTTTATATTAATTATATTTTATTCACTTTGCATTCCAACTGTAGCCCTCTCGCTCATTCCCTCCCAATCCCACCCTCCTTTCCTCATATCCTTCCATGCCCCTCTCCCAAGTCCACTGATTATGGGAGGTTATCCTTCCCTTCCATCTGATCCTAGCTTATCAGGTCTCATCAGGACTGGCTGCATTGTCCTCCTCTGTGGCTTGGTAAGGCGCATTAGGGGGAAGTGATCAAAGAGTCAGCCACTGAGGTCATGTCAGAGACAGTCTCTGTTCTCCTTATTAGGGAACTCATTTGGAAACTGAGCTGCCATGGGCTACATCTGTGCAAGGGTTCTAGGGGTTTTAGGTTATCTCCATGCATGGTCCTTTGTTGGAATATCAATCTCAGAAAAGACGCCTGGACCCAGATCTCCGTTCTGTTGCTCTCCTTGTGGAACTCCTATCTGTTCCAGGTATTTCTATCTCCCCCTTCTTTTATAAGATTCCCTGCACTCTGCCCAAAGTTTGGTCATGAGTCATAGCATCTGCTTTGATACCCTGCTGGGTGAAGTCTTTCAGATTCCCTCTGTGGAAGGCTCCTGTCCTGTTACCTGTTTTGTCCCTCTTCTGATGTTTCATCCCATTTGCCTTTCTGAGTGAGGACTAATCATCTTACCCAGGGTCCTCCTTCTTGCTTAGCTTCTTTAGGTGTACAGATTTTAGTATGTTTATCTTATCTTATATGTCTAATATCTACTTTCAAGTGAGTATATACCATATGTGTCTTTCTGCTTCTGGAATACCTCACACAGGATGATCTTTTCTAGATCCCACCATTTGCCTGCAAATTTCATGATTTCTTTGTTTTTAATTTTTGAGTAGTATTCCATTGTGTAAATGTATCCATACAATTTCTGTATCCATTCTTATGTTGAGAGACATCTGGGTTGTTTCCAGGTTCTTGCTATTACAAATAAATCTGCTATGAACGTAGTTGAGCAACTATCCTTGTTGTGTACTTGAGCGTCTTTTGGATATATGCCTAGGAGTGGTATAGCTGGATCTTGAGGAAGCACTATTCTTAATTGTCTGAGAAAGCCCCAGATTGATTTCCAGTGGTTGTACAAATTTACATTCCCACCAGCAATGGAGGAGGGTTCCCCTTTCTCCACATCCTCTCCCTCATGTATTGTCACTTGAGTTTTTGTTCGTAATCATTCTAACAAGTGTAAGGTGAAATCCACAGTTTTCAAATTGGATTACTTAGTTTGTTGGTATTTATTTTCTCCAGTACTTTATATATTCTCGATACTAGCCCTCTGTAAGATATAGGATTGGTTAAGATCCTTTCCCAATCTGTAGGCTGTCCTTTTGTTCTGAATACAGTGCCCTTTGCTTTACAGAAGCTTTTTAGTTTCATGAGGTTCCAATTGTTAGTTGTTGATCTTAGAGCCTGTGCTGTTGATGGTCTGTTCAGAAAGTTGTCTCCTGTGCTAATGAGTTCAAGGCTCTTCCCCACTTTTTCTTCTAACTGATTTAGTGTGTCTGGTTTTATATTGAGGTCTTTGATCCACTTGAACTTTAACTTTGTGCAGTGTGATAAATATGGGTCTATTTGCATTTTTCTACCTGTAGACATCCAATTAGACCAGCACCTGGTCCCAGGCGATTCTGCAGAGACCAATCTCTAACCAAGGACCATGCATGGAGAGGACCTAGACCCCTGTTCAGAGGAAGCCCATAGGCTGCTCAGTTTCCATTGGGTTCCCTAGTAAAGGGAACAGCGACTGTCTCTGACATGAACTCAGTACCTGGCTCTTTGATCACCTTCCCCTGGAGGGTGCAGTCTTGCCAGGGTACTTAGGAAGATAATGCAGCCAGCATTGATGAGACCTGATAAGCTAGGGTCAGATAGAAGGGTAGGAAGTTCTCTCCTATCAGGGGACTACAGAGAGGGCATAGGGGGAGAAGAGGGTGGATGGGTGGGTCTGGGAGGAGATGAGGGAAGGGGCTGCAACAGGGATACAAAGTGAATAAATTGAAATAAATAAGTAAATTAGTTAATTAAATTAAATTTAAAAACCTCTCCTCCTTGATTTTCCTTTCCTCATGTAACACTGTGGGTATGAATTAAACATAGATTCTTATTTTATGGGCATATTTTAAAATGAGAAGTTCCAGCTTTACTTTTAGACCACTTGTATCAAATATCTCAAACAGGTAAATAAAGGATGAATAATGTTTTTTTGTGAAATTTTTCAAATGGATTGTCAATAAAATAATTATATCAGGGATATAAATGTTCTGGTAAATAAAAATTACTCACAGTAGAGTATATATTTTAAGTTGTCAGGTGATAGTATTGGGAGATTTATAATGACCCATCTAAGCCTTTCTATTCTTGGCCGTTACTAGCTAGAATATACATGAGAAGTAATCTTCGTGGCATAGTATGTGAAGCTACTGACTGAACTACTCTCTTAAAGTAATGCTTTCTCTACAAATAAGTTCCTCATCATGCAAATAATTGGCAATTTTTATAATATTATTGCCCCAAATAGTAGGAGTTTTTCAGTGTTTAGAATTATGGTTTATAGAACATACATAAGTTATCGATCTACCTAATATCAATGCTGAATGGCTTTCTAATTGTGGACCATCAAGCACATGCTGAATGACTTCTTTTGTTTTAAAAGTGTGTAATTAATCATTGTGGTAATATTCAGTTGGATAAGTGAGTTAATCTGTTTTTCACAACTTTCCTAACTGTGTAGACTATCTAATCAGCTGCTAGTTTCAAATGCTTTCCCATGCCCAACTGCAAACTGTGAACTAGAGATAACATACATATTCAGTTACTGCTCAAGAGGAACCCTCCTCCGTTGCTGGTGGGAATGCAAACTTGTACAACCACTCTGGAAATCAATTTGGCACTTTCTTAGACAATTAGGAATAGTGATTCCTCAAGACCCAGCTATACCACTCTTAGGCATACATCCAAAAGATGCTCAAGTACACACAGGACATTTGCTCAACTATATTCATAGCTGCTTTATTTGTAATAGCCAGAACCTGGAAACAACCCAGATGTCCCTCAGTTGAGGAATGGATACAGAAATTATGGTACTTTTACACAATGGAATACTACTCAGCAATTAAGAAGGGGGAAATCATGAAATTCACAGGCAAATGGTGGGACCTGGAAACGATCATACTGAGTGAGGTATCCCAAAAGCAGAAAGAAACACATGGTATATACTCACTTATATAGACCTATAGGGTAGGAAGGTCATGATGAAATCCATACATCTAAGGAAGATAAGCAAGAAGGAAGACCTAGGTTGGGATGATCAATGCTTGCTTAGATGGACAGATGGGATGGACATTGAATGTAGGAGAAAACAAGCAACAGGACAGGAGCCTACCACAGAGGGCCTCTGAAAGACTCTAACTAACAATGTATCAAAGCAGATATTAAGACTCACAACCAAGCCTTCGGCAGAGGGCAGGGAATAATATGAAAATAGGAGAAATTAGTAAGACTTGGAGAGTACAAGATCTCCATAAAGACCAAATAGATAAGGCACAGGGGTCTTTTATGAGACTGTTTCTCCAACCAAGGACCATGTATGGATATAACCTAGAACCCCTGCTCAGATGTGGCCCATGGTAGCTCAGTATCCAACTGGGTACCCTAGTAAGGGGAACAGGGATTATTTCTGTCATGAACTCAATGGCTGGCTCTATGACCCTCCCCCACACACACTCAGGAGGAACAGCCTAACTAGATCCCAGAAAAGGATATTATAGCCGGCCCTGAAGAGATAAGATAAGCTAGGGTCAGATGGAAGGGGAGGAGGTCCTCGCCTATCAGTGGACTTGGAGGGGGCAGGGAGGAGATGAGGGAGGGATGGGAAGAGTGGGAGGGAATGAGGGAGGGGACTACGACTGGGATACAAAGTACCTAACCTGTGATTAATATAAAAATAAATTACTTAAAAAAAGAATTTGTTCTTCTTTGAGACAGTATCTCACAATGTAGCTCGTGATAGCCTAGAACTCACTCTTTAGACAAGGTTAGACTCTTTAATATATTCTCCTGCCTCTGGCTCCTCAGATTGAAACAATGAACCATTTTAGAACAGCAGTTCTTAACTTTAGCTATAGCTGAAGTTGGAATGTGTTGCTATGGTGAGAAGACACATATAATTAATAACAAAGGCTTCATCTTTGGTCTGCTTAAAATTTATCGTAGTCTTTTGCTTATGGCCTTTACTTTTGTGTTTTTATAGAATTTATGTGTGTATGGAAATGTGTGTCTTTTTGTATGTTTGTGTTTCTTTTGCTTTTTCCTTTGGTTCTTTTTCTTCTATTCCTTTTGTCCTGTTCTATTTTGTTTATTTGTATCTTATTTTGTTATTATTCTTTGGATGCTTGTGTTTGAAGGAGAGACAAAAAGGTGGCGATTTAAATGGGAGGTGGGAAGAATATCAGAAGAGTTATCTGGGTAAGATAATCAGAATATATTGTATAAAAATCTGTTTTCAATAAAAGAGAAATAGAAGGAAGTAACAGGAGTCAGTATATGATTTTGACCTTAGTAAGAACTTCCTCAGGATCTAGGTATATGTTGCATGTCATTTCTAATGGGGAGATTTCCTCTATTTTTCTACTGCTTTTTCATTATGAGTGCTATTTGAGGAGACTAGTAGTATCTCTAGGGAAATCTTAGAAATTTTAGCTTTCTGGACTGTTTCAAGCGCTGGATTAGTATTTATTTGGGTTTTCATCCTTTAATTTACTTCCTTAAGGCCTCAGTCAGACAAGCGAAGTGTCCTGAGGGATCTGACATTCAGATGAAATCATTACATGTGGTTGTTTGAAGGTAATTATTGAAGTAAACACAGTTGACATTATTCCAGTGTGTCAGGAGCAGGATATATGTATGTACAAATGTGTGTGTCTTGGGAAAAATATGTCTATGATGCATTACAAACTTGGTAAATAAAAATACTTGATATTTACACACAGGAAAAATTTTATTTTTTAATTTTAGTGAAATCTTTGCACAAGTTTAATCTGTAGACTCAAATAAATTTCATCTGTTGCTCTTGAAGGAAAACTGAATTCATTATCACATTTAGAAAGTCATGAATGAAGTAAGTCTATTATAAATAGATTTTGGTACATGTGATATCAGATTCATACTACTGAATAATTTACCAAATATCCCTGAGTCTTTAATTCTCATTTTGAAAGTGGAGATAAGTCTAATCCCATTTATTTTCTTCCTTTAATCAGGATGGTAAGACATAAATAACATAAGATGCTTAGTGCTTAACACAATGCCTGGCACACAGATTATGCTGAAAAGTTGTTGCTATGAATCTGAAATCTAACACAGATGGCAAGATGTCATACCCTTAATGTACATAAGAACCTTGAGTCAAAAGCTATTTAAGCAAACCCATGTGTAGTGTAGCCTAGCATTTTCTGTAACCCCTGTTTATAGAGTGAGCTTGCTTAATCACATGCCAGCCAGGAAGGTTCCTGTTCTATGAATTTGATGTCTGGTTTTGATGTGCCTGGAAACCCCACTGAATGGTTTGCTAAGGTGCACTCCATGAAATAACTTCTCAGTTTCCTGGTTCCATACATTGTATAGCTTTGGTATATGCTAGCTGTGAAGTTTGGTTAGAGTCTGTTGACCCCG
>CM053759.1:45650767-45666181 GCA_028658305.1 Pachyuromys duprasi
ACAGTGTCCTTTGCTTTACAGAAGCTTATCAGTTTCATGAGGTCCCATTTATTGATTGTTGCTCTTAGAGCCTGTGCTGTTGGTGTTCTGTTCAGGAAGTTGTCTCCTGTGCCAATGAGTTCTAGGCTCTTTCCCACTTTTTCTTCTAACCGATTTAGTGTGTCTGGATTTATATTGAGGTCTTTGATCCACTATTTGCATTTTTCTACATGTAGACATCAAGTTAGACCAGCACTATTTGTTGAAGATGCTATCTTTTTTCTGTTGTATGGTTTTTGCATCTTTGTCTAAACGCAAGTGTCCGTAAGTGTGTGGATTTATTTCAGGGTCTTCTATTCGATTCCATTGATCCACCAGTTGGTTTGCATGTCAGTACCATGCAGTTTTTAGTACTGTTGCTTTATAGTACAGCTTGAGATCAGAGATGGATTTACCTCCAGAAGATCTTTTATTTTAGAACATTTTTTAGCAACTCTGGGTTTCTTGTCATTCCATGTGAAGTTGAGAATTTTTATTTCAAGTTCTGTAAAGAATTGTGTTGGTAATTTAGTGGGAATTGCATTGAATCTGTAAATTGCTTTTGGTAAGATGGCCATTTTATTATGTTAATCCTGCCAAGCAATGAGCATGGGAGATCTTGACACTATCTCCAGAACAAAAAAAAAAAAATGCCTACAGATTGGGAAAGGATCTTCACCAACCCTATATCTGATAGAGAGCTAATATCCAGAATATGTAAAGTACTCAAGAAGTTAAACAACAAAAAATCAGTTAATCTGATTAAAAAATGGGGCACAGAACTAAACAGAATTCTCGATAAGAGGAATATCAAATGGCAGAGAAACATTTAAAGAAATGCTCAAGGTCCTTAGTCATCAGGGAAATGCAAATCAAAACAACCCTTAGATTTCATCTTACACACATCTGAATGGCTAGATCAAAAACTCAAGGGATAATACATGCTGGAGAGCTTGTGGAGAAAGGGGAACCCTCCTACATTGCTGGTAGGAATATAAGCTTGTACAACCAGTCTGGAAATCAATCTGGTGCTTTCTCAGACAATTAGGAATAGTGCTACCTCAAGATCTAGCTATATCACTCCTGAGCATATATATGAAAGATGCTCAAATATACAATAAGGGCATTTGCTTAACTATGTTTGTAGCAGCTTTATTTTTAATAGCCAGAAGCTGGAAAAAACCCAGATGTCCCTCAGTTGAGGAACAGATACAGAAATTGTGGTACATCTACACAATGGAACATTACTCAGCAATAAAAAACAAGGAAATCATGAAAATTGCAGGCAAATTGTGGGAACTGGAAAAGATCATCCTAAGTGAGGTATCCCAGAAGCAAGTGGGTATTAGATATATAATATAGGATAAACATGCTAAAATCTGTACACCTAAAGAAACTAGTCAAGAAGGAGGACTCTGGCTAAGATGCTCAGTTCCCATTCAGAAAGGCAAAGAGGATGGACATCAGAAAAAGAAGTAAAAAAAAAACAGGGTACAGGACATAAGCCTAACATAGAGGGCCCCTGAAAGGCTCTACCCTGCAGGGTATCAAAGCAGATGCTGAGACTTACAGCCATACTTTGGGCAGATTACAGGGAATCTTTTGAAAGAAGTGGGAGATAGTAAGACCTGGAAAGGACAGGAGCTCCACAAGGAGAGCAACAAGAGCAAACAATCTGAGCACAGTGGTCTTTCCTGAGACAGATATTCCAATCAAGGACCATTCATGGAGATAACCTAGAACCTCTGCACTGATTTAGCCCATGGCAGTTTAGTGTCCAAGTGGGTTCCCTAGTAATGGGAACAGGGACCGTCTCTTACATGATCTGATTGGCCTCCTCTTTGATCACTTTCCTCTGATGCGAGATCAGAGGAAGACAATGCAGCCACTCCTGGTGAGACCTGATAGACTAGGATCAGAAGGAAGGAGGGGAGTACCTCCCCTATCATTGGACTTGGGGAGAGATATGGGTGGAGAAGGGGGAAGGAAAGTGGGATTGGGAAGGGAGGAGCAGGGGAGTTACAAGGGGGATAAAAAGTGAATATGCTGTAATTAATACAATAAAAATTGAAATAGAATACATTTATATGTATGTAAATTATTCATTTAAAACTCCATGCATTTTGAAAGTTAGGGGAACATATGAGGACTTGAAGGAAGGAAAGAAAGGGGAAATGCTGTGCTTATATTATGATCTCAAGTGGACATGGGTAGAAGTTATTGGGACCTATCAGCGAGTATTCTAGCTTAGCTAACAGCATAGATATTTCCTAATTGAAATCCCATGGAAATCCACACTAGACTCCTTGTATTACTTTTTATTTGGCAAGGAAACCAGTATTTTTCATCATTTTAGAAGTCCTAAAACAGGAAAACATTTGTGCATTTGTGAATTGCACCTGGTAGTCCTATAGGTTTATCAAGAAATTCAGTCTTTCATATTTTACTACAATTGTTCCCAGCCTATTATGTTTAAGTTATTATCACCCCAGGATTATGAACCAAGGGATACTATATAGAGAGAATGTTGCATGGATCTCTTGCATCTCTAAATGTCTTGAGAGTTAGACACTGTCTGCCTTTGCTGTGAGTCGCCAGTTGTCTACAGGGATCAAACAGTTTTGGAGGTTGGAGAGGATCTCTGGAGCTGAGGGCATGCATTCCCACTTCCCAGTGTCATCTGGGAAGTGCTCTTCTCTATAACAAAGGATATTGCCCACTGCAGAAATTTTCTGCAATAGAGCTCTTTATGTGTGTGGGTGTTACTTGCTCTTTTTGCCTTTTTTTTTTTTAATCGGAGCTTGTAAGGGTTAGTTTAAATGTTCTTATCAATTGTCACTGTGTTTGACTTAGGGATCTCTTATACTACTAGTATCAACAGATATATACCAGACCAACTTGTTAGCTTGAGTGCAGTAAAATGAGTATACCCTTGAGTATACCCTTTTTAGTTTGAATAGAGAGAGACACCATCCCAAGTCTCTCTGCATAGCTCAGGTCATATTGCTATTATTTAACTACCGTTCCCTAATGCTTAACTTGAAATTTGTAGATGTTCAATAGCCTCCTTGTAACCCAGTTTACTAATCTACAAATGAAGAGGATACTTGCTTTATGAACTGTTTAGAACATTAAATAATATGTATCAGACTGTGCAAGGCACTCTACTGCTTAGGTGATTTCAATGATTAATGTTCTAGTTTACATTAAGTTTTCTGTTGGAATATGTAAGTGTGCAGTGACATGTTAAAATAATTGTAACAATCTGTCATCAGGACACTAATACATTCCTTTGAAATTAGAAAATAGAGAGAATTTGTTTTGTTTGAGATTAAAAATGAAGACAAAAACTAAAAGTTTTTTTTTTAATTTTCTCAGGGTTCCACAGATTCGAAGATATAAGGATGTTAGAAAGCAGCTAGAATTCATGAGTGAAAACCCATGGATGTTTATACATACGCAACGATTTCAAAATACTCCTTATTGAGCATAGATATTAAAAATTGGAAGTTGATATTGTTGGATGTCCCTGTACAGAGTTTTACTCTTGATAATTTCACATAGTAAGTTTTAAGAGGCCAAAAAATAGAAAATGTAGAAAATTAAGTACTGTAGTATTCTGTATTAAATTGGCCTCAAATTAGACCATCCCCATTAACTAACATGCCTTACAGGCTTTCTTTGCTCTTAATCCTGTCATCATATGTTGCGTATATATAGTGGTGTAGAAGCAGGAGACGGAGGATATGGCAGTGGCTCCTGAGAGATAGGTGACACAGACTGATTTCTCACAACTTCACTGATGGAGAGTTTGGTTTTTTTATAAGCAATCCATAGCTATAAGCATTCTGTTAAGAATGCTAATAGATAAGATCCTTCCTTATAGCGGATAGCACTCCTGTGTTTGCTCCAAGGTCCAATTATCCTCTTGAAAAGATATTAGATTGGTTTTGTACCTCTTTTTCTCTCCTGTAGGACTTCTTTGTAAACATAGTCACTCTGCTTCAAGCCAGACATGTTAACTCTTTGCTTTTTGAGTGCTATAGGAAGAAAAATACCCTCAACTTGTGTCATATTTTCAATGAAACCTGATGACTTTATTAAATTTGGCAGAATAGTCGATTATTAGTATTTTATTGACACAATCTGGTAAGACTAGAGATAGCAGTCTATGTTTACAGGTGAAATTAAAGAACAAAAGTGAGTATTTTATCCAAGAATGTATAGCTACAAGTATTGTAATCAAAATGTGAATCCAGAATTTTCTTAATGAATCACAAACTTTCCATGTACCACACCGATCTCCTTAAAACATACACACTTCATATCTAGTGTGTGCCAGGTAGAGATGGAAAACTTGAGCCTTTTTGTCAGTGTCTGAAGTAGTTTAATCCTACCCTGAGCCCAAGTAATCCTGTTATCTTTTTATTATTTTGAGGGAACAGTTGCTAAACCTCTAAAATGTATCAAAATTACTCTTGTTTTATTGACACTAGAGTGTTCCGGAAGTGAGTCTAGCATGATAGAATCCTTTAAATTCTGTCCACACACCTTATTTCACATACCCTTTTACTCACTTTAATTAAACTAAAATGGCAGTTACCAAATATGAAATACTAAAATTCTTATAATAAAAAAGATAGAGAAAAGAATGCCCTGTGAGTACTTAGAGAATAATAGAACTCCACTAGCATGTTTGGACCAAAGTCTATATTCAAGTGGCAGGCAGGAGTTGAATGAGATTCTTAGCGCCCAAGTGCCTTGACTTGGTGAGGTTAAGGGCCTCTTTGTCCTTGATAATGTCTTGCTTTTTTTTCTTCATTCTCTTCACTGAAGAAACTTTTATCAATTTTGCATTATCTGTTAAACATTTCACCTGTTTAACTTTCTGTAGCTCTCATATTCCCAACAAAAGTCATAGGCTATTATATACATTCTGTCTCCACCCTGCTTTTAAGGTAACAGAATAGTTTGCTTGCCAGAAACAAAGCAATAGGTTTGATATCTTTGTATCTGTGTTTAGGAGGTAGTAGGTGGAGGATAAATAGCACTTCAAAAATTTTGAAACAACCTGTCTTCTGGTTGTTAAAAGGCTTGAGCATGTAATTTAAGGTTTCTCATGAGTTAAGTGCTCATTTTATCTGCAGGTTGACAGTGTTCCTACCTAGTATATGAGAAATTTATTATCATGGTTTTCTTTTGGTAAATCATATACATTGAACCATTTATAAAAGAGAAATAATATGTTTATAAAGATTACAATTATGCATTTAGGTATTTATATTGTTCACATATGTGATTGATTGCAGTAGTTGCCATCAAGTACTTAGAACACATACTATTTCTTATACTAGAGTGTACTCAATAAAATGAAAAAGCAAACAGTAAGATTTCAGAAATACAATATTTTAAAATATTAGTTGTTAGCATATTTGTTTTTTCAAATTAAGTCCCCAAAATTCATGTGTAAGATGATTCAAATTTGAATATAGTCCTAAGCAATAATAGTGATATTACTTCTTAGTCTTGTCTAATGCAAAATCCTTCATAGAGAAGTAAAGAAATTTAGATGGGGAGGCCTAAGGTTGAGAATTGCTAAGAGAATGACTTCAGATCTCATTGTCATTGGTTGTATCTTCTGCTTGTTTTTACTTTGACAAATAAATTGTTGGATTTATTTGTCTAAGTTGTTTATATTCATGTTTGAAATTATGAAATGTGTCCTGTTCTCTTTCAGATTACTATTTCATAGTGTCACAGATAAGGATGAATGAGTTGTCTAGAAAACTCTACCTGGCACTACCATGGCTAGTTTCTATTCATTCTTCATATCTCAAAGGATTCCTTTGGTAAGATCTACTACTTCTGTGTATCATTTACATGTCCTATCCCACTCCCCTGGCTCGCGCTCACATAGCCTATCACATCACATCATGTCATATCACATCACCTCTCGTCACTTATTTCTTTCTTACCTAACTCGGTGAAATTTTCTTGTAAACATATCTTTTCATTTGTTTCCTTTCCTTCTACATACAACATGTTTCATAAAGTAAATATAATATTTCCTCCTATGCCTCTATGATAGTATATACAACAACATATGATATAAAAGCATTCAAAAAGGAACATGGAGACAGGTGTCCAGTATAAGATGTGATGTAAGTTGGCTTCTCTCTCTCTTTCTCTCTCTCTCTCTCTCTCTCTCTCTCTCTCTCTCTGTCTCTGTCTCTTTCTTTTTTCACAACAGGATTTCTCTGTGTAGCCTTAGCTATCTTGGACTTGATTTGTAGATCAGGCTGGCCTTGAACTAACAACAATTCGATTGACTCTACCTTCATGAGTGCTGGGATTAAAGGCATGTGCTGGCTTTTTTTCTATTCTAATAAAAAATGCACTATAGATGGCTTCCTTAGTAAGAGAAAATGTCCTCGATAGCAATCTGATCCATTAAAGGACTGGCTGAGTATAGAGTTGAAGAGAGAATAAGCATAGCTGGAAAAAAAAGAAAAGGTCCAAATTAGCAATTTGTAAAAGAAATAACTTAAGAATGGCCTGTTGTGTCCAGTCCAGGAATTACTTCAGAAATCTGATTACTCATGGGATTGGACTAGAGCTGAAGATGAGATAAAGCTCCAGTAGAAGGAGAGGCTTCATTTCTTCTTGTGTAATAAGACACTGTGGCTATCCCTCTGAACCTGCTGTGAATTAAACCGATTAAAGGCCATCCTTCATGGCTGCGGCTCTTTTCTTGTGAAAGCTCACATACATGTGAGGAAAACTTAATGATAATAAGCTTGTTCAATTCATTTTCGCATGGGGAAGAACATTTTGACAGGTGAGATAATCCTCCACTACTTAACCATCTAAAAATAAAATACCTCCATTCTTCGATCAATATGTGTATATATTTAGAGACAGATGGAAGGAACTAACTTTTTGTTTTCTTTGTCTTGAAAGGATAGTTGATTGAATACTTTCCCTGAGGAGGCAGCTATGTTAATAACATCAACTCTGGAATCTAAGTAACAAATTCAATCCTGGCCAGTCATTAACTATGATTATGACTCTGTAAGCCTCAATTTCCTCTGCCATGAGAAAATGATATGGTAATGGGGGTTATTTATAGGCCTAGATACATACGCATACATGCACCCTTTTTTCAATATAAGACAGCCACATCTAGTGAGCAAAATACTGCCCTCAACTCAAAAGCTGCTATGGTTTGAATGCGTCTCCCAGGGTGATGTGTTAGCTTTTATTTTTTAAAAATTTTTGAGGTGATAAAATCATATTACTTCCCGTCTCTTTTTCCAGGGAGTTTGCTATGAAATTGTGCCATGTGTTAGACTTTTGATCCCTAGTATAATGATGTTGAGATTTGAGACGTTTTAGAATTGATTAGGCCATTGTGGCTCTTGCTTATAAATGAATTAACTGTATCATGTTAATTGATTGCTGAACATTTATGAGGCCCAAACCAACCTTTGGCCTCTAGTTGGATAATGTGACATGGAGGTCCTGATGTAATATAGGCCTGTTGCTTATAGAATTCCAGCCTCCAGCCTCTTCTTTTCAGATTACCTAGTCTGAGGAATTCTGTTAGAGTGGCATACCATTGACTTAGCCTCTCAGAAATGGAAATCAGAGATGTGATGGAGTGTGTATGTGGTCTGCTTGTACTTTTGAAGCTGAGGCTCTTTGAAGTAAATGATTCTGTGATTTTCCAAAAACTCTGAAGGAGGGGGAATTAAGATGGGACTTTGATGTGCTAGTGACTATGTCAAGTGGCAGGAGAGACAGTTCCGGACCACAGAAAAATGAATCACGCTGCTAGAATACAACTATAGGGTGACAGCATTTGGCAGCAACTACTAAATACTGCTACTTTTCTATACTTCAAAGGGGAATTTTTGAAGTACATTATTTTTCTTTTTAAAATAAAAGACCTGCATTAAAAATATTTGTAGTATATTAATGTGAACAGAATGAAAAAAAAAACAATTTAAGTACCTTTGTTCTTTGAGCCTCCCATGTTTCTTGGAGAGAACACTTAATTTTTCCTTTCAAAATACCAAATAAGAAGTACCAAATTTATATGAAGTATTTGACAAGGCTTGTTCTTGGGAATGGAAGTAAAATAAACAAAAAAAATCAATCAAACAAACAACAAAACAGAGCAAACACTGAGGCATCACACAAAACAAACAAAAAAACTTGAGATAGATATAAGATAAAGTACTATTGAGTAATTCCCATTGTCCCTTTGAGTGCATATAGTAATCTGAATAGGGAGGTATATCCAAGGTCTGGAAAGTCAGCTGTAGATGGATAAATATTGCCTATCAAAGCTGATCATAGGTTCTGGAGAGATGGCTCAGCAGTTTGTATCATTGCTAGCACCCAGAGGTTGGCTCACAATAATGTGAAACTTTAGTTTAAGGGTTTGGGCACATTCTTCTGGCTTCTGTGGTACCACGCACACACGTGTTGCACGTACATATATGAAGATAAAATACTCATACACATAAAATAAAAGTAATCTGTTAGAAAAAGTTACTGCCAGTAGAATCTATAAATTTGAATTGTGTATGAAAACTGTGTGATGGTATGAATTTACAGAGATGTACACAGATCATATAAACAGCCTTTTACTGATCTCTTCTCTGGTGTATTTTGACTAGGAGTACACTTACTCTTTTTCTGGGCCCAGATATTCCAAGTGGTAATGGTGGTTGGGAAGCAGATGTTGTTTGGTTCTAAGAATCTACTGCTTCAGAGGACTTATGACTGCTTCAGATTTTTTGCATCACCATAGCTGCAAGCCATGTCTATTTTGATGTTTATTTATTTTTTTATGAGCTTTCTTCATCGAGTAAATTTTACTGATGAACATCTCCTTCTTTCCAAGCTATCCAAATCTCTAGCTTTATGGAATATTGTTTACTCAACTGAATGTTTTTTGGCTGTGTTCTTTCTGTTCTGACCCACAGGATTGCCACTGCTGCTTCTGACATGAGCCCTAGGTGTTTTCCTCCGAGGGACAGGCTGTTCTTATTAATTTTCCTTGCATGTTTGAAATTTATCATTATATTTTCGTGTTAATTTAAGCGAATGCTTCCAGTTTCTTAATGCTATTTGTATGTATCAGACTTTCATTAAAGCTTTGAATTAATTGGAAGATTATTACATCTTAGTTCTTATTTCTCAAGTTTCTAAAAGTCATTTATATCACTTAATAAAGTTCTATCATTTTGTTTTCAAGTAGCTCTTTTACGCAGACAGTAGTTTGAAGGTGCTTTTTTGTAGCAGGTATGGGGAAGCAGCTTGGAAAATTAGTAACCGCGTGAACTTGAAGATTCACCCTCCTGCTTCATCTTGTCTTGGTCGACTTGTATTGCTGTAATAATCCACAAGAAACTGAGTAACTTATAAAGAATGGACACTTCTGACATTTTTGAAGGCAAGAAAGTAGAAGTTGGAGTTCTGAGAGGTCTGCATACTATGAGGTCTGTGGCTTCTGTCTCCCAAGTGGGATCTAGTTGTTTCCCAACATGGCTGAAGTCATGAAATCAGTCATGGAAGTCATGTTCATTGCTCCAGCCCTTCCATACAGCTCTAATCCATTCATTCGGTGGAGCCCTGGTGATTGAATCATCTCTCTAAAGGTCCTGAGAGCAACACAACAGTGAGGATTAAGTGTCAAGGTAAATTAGGAGAGGGCATATTCAAAGTATACCTCAGCCGGATAGTAGTCATCTGTATAAGATTAGATTTTAGAAAGCAGTTTCATAAAAGGATTATTTGATCCTCTCAATTACTGTGAAGTGGATGCTCCCATAATCTCCATTTTTACAGACAGCTTCTACCCAAGATGATCTTTTATCCCCATTGATGCGTCCTTAAGTCCTGAACATTCTTCAAAGTCAGTTAAAATGTTACCTCCTCCCCCTAGACTTTCTTGATCTCCACAGCTCACTGAAGGAAGTAATCTCGTCGTTTAGTTGTCTTTATTTCCATTTTGCAAAGGGAATGCATATTTTGCATTTTATGTCTTTCTGAGACCAGATAACTAGAGTACCACAGAGCCTGCTAAATAGATGCCACAAGCCTATCATCTGTCTCGGTCTTGTACAAGTTGCAGGAATAGAGCTTCCACAGTGCAGGTGCTCTCTCACGTGGTAAACATCCCGTGTGCACTCAGCCCACCAGGCAACAACAGTCACAGATGATGAAATCCATGTTTTATTCCTAGAGTACCCACTCCTATTATTTCATATACTTGCAGTGCAAAACCAGCACGATTATGTGGCCCTTGGTGAAAAGAATGAAAAGAGTGTTAGCAATGTCATATGTGTGAAAAGTTCTCATTTAATCTCCCTGTTCCTTCTCTCTTTTTCCTTCACAAAATTGCACACTCTGTATGTTCTGCTGCTATTCCTTTTTAGAATTTTATAGGATTGCCTTGTGAAATCTACTAGTTCATACACACCACTTTTTTTTAACTTAAGAGGATTAAAGGAGAATTTAGAATATAATTTGTTTTATTAAAAATGCAACAGTGTTTTGCACTGTGAGTTATGCAGATTCAACAGCAAACACATTTAGCTCTGCAACTGTATAAGACATGGATAATAGTCTTTCAAATGAAGCCTTCAGAGCTGTGATTGGACAGATTGGTGTGACAGAAGCCTTTTATTTATTCATTTTTGTAGATTGTAATAAACAGGATGTACAATGTCTTAGTGTTTTAGTTGTTAGAATATGTTTGGAAATCTGAAGATAGGCCCATAATTAAGAATTATCAGTATTTCCAACTTTCACAAGGTTTATAAAGAAAGGAACATCAGAGCTTTTGTTCTTAAGAAAATCTTATAGGAAATTCATGTTAGTCTGCTTTTGAGTAGATAATAAAAATAACACAGACCCCGATTAAAGGGGAAAGCATGTGCAGTTATTCCGTGCTCCAACTTAGTTTTTATTCTGCTGTAACCTTTGATCAACACTGGCTTCTTTCCCTTCTCTGCAAACAGAAAGAGGTCAACATAAACCTGCATGTTAAGGATCTGACAGAACAGATTTACTGTGCAGGTTACATTTTGGTGTAGTGTTCGCTGCTTACATTTTGCCTTAGGTGTTAAAGGTTTTTTCTTTCTTTCCTGTTATATATGTATAGGCACCATTTTCTCTCATGAAAAAATACAAACATAAAATACCTAGTTTGTTCCAAGAACTGTGAGATTATTCCAAGATATTTAATGTATAGTTTGCCAGCTTAAAAAAATAAAGAGGAATGGAGTGCCTACAGATGAGAAGTGCATGGATAACTAGGAAATTAATATGTGGAGTCAGATGTTCGAAGGCTTAATGGATATATACAAAGAAAGCAGCACAATTGAAGTGCATATTTTCAAGGACCTTTATTTTTATTTTTTTTTACTTTAAATAAAGCTATGTCTCTGCATCAAGAGTCATGGAAATTGAAGCATATCTTTTTTTATATACAGGTTAATAGAAAAATATCTTCCATCCTTATTACCTAGGTGATTCAGGTTAATTATTTTTTTGACCTAAGTCTTCCGGGAAATGACTTTAATTATCCAGCTAACCTTGCACGTGTAACAAAGTTTTAGCAAAACACAGAACAGAAGAATATGATTTTTAAATGTTAAATCAAACCATTTACTGATATGCTGTGATTCAAAATACAAAGAACGATACTTGTTTAATTTAACTTGCATTAACTGGATCCCTTGGCCAAAATCAGTTCAGCAGCATCTTAGGACCAGGAATTTCAGAGAGGCTAATCAAATGTGTATGGCTCACACCTGTTCATTCTCAGTTCCTCTTTTTTCCCCCCAGTTACATGCTGTAGCAATTTTCTTGTGGTTCTATGAACTATATAGCTAAAAAAAATAAACAACAACAGCAAAGGGCTGAATTTGCTTTCCTCATAATTTTTGAAGCAGAAGTCTGTAGTAAGGCATATCAGGAGGATCATGCTGTCTCTGAAGCTTCAGTGAGACTTTATCATTGTTCCTTTCTAGTTTCTGATGGTGGCTGTTACTATTGGTAGCTGCATTCCTCAAGATCTATTTTTATAAATTTCATGATATTTTTCTGTATGTCTGTGTCTTCACATGCCTTTTTTTTTTCTTATAAGGAAAGATCCCATTTGGTCTAAGGGTCTCCTCTAATCCACTATCGACTCACCTTAATGAATTAAAGTGCAACAAGATAATTTCCAAATGAGGTCATACTCTGAAAACAAAGTTTAACTCTTAATAAGTGGCTGTGTAATATTCCCTGCACTCTGCCCAAAGGTTGGCCATATGTCTCAGCATCTGCTTTGATAGTCTACAGGGCAGAGCCTTTCAGAGGCCCTCTGTGGCAGGCTCCTGACTTGTTCCCTGTTTTCTCTTTATTCTGATGTCCATCCTCTTTGCCTTTCTGGAAAGGGATTGAGCATTTTAGCAAAAGTCCTCCCTCTCCATTAGTTTCTTTAGGTGTTTCTTTCTTTAGATTTTAGTAGGTTTATCCCATATTATATGTCTATATGAATGAGTATATACCATGTCTGTCTTTCTGCTTCTGGAATAGTCCAAGTGGGTTCTATAGTAATGGGAACAGGGACTGTCTCTGACATGAACTGATTGGCCTGCTCTTTGATCACCTCCCCCTGAGGGGGAACCAGCCCTACCAGGCCACAGAGGAAGAAAATGCAGCCACTCCTGATGAGACCTAATAGACTAGGATCAGAAGGAAGGAAAAGAAGACCTCCCCTATCAGGACTTGGGGAGGGACATGCGTGCAGAAGGGGGAGGAAGGGAGGCATTGGGATAGGAGGAGGGAGGGAACTACGGGGAGGTACAAAGTGATTAAAGTGTAATTAAATTAAAAAATTAAACAGAAAAAAATAAGTGGCTGTGTTTATTTTCAGACCAGAAGTCTCACCTGTCTCACCACTGAAGACTTCCACATTGTCAAACCTAATGACAATTTTTATGTCTTTGTAATAATTCACTTTTCTATGGCATGGTCATAGCACTGCAAGACTGAAAGCATTGCTCTCTGTTTGCAGTCATTCCTGTGATGTAGAATTGGTGTTATCTAAGTGAACAGAAACTACGGACTTAAATGACTATTTTTATAACTTCTCTGCATCAAGGCTGAGCTGATGAGATAAATCTATACCATTCTTTTGCTCCTTCATTTTCATGCACTATGGTCTTATTGGACTTTTCTAGATTTGTAACTTTTTTTTTTGTTAGTAGAATTTCCCAATTTAACATCCATGTTTATGCCTTCAACTACTATCATATGCTAATAATTGCCTCATTTGTGTCTTGGTTTAATATTTTATGACTCCACAGCTTAACAGACACTCCATAGAGATGAGCCTCAGGTTCAGGTTCAGCTGCTTCTTGTTCTTCCTCGTCCTCCTTTTCCTCTGTGTTCCTCTTCAAGGTTTCTCCTATTTATTTATTTCTTCTATTCTCCTTCTTCCTTTTCTTCTTCAACTAGCTGCTGTTGCTGTTCTGCTCCTCCTCCCTCTCTTCTTATCATCTTCCTACTCCTCCTTCTCAAATTTTTCTTAGAAGCAGACATTTAAATTTAAATTTGTGCTAAATCTATGAATATTCTATAGCTCATTAATTCTCATCCACTCAACTTTTCAGTAATTGTCTGACCCTTTCTAATTATCTAGTTACTGTACTATTTTGAGCCGGCTTTCTTTCCTAGATCATTGCAGTGTTTCTCCTAGTTGAATAACTGTCACACACAATATTTGGGGTGATACTTTGAAATGAAATTGCATTTCTGAATACCCCTCTTCATTTTTAAAAATCCACTACCAATGAACTGTATCCTGTTTTCTGGGTATAGTATGTTGCTTTGTAGTCCCATGCCTCTCCTTCTAAAGTTTGGAATAAGTTTCCAATGTATTTTCCCCTGCCAGAATATAAATAATGCCCTTAAATTTTTTCTGAATGGTGCTTCCCTAAGTAAATCTACATAATGTCGGCCACTAGATTGCACTCTAATTGAAATTATTTCGGGAGACTCTGATTATTTGGATTCAACTTACTTTTCACTTTTTCAATCAATATAAGATCATAATTCTCCTTTGACGATTGTGCAATTGCTTAGGAAATTATTTGCATTAGTATAGTTCTTCTAATTCACTTTCAAGTGGACTGAAACTGTACTAATGACTGTTCAGGCAGCATGTCCACTGATTAATTATTGAGATGTATGGCCTAAAAATTACTACTCAAAAATGGTTTCATTTTAAATGGAAAAGTGCCATACGAAGTGGTAAACAGTGAAAATGATGAAAGCTGTCTGGAAACTGAACTGAAAGTCAGCTAGTCAATCACCAATTTGAGGCTGTCATAATGACTGCATTACCTGGGTGAACTAGAATGTCGTGAAATAGAGCTTGCTTATATGGACTGTTTGACCTCTGTGTCATCAGTTGTACAACTGTCTGATTGATTACTCTGTGACTGGCCTAAACTATCTGAAAAATGATCAATTTTCTGTCATGTCTAATCCTGTTCATATTATAATGCGGGCAACTGCTTTGACTGCTTTTGTGCAGGTTTCCATCACTGGTGAACAAGGTCACTGTAATTGGAGATAGATGCAGTCATCTCATCGTGTGGATAAGGAAGATTTAGATCTTAACATCGCCTTAAAATGGATAATTTAATTTAATGAGTGTATCTGTACTTTTAAGTGGTTGTACTTCTCTCAAGTGTTCAAAAAGCTGCTGGTATCATTTCTGCACATTCATTGAGTGTTTTTTTTTTGTATCGTGTTTTTTAAATATACTGTGTGTTTTACCACCTATATAAACTTTACTCATCTCACAATCTTGGATTATATTCTAGGTAATAAGCATTAATTCTTAAAAAGTAAATGTTTCCGCAACTAAAGAGTACATGAGACAAGGAGAAGTGTGTGATATTTGATACATCTGCAAGCAAAGAAGCTCCAGAATAGTCACTGGCCTACTGAAAGGAAACAGAGTATGAAACACTGTTTAAAAAATCCTCAGCATTTGACCTACTTAAAGGTACTTCTCCACAGTTGACAGTAGGAATCAGAGGTTGAACAGAGGCTAAGAAAAAGGGCTAATCATTGTGCCATGGTTTGACAGATCACTGGGATTTATTTCCTCATACAAATTGTGAATAAAATGTTGCATTATTGCCATTTAACTTCTATAATCCCAGACTAAGACTTTTTACAGAGTATATGAATATCAGAAATTTCTTACCCAAATGTTGTGTGGCTAGACCTTATGATGGCTAAGTGTTACACATATTTTCATCTGCCACAGTCTTCACTTCATGACTTCAATCATCAATTGTACTATGAATATACTTC